>PYWC01000006.1:875326-965369 GCA_003182015.1 Tuber magnatum
GCCTGAGAGAATTCAGGCTGTTTTGGATGCAGATGGGGGTCACACAAAATGGTAGCAGGATTTCTTTGGAGCTTATGATATTTACTTTCATCTATTTCTTAATTGAATTTGTATCTTTTTTTTTTTTGTGGTTAAATTGGTTGATTGTAGTTATCATAGTTGTTGCCCGGGGGTGTAATTATTTAACGGACATGACTGTACAGGAGGAAAGACATGATAGTCCCCCCCAGAGGATAGACGATGATCCTAGCAGGTATTGCAATAGGACTACATGATGGCACCTATGCGAGAATCCCTCCATGAAGTGATCTGGCCCGCGGACCTGGGATTACCACCAGTGCTGGAGTGATCAATGCAGACTATAGGGGCAGGGTGCAGGTTCTGGTAATAAACCTGAAGGAGTAGGACTATAGAATTGAAAAGGAGGATCAAATAGCGTGGATGCTTAGCGAGAATGTTGATACCACAGAGCTGCGAGAAGTGCCAGACCTGAACCCGAAGAAAAGACGTAGGGAAGGATTTGGCAGCACTGGACGAGGAATTCTGGCAGATGACGCCCACACCGAAACAAGAGAAAAAAACCCTTGGGAATGTATTTCATATCAGCAAAGGCCTTGAGTCAACTCTAATGTAGAGGGAAACAGCCTGGAATGCTTAAATGGGACTGTAACGACCCAGCATATATGGGCTATGGCAGCTGGAACCTAAACCCATAAAGGTAGCCAGGGGACGAACTGGTACAAAGTGGCAGGCAAGTAAGTACTTGACATATGAAGACCTGATGGTCCAGGCTCCGAGATGAACAGAACTTGCTGGCAAGTCACTTAGGTACTTCGCTGCATCCGGGAGCAGTGTCCGTGTACTTAGGGACCTCTGAAGGGGCAGTTACTCTGCTAAGCCAGGTAACTGGAGAAAGGTTGCAAGTGGCTATCTGAGGCAACAGGATCGACAGGGTAATTGGATAACGTCATCTGGTCTACTGGACCAGGTTACCCTACCCTGAGGGTCAGGGTACCCTGCCATGAGGCTTAGGTTACCCTGCCTGAAGTCCTGTGTTACCCTACCTTTTAATATGAAGTCCCTCAGTGAGTTCCAGAAAAATGACTGCAATGTTTGTTACAGGCAGCCGGGCATAATACCGGAATCAGGGGTTCTGGGAGGTCCTGTTGGGCAAGCTAGGCAGCTACAGAGAAGCTGTGAATTGGAGATATTATTCCTGTCATGCCCCTCTGGCCCCGCCTTGAGGCCTGGACATCATAGGCAAAGGGTTGTATGGTCCTGTGCAGTCTGGTAAATATGAATCTTTGGAGACCTGCTTGCAAGATCGTATACATCGCGGCTGTCCGGTCAACTGTAAGCTGTTCGCAGGATATATAAGGGGGCATAGGGTGGATGGTGGAGTACCTCCTCCTGGTTGGTCAGAGTGAAATGGAGCAAAACTGACGGTGCTGACGGGAGTTAACAGTAGGGGTCCAGAAGGTAGTCCCCAATGGTGCCGTGGGGCCTGACAGAGTTTTACACCTACCAAGGCCGAACGTGTCCCCTATGCCATAGGCCCTCTAAGCAAAGTGTAGAGACATTGAAGACGTGATTCCTACCACAGGTAAGGTGGATCCGCAGTGGCGGTCATGGGTAGTGCCCATTGGATCATTTCTGGACGACTATATCCTGGAGAAGACACCGGAAGCCTGAGAATCATAAATAGTAGATAGATAAACCACTTACAGCAGTAGCCAGGGTCCTGTAGGGATCAATACATATAGGAAGAGTGTTATGTATAGTCCAGTTCATCAGGTGTCTTGACTGTTATCCATTGGCAAGGCACTGATGCCAAGAGGGGTTCGCTCCGGTGGGCAAAATGGAAATGCGCTCCAGCAATGATGACCACATAAGGTGAATGCCGACTAGAGTGTGTTGACATATGCGTGCCGGAAGGGTGTACTAGGAGATGTGTCAGACCAGTATTAGTGGAGAAGGGTGTGCTCGAATAGTTGGAGTAAACTGAGGGTAGAGGTTCTGGCATAAGATAAAACTATGGAAACATCTATGCGAGAACTCTCCTACTCCAACAATGAATCCTCACGAGACCTTACTTGAGTGAAGTGCAAGGCTTAAGGATATTAAGTTTTACCATTTACTTTACCGTTACATTTGTGGCAACTTTTGGCGATACCTTTGAAGTTGTTCAGAGGGGTCACAACCTTGGGATCCATCTTCCCAGGAGTGACCCTATTACAGGATATCCTTAAGGAACCTCCTGGCTTAACTCCTCTCCCGATTAATTGTTTATGGACTTTTGGCACTGACTTTGGGTGAATACTCGTAACCTTGTTTGGAACAAGTAGTCCAGGGTGCAAAGCGTATTGGCTAGTAGTGAACCTCAAACCAGAATGGCATTCAACTGAGGTTCCGACCTTGATCTTGACGAGCATCCTACCAACCCGTTTTAGGCATCGCTTTTTGCAGATGTTCGCCATATTGAATGGGACAGTCACCAGGTGCTTTTACAGGCAACAATTATTCAGTTACTGCTTGAATATCTTGATCTTATGATTTCAGACCCTAGTGCTCCGGCACTCTCATTTTTCCAAGACTCTACCATTGTCCACAATATGAGCCCTCCTGCGCTGTATCGTGTCACCTTCCACTAGTTCTAGCGCTAGTTCGTTGAACCTTATGTCGTCTACCAGGTCACTTGGTCAATCAACCGTGTGAAGTCGGAACTAAAGAACTGGCACAACCAGTGGCAGCAGGCATTCGGAAAAGGGATCACTATGACAGTGGTGCAATAGTTGAAACGTGCAGCACGAGGTATACCTACAGATGATAAAGGATTAGCAGGTAGTAAAAGCTTGGATGGCAGCCTTGGGAAAGTCCTTTGAAGGAGGGTATAGCATTGATGCTGAGAATGATATGCTGGTAATAGAGTCTGCCTCCCAAGCTCCACTTGTCCATACCAAACCCGAGAACTTGGGGATGAAATTGCCCATGAGAGCCTTCGATGAACAATGGACAGCGTATCTAAGCCCACTGGGTATAAGAATGTGGGAAAGCCTCAACAGTGAAGGCTACAGCTACACTGCCTCCATTACCAGAGCATCAAGGGGCTCTCTGTCCATCCCCTCCTCAATCCCCCGGACTTATTAGGGTAGTCTGACGATTGGACCAGCGGATAGATGTTATGTAATGAAAAGGACATTGAAGCCAAAGGGCATTATGGCCCCAGATATGCCTGACTCTACTCTTCATCCGACCCCTGCTTCTATGATTTCTCCCGCAACACCTTCAGTTGCTACCCCCCTACCCCCTTTCGCCACCCCAAAACGCACACCTCAGCCAGTCCCGTTGCCCGACCCCGACCCCTCTCCAACGGCAACCTTTCCACCAGCCCTATCGGTTACCCCTGGGTTCTGGCCACTGCGAGTGGTGTCACCAGGCCTTTTTGAACAGGTACAGTATCAGCAAAAGCGTCTACCTGAGGTTCCATCGTGGTGAACTCTGATCCCTGGACCCGGGACACCTGGTGGCTGTGTTCCTTGGGCACCAGTAATTGTTTGTACCTCCTCAAAGCCAACCTTTCCATCGGTGCTCCCAACGATCACAACCTGAGAGTCAGACAGCCAAGATAACCTCTGTCTGGGGGGCTTGAAATCAGAAGAGACCCGCGTGGAGTGGATTTATTACCACTTATATCGGTGTACAAAGGGACCACAGACCCTGGTGAAGCGTAGAGGAAGGCAGAAGGAAGGAGGTGGGTGACCAACAGGTGGGTGTTGTGGGTCATGGAGGCATGCTGGCCCACCAATGCAACCCCTGAGTTGTCCAGAGCTTCAGACATTTCTAAAGGTAACACAGGCGGCTCCTAACGTGACTCCAGGAAGTGGGCAATGCCCCTTTCCACCACTGGCATTAGTACCAGCAGGGGCTAACCCCGCCCAGGATGGAAATCAGGATGGCCAGGAGGAATAGTGTGAGAGGTATGATAGACCAGGGGAAACCCAAGGTGGAAATGGCGGAGATAGTGGGGATGGAAGTGTGCCACCCAACGGTGGCACAGTGGGAGCGGGAGGAGATCCAGGGGACTCTGACCATGACAGTTTTGATGATGATGATATTGATTCCCTCCCTGCTTTAACCCACGTTCTTGGCACTTGCAAGAAGCAGTGGAGTGACGAGAAGAAAGAGCGGTGGGACCGCCATGCTAAGAAGCTATCACTGGAGTTACAGAGCAGATCGACCTCACAGCCATGCTCCAGACAGCAGCACAAGAAGCTGGACAGGCTGAGTGACATTCTGGCGTTTAAGGAAAAGGTCACAGAACTCGCCAGCTACCTGACACTGGTGGATGTTAACTTCGAGTACTTTGCTTGGTGCAGGTTGACCGATATGGATAAGGCAAACCTGGTAATACCTCTTTTGGAAGACTCCACCCACACATGGTATTTAGGACTGCACTCCCAGATCAATAAGGAGGCATGCAAGTGTACTGGAGTACTGGTTAACCATAGGAACAGATTGAGAGTGTGGAAAGGATTCTGGGAACGGCGCGAACAATGTTTCGGCAACGAGGAAGGGGAACGAGACTGATTCGTTCTCAAGTGGCAAGACCTGGTGATGAACCCACATCGCATAGACAAGTACCTGGACAAGACAATTGCCTACATGTATACGCTTAGCTAGACAGACCCAGTGCAGGTACAGGATAAGATATGGTCAGGTATTACGCGAGAGGTTTGCAATGCATGAGCACTCAAGGAGCCCCATCCAGCTCTCTTGAACGACTACCTTGATCTCCTTGAGCAAGGCGGACATATGTAGGAAGACAACAACCAGTTTAGTAACCACGTTGTCCATCCTCCCCAATGTTCTGAGGTAACCAACAAGAAGGGCGATAGGCCATTGACCTCTGGAAGGTTTAAAAAGAAGGAAAACGGTGGGGGCAGACAGAACCAGAGGCCTACCAAATCTACCAATTTCAATGCGGGGAAGCCAGCAAAGCCGGTGACTTCTGAGTACACCATAACGCATAAGGAAATCCTGTCGACTTTGACCGAGTATCGGAGAAAGCACCACAAGTGCACAAAGTGTAGCCAAACTGGTCACTGCGGGAGGAAGTGCACCATGGTATCCCCAGTTATTAGTTCATCCAAACAGGCTTGCAGGTTGAAACTAATGTTTGTTACAGGGCAGGGCGGGGTGGGTTTTACCCATGGCAGCCCGGCCGTTACACGGGCCCGGGGGGCCTAATTTGCATGTCCTCCTCACCCAGCCCCTGTCCAGCACCTGACCCCAGTCTTTCCCTGAACGGGGCCCCATTTCTTGCCACCCAAATTTGATGGGGGCCTGTGTTTTTCGGGGCCCCGGAGGCCCTGTAAGGAACTCTAGTTGAAACGGTCAGCCCCACTACGTGGGCCTTCAGGTATAGACAAGTGGCTAAAGCACATTGAAGCACTGCCTCTGGCTTCCTCTTTGAAGATACTGGCTGTGTGACAGGTATCACCTCTGATCATAGAGGTTGATACTGACAGCTCAGAATACGTAAGAACCTATACTGCTTCAGGTATAACCTTACTAACCCATATCCATAGACCCATGAGGGATGGATGGAAAGGAACCTGGGAAGAGGGTCCGGGAGGGTAAGTACCCCTCTACTAGACAAACGAGCATGGTACTGACTGCACCCAGAGGGTGTGAGTAGATAGATATTACAGGCCGCGTGCGGTGGACTGGGCTATCTTTCCTTTGTTGGGGTTTAGTTATTCCCTTTGTTCTGGGTATACTCATTTCTTTGCAGATTTCCTTTGCTGGATGGGCAAGTCTTAGGACATTATTTTGGTTGCCAGTGAGGTTGGGTGAGGTCTTGCTAGAAGAGGCGTATGACATCGGGGAAGGAATCATGCTTCCCTTGGACCTGGTCCAACGGTGGACCCCTACCCAACTTGGAAAAATTGTTATCTTTAGTACAAGTGGAATTGGTGCAGGTAGGACTTGGTGAAATAACCAGGGTTATTTCCAAGTTTACCTGAGGAGGGTTCAGTACCCAAAATCACGCTGACGTGATAGTAAACACCCTAGCTAGCGTGATAAAAAGAATTCCAATTTCTTCATGCTTACCGACCTGTTATGGCCGCTCTTGTGTCGAAAGGCAAGCGACTAAAATCATTCAGCCAAGATGACAGAGTCCCTAAGAGAAACAAGGAGGTAGAGACGTGACAACTTGCCTCATCATACCAACTCTATTCGGCTACGAGTGAGGCTAGACTGGAAGATGGCAGCTGGACAGGTCAGCGTGGAAGCGCTTCTGCATCAGCAAAACAAAAGGTTGCGTCTGGCACGTCGCTGTTGCACCCGGAGGCGACTTGCATTGCTTCTGCGTCCTCTGCACCCTGTGCGCCCGGGCATTGGTTGCAACACCCTCTTGCACTCCAGTTGTCTGGGGCAGTCTTACTTGACTCGCTTAGATCTTGACGCGATGTCACATCAGATCCACAGTTGGTTCACATCCAGGTAATTCTTCCTGCATACTAAAGTCACCTAGATTCAGGCGTGATGTCGTATCAGATCCACGTCTGGTCCATACCTAGGTAATTCTCTCGCCCCCTATTCTGAACTATATCTGGCCTGAGTACCTCCCGCCCCATTTCAATAACTATATCTAGCGTCTCTTGGCCAGGGTATTACTAGGCCAACTTCAGGTAAGCCAGGATCTTTTAATCTCCGGCTATTGCACTGGCTAATTCCATTTTCAGCTCTTCAACCTTGGGGGACTGAAAATGAACCGAAGTTCTACTCTGAATTCGAGTGATAGCTGTGGTCCAGTGGGGGTTGCAGTACTGGGCCAGGCCAGTACTTTGTTGTGATTTTACTGGCAACTTTACAACTTAAATGCATTTCCACAGGCACATGGGCAATACAACTACACCACAACACAACCACACCACTAATACAGAGCCTGCCAATAGCACCTCCATGACGGTCATCTCCTATTGAATTCTATGAGGTAGTATACCCTGATCTATTGAATACTATTGATTTTATTGACCATGGACAGTGTTTGGGAGAGCTACAGCCTGTTATGAAAGGGGTCTTTTCTGGCAAAGGTCTGAAATACGCTGACTTCGACACCCGATTCCTTAGGTGTCCTTTTGCCGCCATAGGCCATACATTGCAGCATCGATCCACTCGACGCCAGCCTTGTAATGGTATAAAGAACCTCTGATCGCCAGTAGTATCGAGCGAGCTACAGCCTGTTATGAAAGGGGTCTTTCCTGGCTAGGTTCTGAAATACGCTGACTTTGATGCCAGATTCCTTAGGTGTCCTTTGGCCACCGTACTCCATACATTGCAGCAAGCATCTACTCGATGCCAGGTTTACAGCGGCGTAAAGACCGTCTACTCGCCAGTAGTATTCACGTAGCTACAGCCTGTTATGAAAGGGGTCTTTCCTGGTGAGCTTGTGGTAAGGTTTGGGTGAGGTTCTGAAATGCGCTGACTTCGACGCCAGATTCCTTGGTAGCCCTCTGGGCGCTACACTCCATACCTTGCACCATAGATCTACCCGATGCCAGCCTTAGAACGGTGTAAAGAACCTCTACTCGCCGGCGGTATTGAGGCCACAGCCTGTTATAAAAGGGGTCTTTTCTGGCAAGGGTTTGAAATACGCTGACTTCGACGCCAGATTCCTTGGGCGCCCTTTGGCCGCCACACTCCATACCTTGCACCACGCATCTAGTCGATGCCAGCTTTTCAACGGTGTAACGAACGTCTACTCGCCGGCAGTATTGAGGGAGCTACAACCTGTTATGAAAGGGGTCTTTTCTGGTGAGGTTTTGAAATATGCTGAGTTCGATGCCAGATACCTTGGGCGTCCTTTGGCCGCTGTACTCCATACATTGCAGCAGGGATCTACGCGACACCAGCTTTGCAACGGTCCAAAGAACCTCTACTCGCCGGCGGTATTGAGGGAGCTACGAGCCTGTTATAAAAGAGGTCTTTTCTGGCAACGTTTTGAAATATGCTGACTTCGATATCAGATTCCTTGGGCGTCCTTTGGCCGCCATACTCCATACATTGCAGCAAGGATCTACTCGATGCCAGGTTTGCAATGGTGCAAAGACCGTCTACTCGCCAGCAGTATTCAGGGAGCTACAGCCTGTTATGCAAGGGGTCTTTCCTGGCGAGATTGTGGTAAGGTTTGGGCGAGGTTCTGAAATGCGCTGACTTCGACGCCAGATTCCTTGGGCAACCTCTGGTCAACGTACTCCATACCTAGCAGCTTTGATCCACTCGCCACCACCTTTGCAACGGTGTAAAGAACATCTATTCGTCGGCAATATTGAGGGAGCTATAGCCTGTTAAAGAAGGGGTCTTTTATCAGACTCCCAGTGTTCGGCCTTTGTAACAGCTTTCTGGTGCTGCAACCAGCGGAGGGGTTTAAGGGAGTGGTTACTATTATGTATATTAGTGTCTTAATAAATTATCCTATCTACTGCTACATAAACCTTAAGTCAATTGTGACCTAAGTCACACAGTGTGAAGGGGGGACCCTTAAGGAACGTAATTTCGAAGGATTTGGGAGACTGTGGAATTGAGCCATGACGGTACGCGGATTGGACATCATGTCCTGGTTGCACCCGGAGGATGCAGTGCTGTGCCTGTTTCCACTCTGAGAATTCCCGGTTACCCTTGTTGCACCCTGACGCAAGCGAGACCCGACGTCGCGTCCTGAATCACAATTAGCGTTCTGAGCAGTGTGTGCACCAGACGCACAGGGTGCTCTGGGCGCAAGCCTGTATTTTCGCTGCTGTGCTACTGGATAGTGGAGTGACTGGGCCCGTCCTTAGTAGCCGATAGGTTAAGCGGACTCAGGCATCTTGTGCAGGGAGAAAAGTACATGGGCCCATAAGTAACGCAGGTTGTAATCACCTTCCTTGGTCAGGTCTGCACTATATCAAGTAATTGGAGATGAGGATAGGCGACTACTATAATGAGATGGGCTTTGAAGTTGTGGATATGCCTGACACCAAGGTGGATGGGTATCTATCTATGTCCTGGTTGAAGGACCATAATACTGACATAGATTGGATGACAGGATCACTAACCTGGCGCTGAGATTTCTCCAAGGCTAACTGCCTAGCAGAGCAGCAGCGGTTAGTGTTCATGACTGATAGAGAGTTAATAGCTGAAGACCCTAGTAATGTGTACCAGTTAGGAATTGTGCAATTCTCAGAGTAGGAAGGTGCCGACATTGCGGTCAAGCTACACACTGAGTATAAGGATTATCGGGATATCTTCAGTCAAGAATGGATTGACGCTTTACTGGAGCACTCAAAGTATGACCATACAATTGAGTTCCAATCTCAGACTCAACCTCCCTTTGGGCCTATCTATCCGTTATTGGAAAAGGAACATCAGGCTCTCCAGCAATATCTCACCACGCTGCTACAAATTGGAAAGCCACGGGGATCCAGTCCCTGGGCAGCAGTCCCTATCCTCTTCATGCCAAAACCTGATGGTACATTAAGGCGGGTAATAGAATACGGAGGGCTGAATAAAATCACGGTTGAGCATAAGTATCCTCTGCCGCTGATGAATGCACTGCGAGATACGTTAGGAAAGGCCATTGTGTTCACTAAGTTAGACTTGAAGAATGGCTACTAGCTTCCTAGGATAGCAGAAGGTGAGGAATGGAAGATGGCCTGCCAGTGTGGATATACATAGTATGAATACATAGTCATGCCATTTGGGTTATGTAACGCCCCAGCAACATTCCAGAGCATGATAAATGAAGTCTTCTGTGACCTCTTGGATGAAGCGGTTATGGTGTACATGGATGACATCCTGATCTACTCCGAAAGGATGGAACAGCATATCGCTCTGGTGAGACGTGTGATGGAGAAATTGCAGGGAACCAGACTGCGTGTAAGCATGAAGAGGGCTAGTTTCCACCAATGGGAAGTTGAACTCTGTGGATACAAGATCTCTGATATGGAGATGCCAGTATTGTGGGCGAAGGTGCAAAAGATCAGGGATTGGACACCAGTGACATGCATTGTCAACATTCAAAGCTTTATGGGCTTTCCCAACTTCTGTCGTTAGTTCATAGACCATTTCAGCAAGATAGCGAAACCTCTGACAGACTTGACCAAGAAGCATGTCCGATGTGAATAGACGCCTGCTTGTAAGCAGCCCTTCAGCCATTTGAAGCAAGCATTCATGTCTAAACATATTGTAGGGCATTTTGACCCTAAACAGCCAACTCGGCTGGAAGCTGATACTAGTGACTTTGCACTGGGAGCTCTCCTCTCCCAGTTCTGTGAAAATAAGAGGTGGCATCAAGTGGCATATCGTCGTTGGAAGTTTCCCCCAGCAGAGGTTAATTGTGATGTTCGTGACAAGGAAATGACAGCCATCATGGCAGCATTCAAGGAATGGGATCATCTGCTGTGCTCGGTAACAGCCCAATTGGTGATCTATACAGATCATAAGACTTTGAAGCACTCCAATAGTACCGAGGTCCTGGACCCCAGGCAGCACTGTGGGGCTGAATTCTGGTAACGGTTTAACTTCCAGGTGGTTTACTGTGAAGGGCGGTTGAATGAGAAGGGTAATACTGTGTCGCAGCATTGGCACTACTGCCCAGCAGGGGGATGTGATTTGCTGCCAGAGTTGTTTTTCCTCCCCGGACAAGGGTTAGGAGCCAGGAACTGGACATCTAGCGACCACAGGGGTTGCAAGTGCCCCAAGGGTTTTGCCTCCAGTGAGCCATTGTGGATCAACTGTGGGCCGCGATAAACCAGGACCCAGAATGTTTAAGAATTCTGCAGCCAACAACCGCCGCTGAAAAAGAGGTTGACAGACACTTCATGACAGAAAAGGGCTTGCTCCTGTACAAGAACAAGTGGTATGTTCCGAAGTGTTAGAATCCAAAGCCAACAATCATGGCGCCTGAACCTGACTTCTGAATCCTGGGACACTTCGGGACATACAAAACTATTGCTAGAGTTAGGGCTAACTTCTGTTGGCCTGAGATTGACGAGCACATCACAGACTACGTGCATACATGTGATGTATGCTAAAGGAATAAGTCCATTCGGCACAGGAAGTTTGGCCTGCTGGAACCTATTGCTGTTCCTATGCAGCCTGGGACAGTGATTTTAATAGACTTCATTGTAGTGCTGCCTGAGTCAGAAGAGTATACCAAGATCTGGGTCCTTGTGGACAGATTTTCACAGATGGCACACTTCATGCCCCTGACCACTGAAGTAAAGATCAAGGAGCTTGCTTTGGTATTGCGGAAGGAAGTTTGGCTCCTTCATGGACTCTCAGGGTCAATGATTTCCAACAGCGATAGCAGATTTAGACCTCAGTTGCGGATAGGTCTCCTGGACTTGTTGCAACTGAAACTAAACCTTTCGACTGCTTTCCCCCCTGAAACCGATGGGCAAACCAAGAGGGTTAATCAGACCCTGGAGCAGTACTTGCGTAGTTACTGCTCCTACCAACAGGATGATTGGGTTTCGCTACTACTACTTATAGAGTATGCATACAACAGCGCAACATCGGAATCCACCAGGTTGTTACCATTTGAGATCATTTACGGGTTTGGTCTGCAGAGAAATCCGTCAGGTGTGGTGTCTGATTACCAAGGGGTACACGCTAGCAGGAAGCTCTTGACTAAGGAATGGGAAGGAACCTGGCAAGGGATTGGAGAAAGGATCCAGCGGGAACTGGAGAGGCAACGAAAATCGCACGACCAGAAAAGGTTGTCATCACCAAACTACGTTAGCAGGGAGAATGAGGTCTTTGCGCAAGCTAAGAAAGCAGACCACATGATGTTAATCAGAAGGAATATCTGCACCGAGAGTCTAATAGAGGAGCTGGACAACCGGATGTTTCGCCCTTTTGGGGACAAACGTCGGCTGGGTACCTGAGCATACGAACTTCAATCAGCGGCCAGATGAAGCATGCACACGGTTTACGATGTCAGGTTGCTAGAACGATATCATGAGGATCCAGGATCTGCAACATTCCCGGAGGTCCCTACCCCAGATATTGTGGACAACGAGCCAAGGTATGCGATAGAAGCTGCAGTAGACAGTCAATGCTACAGTGGAGCAAAGGGGAAATTCCCGTCACGCTTGGTCCAGGACCTGGTTTCATGGAAAAGCTGTGCAGCTGAGCAGAACTCATGCGAGCCCCAGTGGATGCTAGAAGTGACGGGCTTAAAGGACATTCTGGATTTCCACTAAAGGTATTGGTCCCAGACCAGCAACCACAGGTTCTTAGGGGAATCGAGTCATGGATATAAGAGATGACAGTAATGGTCCGGGCCAGACCATAGAGACGAGGGGATTAATGTAATGACACAGCATATATGAGCTATGGTAGCCGGAACCTACACCTGTGCAGGCAGTCAGGAGGGGAATTGGTAGGAACTGGCAGGCAAGTAAGTACTTGATCTACGGAGACCCCATAGGCTGGGCTCCAAGATGAACAGAAATAGTGGGCAAGATACTTAGTTACTTGGCTACAGCACGAAGCGTTATCAGCATACTTAGAGACCTCTGATAGGACGGTTTCTCTACTAAGGCGGATAACTGGACCAAAGTTCCTAGTGTCCATCTCGGGCAACAGGATCAACCAGGTAGTACGATAAAGTCATCATGTCCACCAGACCAGATTACTCTACTCTCAGGATCAGGTTACCCTGCCTAAAGTCCTGCATTACCGTACCTTTCAATATGTAGTCCCTCCGAGAGTTCCAGAAAAATGACCTGAATGTGTGTCCGGCGGAGCCACGCATAATACAGGAAACTGGGGTTCAGGAAGCTGCCATTAGGCGAGCTACACAGCTCCGGAGTAGCTGTAAATTGGAGAAATTATTCCTATCCTGCCCCTCCAGCCCAGCCTTGAGCCCGGTATGTCATAGGCAAAGGGTTGTGTAGTCATGTGCAGTTTAGTGAAGGGGAATCTTAGGAAACCTGCATGGCAGACCATATACGTGTCTGCTGTCCGGTCAACTATAAGCTGTTCGGAGGATGTATAATGAGGAATAGGGTGGAAGAGGAAGTACCTCCTCCAGGTTCGTCAGAGTAAAACAAACCAAAACTGATGCAGTTAAAGGGAGTTAACTGTGGGGGTCGCCCAGGTAGTCCCGGGTCCTGCAAGGGCGACAAGGAGAGTTGTACACCTCCCAAGCCTGAACATCTCCCCAACACCATAGGCCCTCTAAGCGAAGTTCAGAGACATTAAAGGCATGATTCCTGCTACAGGTAAGGTGGACCCTAGGTAGTGGTCATGGGTAGCACTGATCGGATCATTTCCTGACCCATGTATCCTGTACAAGACACTGGAAGCCTGAGAATCGTAAATAATTGATAGACAAACTGCTCACAGTAGCTTCCAGGGTCATGTAGGGATTAATGCATATGTGCAGGGTGTCATGGATCGTCCAGTGCATCAGGTGTCCTGACCATTGGCCACTAGGAAGATACCAATATGCAGAGCCTTTCACTCCAGTGGGCAAAATGGAAATGCACCGCAGAAAGGATAACTGTATAAGATAAACGCTAACTATGGTATGTCAACATATGCATGTCTGAAAGGTGTCCATGGAGATGTGTCAAACCACCATTAGTGGAGAAGGGTGTGCTCGAATGGTTGGAGTAAACTGATTGTGGAGTTTCTGGCTTAAGATAAAACTACTTCGACATCTATACAACAACCCTTCTATTCCAACAATCAATCCTCCGGAGACCTTAAGTGAGTAAAGCGTCTGGCTTGAGAATATGAAGTTTTACGGCTTACTTTACTCTTACATCTGTGTGAACCTTTAGCGATAAGTCCGAAGTTGTTCAGTGCAGTTGCAATCTTGGAAGCCAACTTCCTAGGTGTGCCCCCATCACTGGGACAAAGATGAAGAGGGACCAATAGTTGCAGAACTGTCAGCAATTAGCACCTGACCCATGGTAAAGGAAGAAGCCAAGCAGAAAAAGACAACTCTGTGGCAAGTGGTCCTGAAAGAATATTGCTCTTAAATCAACATGTTCAAAGAAAAGGAATGTAAGGATCTTCCTGAATACAAGAGCGAAGATCACCAGAGCAAGCTAGTGGAAGAAAGGCCACCACCTTTGGTAAAGCTATATCCATTAAGGGATGAGGAATTGAAAGGGCTAAGCAAATACCTGCAAGAGAATCTCGCAGTACAGTCGATCAGACCATTGTCCTCCTCGTCAGGAGCACCCGTCTTATTTGTTAAGAAGAAACATGGGCAACTGAAACTCTATGTAGACTTCTGGGGATGGAACACGGTATCGCTGAAGGACAGCTACCCTTTACAATTGATAGACAAAGCTTTGGACTAACTTGGACAGTCTAAATACTATACAAGCTTGGATATCAAAGATATGTATCACAACATAAGAATAGCAAAAGGGGATAAAGGGAAGACAGCTTTCAGGATGTGATATTGACTATTCGAATATTTGGTCATGCCCTTTGGATTATCAATTGCACCAGCAACATTCCAAGATTGGACAGAGTCCCAGTAGAGCAAATACTTAAAATTATGGGACATGGTCTGTCTGGATGATATACTTATCTATTCAGATAATATGGAGCAACAACACTGAGACATCCTACACATTCTGCAAGCATTCTGGGAAGCCAGGGTCAAACTAAAGCCTTCAAAATGTGACTTCTATGTAAACGAGATCGAATAGCTAGGATTTGTCCTCAACCTGGAAGAAGTATGAGCGGACCCAGTCAAACCAGTGGTTATCAACCACTGGAAGACACCCAACAGCATTGCAGGAGTGCAAAGCTTCATGGGCTTCTGCAACTTCTAGCGAAGATTCATCAAGGCATTTACCCCAGGCGCTAAGCCCCCCCACGACAGGACAAAAAAAGGAACCAAATGGGAGTAGGGAGAAAAAGAGCAAGCATTCAAGGATATGAGGAATTGACCTACTATGAGACTGGTACTACGCCACTTCGACCCCTCACCACACATCATGATTGAAATGGATACATCCCATTACCTGTGCTCCGATCTTCTCTCACAACATGGTGAAGACGGATTATGGAAACTGGTCACATTTTAATCAAAAGCAAGGTCAAAGGCAGCACAAAACCATGACATTCACGAGAAAGAAATGTTAGTCATTGTTCTAGCGATCAGAGATTGCCGCAAGTACATGCTAGGAAGTCCACAGATGCTCCATGTCATCATAGACCACAAGGACCTAGTAGCTTTTACTACTAGCAAGGAACTGAATAGATGACAGATTGGCTGGAGTGAGACATTAAGCTAATGCTATCTTTGAATTGAATACCGACCAGGAAAGGAAGAGGGAAAGCTGGACGCATTGACAAGAAGCACAGGGAATTTCCCCAACAAAGAAGAAACCCGGCCACAACGGCAAAGAATACTTCTTGCACAAGAAAAGTATTTTCCCCAAAAAGAAGACGCAGACGCTGGATACCAATCCCTGAACAAAATAACTGCTGACACAATCAAAGAAGAAGGTTATGAGCAATGGATAAAAAGAAGCATGGCCAGCGACCAAGAAATTAACCAGATAAAGAAGGCCGTGCAGGGATGCCTAAAACAAATAGAAAATGTAGCCCTCACACTATGCCAGGAAGAAGACGGATACATGTGGTACAATAACAAGATAAGACTTGCAAAGAAGAAAGCCTTATAAATGCAAGCAATAAGAGGGAATCGGGACATCCTACAAGTGGGACACGGCGGAATGGCGAAAACGACAGCATTGATTCAGAGATCATCCTACTGGCCCTCCTTATGCGATGATATTAAAAGGTATGTAAAGAATTGCGACACATGTCAAGTGATAAAAATGGTCAAACATGTACCCTATGGGCTGCTCAAAACACGCAAAACTCTAAAAAGACCAGGGCAATCTCTTGCTATGGGTTTCTTCACAGGACTACCTGAATCGACTAGTCATGACACGATATGGGTCATTATCAACTGACGTATGAAAATGGCATACTTTATACCATGGAGAATGGATATGATTGCACTACAATTCTTCAATCTGTTTAGAGACCATGTTTTTAGACTCCCCAGCCTACCAAAAGGTATTACTTTAAATAAAGGTTCACTATTCATATCGGAAGTATGGAAAGAGATCACGTAACTATTAGGTGTCAGCCAACACTTGAGCCGGGCCTGCCACCCCACAATGGAGGGACAGACCAAAGGAATAAATGTGATATTAGGATTATATCTGCGACCCTACATCAACTACCAACAGAACGACTTGACAGAATTCATACCCAGGGCAGAGTTTGCATACCATAACAGACAACAAGAAACGATAAAGATCGAACTCTTCTTCTTGAAGTACGGATATGACCTATCCCTTAATCTACCAGAATACTATATCCGGAGAAAGATAACAAAGTCCGACGATATCATAAAGGTATACGACATATGACGCGATAAAATGGCTCTGGCACAAATAAGTCCCAAGGAAATGAGAGAAGAGTACTAGAATTCTGCCCTGAACGTTACAGTTGGCAAGAAGGTGTGGTTGATCCCACAGAATATCCAGACTACATGACCCTCAGAGAAGCTGGACTACAAGAAACTTGGACCATTCAATATAATCAAATGTGTCGGATTACCCGCATTTAAACTGGACCTCCCCACCTTGATGAAACAAACTCATCCAACGTTCCACACCAGCCTCCTCGAATCCTATCAACAAAACTCTTTTCCCGCACAGAAAAAATATCCCCTTCCACCTATTCACATAGATGAAGAAGATAAATATGAACTGGGCAAGATGGTCGACTCCCGCTTGTACCCAGGTAAACCCTATTACCTTGCCAAGTAGACCAATTATACACCAGAACAAAACACAGAGTGGTACCCCACCACAAACGTTAACCATGCACCTGAAGCAATTCCAGGATTCCATGAACATTACTCCAACAAGGCGAGGATACAAAACCACTATTGAGATTGAACAAAGTGTCGATGAAGGAGCAAAGGGGATAGACCTACCACTCCTGTGCCTTACAGAACAAAAAGAGAACACAACTACGCATCCTTCATACGATCCTTTGATGACACATGCCAAGTGTTCATGGGTGACAAGTTCGGCTCAGCCTACTGCCTACACTGAAGCCACCACACCCCACCAATGACCAGCCCATTGGGCTCCCCAAAACACGAATGGGTTACATTAGTCGAATGCCCAGAACCCACTTCTGGGACAAAGTGAAGAGAGAGCGGGGGCCAAAAAAACAAAAGACTCCTTGGAGTCGACAACAATCCCGACAGAGTGGCACAGGGAATGAAACGTGAAGTCCAACCATGACTGAAGCTGACTCCCGGGAAGCACTCCGGAGGATAGCAGCAGAGAAGGGCAGATTGGGATAAGACCCTGAGGGCGAAGTTCAGGGAACTCCAACAGGAGATGAAGCAGGAGGAGAGACAATGCGTGTGATTGGAACCAGAGTCAAGTGCAGAAAGAGTGAGAGTGGGGCTGGTAGAACAGAGGGTCAGCTCGCTCTAGGAGGAGAGGAGGAAGAAGTAGGGTAGGGTCAAGAGCATGGAATAGCTCTTGTGAGAAACGAAGAGGTAGATAAGCAAGACGGGCTACCAGATATTGCAAGTGGCAGGAGACAAAGGTACGGACTACCCTGATGGGGTGCAGGCTGGTGAGAGGGGTGAGCTAATATTACGATCTGGGTAGAGGAGTGCTAGCCTGATGACTGAAGGAAGGAACAGGTCTCACATGATCTCATTTAGACGTCATAGGATTAAGTTATGTTTTCATGCACATGACCTTATTAGCAGGTCATAGGGCTTGTTTATGCTTAACTTATATTTATGCACATGACCTCATTAGCAGGTCATGGGGCTCAGTTATGTTTTCTTGCATTGTGTGTATGATGTACAATTGACAGCACAGGAGGAGTCTAGGCTGGCTAGTAAGGCATGCTGGAAAGGCAGAACCGTTTATGCCTTGTGTGTGACCTCGTTAGTAGGTCCTGTGGTTTGTGTATATAGTTGATTTATATTCCGTTTGATTTATGTTTTCACACATGACCCCATTTAGAGGTCATAGGATGTTTTAGCTTTTGCACACATGACTTGATTCAGTTATACGATGTTATGAATCATTTCGCACCTGACCTCACTTGAGGATCAGGGCCAGGTTAGGGTTGTACCAAGAGGTCTACATAAAGGCCAGGTTTTCACCAATGAGTTAGCTCTTCACGCAAGCATCTATTATTATTTCCTATCTATGACTTTACCCTCTTTACAATCCAAACTCTTCATGCTCCAAACCTTTCCACTACACAGATTAGACATAGACTCCGGAACATATCTGCTACATGGATCCAGTTAGCAACCTGAAGACTGATACTCTCTGTGCTAGTGAGAAACTGATTCTTAAGTGAGGATACTAAGATAGAACCAAAAGATTTAAGCAGCTCTTGGACACAGCGCAGCGTAGTTGGCCAGAGGAAGAAGGTCATTACCTGTCACAAGTACAACAAGTAGTGGGAAACTATGACATACAATCGGGTTCATCAATTACTTAGAATTTTGTCTCCATTTCAAGTGGAAAACTTGTTTATGTTTTATCTTTACCTTTCTAAAATATCATAACTATAGTGATAACTCACTTTTAAAGTCATATTTGAACTAAGGTGCTGCTATAGTTAGGAATAAAACATTTCAATCGTATAAATTCTAAGCTAAATTTCCTCCTTTAGAAATATTAATATAGAGAAGCAGGAAATAGAGCTATCAGGATACAGATTTTCGAATATGCTTTGCTATCTCTCTAAGTATTCTAAATGGTATATGGAATATAGTTTACATAATTGATCAAAAACAAGAAAAATTATTACATTTAATACCCACATCTAGTATACTTATTTTATCCTAACCGTTTCTGATTTTCTCCTATCTTCTCTAATGTAAAAAGATTTCCCAAAATTGGATAATCAGGAGGCTTCAGAATTTTCACCCATCTTCTTTGTTATAGAATCCTTATCTATAAATCTATATTGTCGATTGCCTGGAATTGTTGGATGGTATAGTTGTCCAGGAACTGTATGAGGCCTTATTAGATACAACCATAGCAGGGGGTGGAAGGAAGTAGTGCGACACTATTGCAATGGCATTCTCCACAATCGCATCTCCACTTCCAACCCCCTTCTTGTGATATCAACTCTATCCCTCACAGCCCCCCAAACCCCTCTCAAAGATCAATATACGGTTAAATGGAAACCGCTGCAATGAGCATAAGTACTCTAATTAAATAAATGTACCTAGATAGTTAAAACAATAATAAGATAAAATAAAACCGCAATCCAGTCTGAAAACCTTAAGCAATCGTGATCGTTGACAAAGAAGACGCAATGCTTTGAGCAAGAAACCACCCGAGATAACTGGATCTAAATCCTTGCTTTATCAGAAATAGCAGAATGGTCTTTCAGAAAGATAGCTGCTAAGTTGGGGAAAAAAATTGGCCTCAAAGTACACCACAGTACCTGTGCCCACATCTATCACTACTATCAGGAAACAGGTAGTTCTTCTGACTTCCAGGAAACAGGAAGACCTCCAATATTCCAAGAGCCTGATCTACTTGATCTGAGGTCTTTTATTAAAGAAAATAAAAGAAATGGAAGACTACCTTGGATAGATCTTAAAGAAGTAAGGAGATTAAAGACCTCATCTAGGACAATTAGCAAGGCAACTAAGAGCATTAATTTAAATAAAAGAAAACCTCACATGAAGTAAGTTTTCTAACAAAAATTTATGTTTTTACAAACTAATATATATTTTAGATAGGGATTGCGACACAAAAATATACTAATAAGATTTGGTTGGTATATAAGAAAAAGAGCTAGGAAATTAAGAGTGGTCAAGAATGATTTAGACAGATGAAACTTCTTTCTCTACAGCTGGATTTAGACAGAGAGGATGGGTGGTAAGAGAGCCTTCTGAGGAGTATGATCAGGATTGTCTGAAAGAGGACTAAGAGTCAGAAAGAGATACAGCTATGGTCTGGGGAGCCTTTTGTAGAAATTTGAGATCAAAGTTAGTAGTAGTACCAGGAAAGATTAAAGTCGATTCTTGTGAATATACTAAGTGTATACTGGATCCAGTTTTAATTTCTTTCTGGCATGAGTCTTGTGAGAGATTTGGTTAAGTAAGAGTTGTTGAAGATAGTGTACCAGGGCATCAAAAGTAAGTTCTATCCCCTTTTATATATCTTATAATTATTTTATTTTTGGTCTTTCTATTATAGAACTACTTACTTAGAAATATCATCTAACTACTAATTTAATTACACATTTTCTACAAAGTGTGGAAAGAAAAATGAGGTAGATATATTGCCTTCTATACTACAGTCTCCAGATCTAAACTTAATTCAGAATATCTGTGGAGATATGGAGACTGGCCTGGGGAAAAGGTATGGAAGAGTTGCAAGTAGGAAAAAGCTAATCAGAGCTGTGGAGAAAACATGGGAAGCTATTCCTAATAGAAGGTTTATGGGTCGTTGCAGGAATATGCCAAAGAGGATCAGAGAGGTTATCAGAAGAAAAGGGCATCAAACCCATCATTCATTTATTATTATCTTTTTATTTTACTTCAATGAAATACTGAGGACTATTTTATTTTATCTCCTTTACTTCTTTCATTTGTTAAATGTTGTTGGGGAATGAGGTAGTACTATAAGTTGTCGATAATATTGATGTATGGATAGTTGTATTGTACAAGTATCGTATTACTTTTTTCCACCCCCTGTACTGTATGCTTAGGAGACGATTACCAGTTTTTGAGCAGAACAACAAAGCACAAGAGGCTGTGAACCCTGCCGGAGGACAACTGAGATAGGAATCTTTATTTATTTCCCTTGGTCTGATGCATTCATGCGGGAGGATCTCCCCACTCCGGGCTACGGGGCTGGGCTACAATCAACTTACAGGGTACGATACAAGTACTGTACCTGTACTGTACTGGTACTTGAAATATATCGTGTTAGCGGAGCTGGGGAACCAGGAGACCCCCTTATAAGCCATAACTTTATAAGTAAAACCAATACAACCTCCTAGTATTCCTTGACATAGTAAGCCACATACAAGTTTGAGTAATACAATACTGTGTACTAGGAGGTGAGCATAAGTGAGATGAAGTTGGTACTTAACTGGATTGTAACTAACCTAGGTTTGGTAAGTGTAACTATGGAAACAGCCAATCTTGGCTTTCTTTTGCAGGGGGCAAAAAGTGAGGTGAACCTAAAATGTACCAAGCACTAAACTTCACAGTCTCTGGTTGGCTGAGTGACCAAGGAGCCAATAAGAACTGTTTCACCTCACTTACTCTTAACCCCTGATGCAGTTCTGTCTAATAAGTTCTCCCACCGTCACTTGGTAACCACATCACCCACCATTCTCCCTACATCATCATACTACCATGTCACCACTACATACCCAAAGAGTCCGAAAAGACAAAAATCCAGAAATTCACACCCTATACAAACACCCTGATATGGGATATGATAAAATTTCTAAGCTTATAAAGCTTTCTAAGTCAACTGTTACTTTAGTAACTAAAAGAGCCCAGAATTATAATGGAGACAACTATGATACCCACAAATCTGGCAAACCAATATTATTGATATCAAAAGATAGGCAATTCTTGATAATATTGATACTGAGCCTTATTTAACACACAGGAATATTAACCAGAAAGCTAATATTGGTCCTAGAAAAGATACTATCAATAAAATCTCAAGTGAAGCTAGTTTTAAGCTTAAGATTCCCAAAAAACAGCCCTTTTGGAGGAAAGGAAATAAGGAGAAGAGAAAAGAGTTTTCTAGGATAAGGAGAAACTGGACAAGAACGTGGAAGTAGTTAGTTTTTGTTGATAAAGCTACTATTAAATATGATCTAAATCCAGTGGGTAGAAAGATTAGACTTAAACCTGGTAAAAAGCTAGAAGAGAAAAACTTAAAGCCCAGCTTAAAGTTAGAATAGACCAACATTGGGTCCTATGCTGAAATTATACATGGGAGAAAGACTGAGTTAATTCTTGTTAGGAAGAGGATTGAGTAGGAAAGTACCAGTAAGGGGAATAGACTTGAACTCAATGCTCACCAATATGCAACTGAGATCTACTAGCCATATTTTATCCCCTTCATAGAAGGAATAAATAGGGCTGCTGAAACCATCTCTATGGCTACTGATAATAGATTATGGTATAATGGGACAGAAAACAAAAAAATACAAGAGGACTCTAGATATCAGAGATTAGCTTGGCCTCCCAACTCCCTAGATCTCAACTCAATTGGGAATGCCTAGGCACTTCTCAAAAAAGCACTCAGAAAGAGATTCTCTAAGCTTGATAGAAGGCCTCATAGTGATACTAAGTTATTCCAGCCAGCCAAGAAAGAGTGGGAGCTTATTCCCCCAGAGACACCTAATAGGTGGATTGAGAAGATGCCTGAGAGACTTCAGGCTGTACTGGATGCAAATGGAAGTCATACAAAATGGTAGCATTGCTAAATTGTTATTCTTTATCTCTACTATTATCTATTTTTTAATTGAGTTTATATTTTTTTTTTCAATAGTCAAAGTTACTATTTGGTATGGTGGTGTGGTTGATGGGGACTGTACAAGAACTTATTAGGCACAACTGTGCCGTGCTGTACTGTACAGTGCTGCAGTAAGTACCGTAAGAACCAGAATAAATAGACCCTGTACTATGTAGGCCAAAATTTCCTCCTCCAGAAAAAGGTCAGAAAACACACCAAAAAAATAAACCTTTTTTCCAAGACAAATAAAAAAGGAGACAACAAGCCAGCCCTATCAGGAGAAGCATCCAACGTCCTAGCATAAGGTCCGATTACTTGAGTTCTTACAGTATATTGGCAGGTCTATACTTTAAGGAGCAATTTGAATCAGATCAACGACCTCATAAGATACCCCATCTTTTCTTGCAAGTCAGGTTAGTGCTTTTGTTGTGAAAAATGACCATCTTACTCCGGATTTTGTGAGAAACTAGTGTCAGGGGAAACATCTGGCTTTTCACTGCACTGCGCTACACTGTACGAGTACAAGCATTATGAGTACCTCTGTATTTTCCAACCCGTCGTCGAGAAAGGCACCCGGTCCAGAGGATATCCTATTAGTCAACTACCTATCCCTTTGTGGATAGTATATCCCTATGACTAAGTCTACTTTTCAAATATCGCAGTCATACAG
Source organism: Tuber magnatum (assembly GCA_003182015.1). Taxonomy (NCBI): domain Eukaryota; kingdom Fungi; phylum Ascomycota; class Pezizomycetes; order Pezizales; family Tuberaceae; genus Tuber; species Tuber magnatum. The sequence continues at coordinate 898,592 of PYWC01000006.1, forward strand.
GAAATTTAGTCTCATTTCTTTAGGTAAAAAATTACAAATTTTACCACAGAACTTGACCAATGTAGTTGAACTGCCAGGCAACATATCTGAGTTTCTGGTGGAAACCTCTGTGAGACCCCAGGGACAAGTGTGCAGCCTACCTAGCGGGAAAAAATTAACTCTAGCACAGAAAGGTTGGCTGGAGATATTGTCCTCCTGCCTAGGGAATGACCAAAATACATTTAGAAACAGGTCAACACCATTTTCACTCTTTTCTGGGGTCTTTTTTCTCTCTCTAATTCCATAATTCCTTCTCCTCTCTACTTTTGTTGCCTGCGGTACGGATAAGCCTCAAGCAATTATTATCATTTTCTTCACACATTATCACTTGTTCATAATATTCCTTTCTAACTTAGGTATCCCACCCACCAAGTGTCCTCCTTGGCCATGAAGGCCAGGATATATCTTTATGCTGGAATATTCTATTAAGAGGTGTCCAGGTTATACTAGCTGCTTGAAGATCGGGACAGAACATATATTGCCGGTATTCTTCACTCTAGATCAACCCACTATAATAACGTATTTGTAAATACGCTCCAGCCCTACTCGTAACCGAACCGAGTTGTGGGCCACAAAGTCATGTTATTCGTTGTCAGTGCCCCATAACTCAACTCAAGTCCACATACTATATGGTACTGTACTCGCTACTGAAGTACATGCCCTAGAAAAGCCCTACCTCAGATATACTAAGTTCATGACCATGGAGCCAGTGCGAGCCGCTTAATGTGTATATGGTGGCGGACGTCACAAAGGTGTACCAGTGGGGCATTCAAAATGTAATGCCTTACATAATCAGGGTAAGGGATAATTTAAAGAAATCCAATAATGTATTGTTTGACCACATCTATGTATGCATGTTTTAACATACAAAATACGAAATAGAACTAGAGATGATGTTGCAATTGATTTAAAATGGTAAAACAAACTTTTATTTATCAATTTGATCATAGCATCACTACAAATACTAAGTGGATACACAATGATGAGAGGCATAGTGTCTATATACAATCTTCTCATATTCAGGAGTAGCATATATAATACCAGACTGATATGCTTCCATTATTTTATCAGTACATGCCAAGTACTTCCTAATCAACTGCTTTGGTATGCTAGCTAATACCTCTAGAACTAAACGTCTTAATGGCTCAAAGTTATACTCACATCTCTTACATCTGTAATGCTTGGCAGCACTCCAGAAACATTCTATAAACATAATTTCACAATCGAACGTAGGATAATAGATTACCTCATGGCCAGCATTAATAATTGCCTCCTCAATTTGATTTTTCTGGCTTTGACAATCAGGCTGGGCTGCCAGAAGTGCTCATGCACAGCAGTCTCTTCCATTAAGGCAACAGGGATTCAATTTTGTTGATTTACCAGTTGTTGATTTAATTGTGCATTGTGTAAGGAACTATTGATTTATTGGCCATAAGCCACGTTCCACTAATACCTGCCTGAGTCCTTTGGGTGTTCTATCTAGAGATTTTAATGACTGTATATAGCCACCATCTGGATCATTGACATCAACGACATATATGTCTCACATTGGCTTTGCATTCTTTCCTCCAGGCTCTAGATTCATTTCTGATACACTAAAAGCATTCAGGGCGAACTTGCAATGATTGCGGAAATCATTAAAAGCAAAAAAGGCCTTGACCCTGGGAATTGTGCTTTGAAGACTAGGATAGCTTTATCAACTATCTGTTCAAGTAGCTGGTCCCTAGTCCACCAAGAATCACTACCACGTTTCATAATCTCATAGGCATTACCATCTCCCAGGCATTCAATAGGAGTAAGAAAGTCAAAGACATGCACTTCTTGGCCTCTGCTCTTCTTGTGTAATGGTTGATGCTCAGGATAGATTCAGATATAGTGTCTTCTATTATTTGAATTAAAGGTACACTCATCTTGAGTCACCAGAATTAAGGGCTGCATTTGGCCATGAAGATAGAGATGATGTAGGATTTCCGGAAGGTTTTCATCCAAGCAAAGGAACTGTTCTTTTTATACTTCCATCTGAGGAAGAAACTCTTTATCCTGATAGTTCTTAATGTCTACCTGCTCATGACTATCATCGTAAACTCCCTTTCTATACTCTTAGTATTTAAATCCCACTTTGTGCAACTAGCGTCTTGCAGTCCAGAATCTGTTAGTTTTCTCAAACTCTCTTGTAAAAATGTTCGCAGACCAGTTTATAATGTCGTCATCAGTTTGTACTTCTTTCCAGTTGGCTATGACTGCCTTGGCTAACACATGTGATGTTAACTCTATTCATTCTTAGTCAGCTACAGTGCCATGATGGATATATTGTAAAAGTATACAACAGAATAGAGATGACTTACTCTCTCATACATGGAGGATCTGCTGGTGCACTACCAACATCGTTTCTGGATCTTCCAATAAGGTTACTACCTTTCTTTGTCTTCCACCATTTGCTTCCGGCATTAGTCACTTTTGTATAGAAGACACCCTATGTACTATGTATGATTCGATTTTGCACTTTCGATTCCCACCCACTACTATCTACTACTCGTTGTACAAGCTGGATGCACATTATCAGTTTCCTGACTGCTCCAGAGAGCATATCAGGACTCCAGAAGGCCTTCTCCCCATTCTACAACTGCAGTTTGGGAAAGTGTAACCGGTAGAGGTACTAGGTTATATTTTATATTTTGTTTCACAGTATCGCTTGATACTGGTTATATTTCAAAGCTATCACTCTATACTTTGAACGTTTTATCTTTGATTCGATAGTATCATTTGATACTTGCTATGTTTCAAAGGTATCGTTGGATCCTTTGAAAGGGACTACATTATCATGCATACTGGAGATAAGTGGGAACTTGTATTTAAACACTGCTGATTCCACGATGGAAACAGCAGACTTCGACTAACAGGATTCTTAATATACTTGGTTGAACGGTTACTCCTGGACCTCCTATTACACCCCTTTGAAGCCTCATTTAGTCTACACAGCTCTGGCCACTTGCTGAGCAAGCAGGCCATGTGTTACTATCATACTCGAAGCATGATTAGCACGCTAGGTGTGAACAGGTTACATTTTTTTAACCTCAGGAACTGGTTACAAATATTGTACCTGGATGAGGCCTGAGCAACCTACAGACATTTACCAAGGTACACTAGCAGCTGGAAGTGGCAGAACTCATGGCAGTTGGCTTTTCTAGCACGCATTATTGGAGTCCTCAGGACGAGGAGTGGGAAGCAAGTCCTACCGGAAGGGCTAGATTGCGCCAGACAGACCAAGGAGCCAATGGACAGGGCAGAGTCCAGCACTGATGAAGCTGCCAGGCAACTTGCGAATGACCAGGCTTCACAAACATTGGAACAACTCAAGGAAGAACAAATTGAGACATCGGAAGACCTCTCAGTATCACCAAAGAACCCCTCTTGGACAGAGGGCATTGAAAGCGATGAAAGCGAATCTGCTATGTCTCGCTCAGGAGGTGTGCCACCCCTGCCAGTACTCCCAACTGGTAGTGCTGATAACTAGCCAGGAAAGAAGCCCAAGATAAAGCTACCACTACCAGAGAAGTTCAGTGGAAAGAGAGACGACCTCAATCCTGAAGTATTCAAATGAGGGGGAACCTCAATACACTAGTACCTGCTCACACAGGGAATCAAGACATCTCAAAAGGAAACAGGACTCGATGTTAGAGCATTCTGTGAAGGAGCCGCCTTGGAGGTCTACCATCAATGCATGGACAAATACGATCATGCAGACTACATCAGTGGGAAGACAGTACTGGAATACCTCCAGAAAACAATTTCAATCCAGCCAAAATCGAGAAGAACTATTCAAGGCCTTCAATAACATTCAGCAAGTATGAAATGGCACCACGGAAAGGATCACCAAGAAAGCAACAAAACTCCTGATGATACGAGAACAAATACTAGAATTCCCAGTCAATAACCATATGCCAAAATGAAGATTCTTTGATTCCATGGATACTCAAGTTAGACAAGTGGTGGAAGCAATAGAATGGGAAGGCGATGAGATGGATGACGTCATGGCAAATGCAGAATAGCAGGATGCCATGCTGCATGAGATTGGCACTTATGGAAAGCAAAGTACAGCAAAGCGGGAAGGAAAACCATAAGAGAAGCAACACCAACAGGAGCGGAAGACGAAACCAACGCAGAAGAAGGTGTCCAGGAATACCAAAAAGAAGCGAAAGGAGAATGGAGAATGCTTTAAATGTGGGAAGAAATGACTCATGGCACAAGACTGCCCCACCAGGTGGCAGATTAAAACGGAAACCTCAGCAAACCTGGCGGAGATAGAAGAATTCGTGGAGGTGGAAATCAACTCAGCCAATGCAGAGACTGTGATTGAGTGCTACCGAACCCTGCCAATCCCTACTCTATACCCCCACTATGCTCTGGAAGGAACCATCTTGATTAATGGCGCATGCGCCAGAGTGTTGTTTTGCACCGGCGCAGTGGGTGCCCAGATCATTAGCAACACCTTTGTCACAAACCAGGGCATTCCCACTGACCTGATGAAAACACCGGTCACTGTGAACATGACCATGAAGGGATCACGATCAACAAGTCATAAAACTATGGAAGTAATCATCCAGCTTGGATTGGCCAAGCTAGGGAAACGAAAGCTGATGGTTGAGAACCTGGCGAAATTTGATGCACTCATCGGAATGCCATTCCTGACCCCCCACAGAGCTATTATCCGGTGTAGTGAAAGGGCAATCGAACTCCCTGAGAAAAAGGTTCAAGTGCTATACCAGCCAACAAGTGCGGTGTTCAGAGTGGCAATTTGCAAGACTGAACAGGAGGAAATCCTAAGCGGGTTTGTAGATGTATTCCCTGAGAACATTCCGGAGACTTTACCGCCTCTTAGAAAATTGAATGACCACATTTGGCTAAAAGATACAACAGACATCTGAAACCAACCGACATACACTATCCCTGAAGCATACAAAGGAAAGCTCTGCGACTGGACAAATGAGAAGTTAAGGACTGGAGTTATCTACAGGACCGCGTCCCCTGGGGCGGTGGCCATGTTTGTTCATCTGAAATCTGATGCGAGGATTAGGCCACTAGTGGACTTGAAACTATGAAATAATAAGACAGTAATAGACAGCTTCTCGATCCCAAAGCAGACACAGATCCTAAATGGGGTAGGAAGGGTGAGATTCTGAAGCAGGATAGATCTTAGTGACGCCTGCTTCCACACCCAAGTTGAACCAGGAAGCGAGAAGTTCAATACCTTCCAAACCCCTTTTGGTGGATTTGCAAGCAAAGTCATGCTGCCAGGTGACAGGAATGCACCGTCTACCTTTATACACACAATGGAGGACCTACTCAGTGATTTTCTACACCACTTTGTCTCAGTGCATATTGACGATAACCCGGTTTATTCGGACACAGAAACGGAGCACATATAACATATCAGAAGGGTGTGTCAGCAATTGCAGCAGGCAAGGCTTTATGGCAGCCGGAAGAAGTCACCCCTATTTGCAAAGGCCCTAGAAGTACTTGGACATATTATAGACAATAACGGGATTCATGCCTCTCTTGGAAAACTAGCTGCAATTACGGAATGGGCTATACCAAGAAACCAGAACAAACTGCAGGGGTTCCTGGGTCTGGTAAACTATATTACACAATTCCTACCACACCATGCTACGGTCATGGCGCCCTTTACAGATCTGACAGGGAAAGCAGAATTCGTCTGGACCGACATACATGACAAAGTATTATTCAACATCAAAGAATTGATCAAGCAAGTGCAGGTGATCAGACCAATAAATTATAACTCAGAAGAACCCATATGACTGATAACTAACACCTTGGATATTGGGGTTGGAGCATGGATTGGCCAGGGGCCAACACATGAAACTGCTTGCCCTGCAGCACTCCACAGTTGGAAATTCCGAAACTGACAAACCAACTATGGCACTACAGACAAGGTGGCACTGCTAGTGATTGATGCGCTCCAATCATTCAACCATAGGCTCATGGGTTCCAAATTTACAATCATCACGGACCATCAGCCCCTGGTTAACCTGAAGACTGATCGGATCCCACGCAGACGAAGGACTCACTGGATAAGTGAACTAAGCAACTACCATACTGAGGGGGTGTACAGTCCAGGATGAACAAACTATTGCACTGATGCACTGTCCCGCATCTATGAGGACTCGGATAACCAGACTCCACCACTCGTCCTTCACCACACCCTTGTGGATAATGGTATCTCTGACTCCACCTCTTATGAAGACCCTTATATAGCGCCAGCCTCAATGGTCCCCAACATCTCCCGTACCTCTTCAGCTTGCTCCCTGCAGTTCTGGGAACTGTACGCTTGCCCTCAATGAGACATAGGTTAAGATCAGCTCCCCTCTACGGGTACTACTGAATATGGCTCTGAATGGGACAAGCCTATGTCCCAAGTAGTAGCAGCAGTATCTAATGAACTGACACGAACTCCAGTAACCCTCCTAAGCCCTCAACCACAACGACACCTTGCTATCCCAGCAATAGAAAGTCCCAGAGCGACCCCTGCGTCGAGCCCACTGGGACTCCCTGCAGCAGGCCCCCTGTATGGAGTGTCACTTAATGTCTACAACAAGGAACCAATTGTCGCGGTCGTACCTCTCCCAATAGATACATACTGCCGTACCCTCTTTGATCTCCTAGAACAAGAAGAAGGTATATGATGAACCACGACCCGAGTGCAACAGATTGAAGGTGAACAGGATATTATTGATACATCCCGGGAAGTGCAGAGCATTTTCCAACAACAGGTGGTATCTGGATACCGATATGAACCTATCTACTCTCGAGTTATGAGGTACGCCAGACAAGAGGACCTGGAAGGAGCCTACATAGCTGACAGAATACTATACATGAGGACCTGTTATGGTGAACACTACCTCTTTATTCCCCAAGGGCTGGTATTCAATGGGAAAGCCCTTCAAGAATATGTTATGTATGAGATACATGCCACAGGACACCACAGTGCAGAACAAAACCTCCGATATGCTACTGAATACGTCTACTGGCCTGAGCTGAGACAGGACTTCCACAATTATGTGGAACAATGTGACACCTGCCAGATAAACCAGGAACCAGCAAACAGACCAGAAGGAAGGACACAAACACTTGACCCAGACTCTGAGGTATTCGAGTTGATCGCTATTGATTTCGTGGGACCTTTCAACAAATCCAATCAATTTGACCTCACTCTAGCAGCAGTGGACGGATTAAGCAGCTATGTGTGACTGATACCTAACAACACCATGGTCACAGTGGAAGGAACAATGAAACTCCTGCAATGAGATATCCATACTCCTCATTGCCACCCCCTATCGACAATCAGTGATGCTGACCCTCGCTTCGAATCTAACTAATGGAAGCAGACATGCAAATCTCTTCGAATCGTACACATCAAAGCGGCACCTGGTCACTATGAGACTAATAGACAGGTTGAGCGAAAGATCCGTGACCTCAAGACCAGGTTGAGAAACATGGTCAACAGACCACAGACAAACTGGGAACCCCTCCTCACTACCCTCACAGCATACCTGAATGCTGGCTTCTCTGAAACCCTCAACATGTTACCATACAAGGCAATGTGTGGACACAACTACCCACTACTTCCGGTAACCCTCTTCAAGAATTAAGCAGTACCCACCTCGGATGACTAGCTCAACTGGCACCAGAAGGATCGAAACTTAGCCTTGCAAGCAGTAAAACAAGTCACATATCGAAGTGCAACTAAAGCAGCACCAGGCAGAAGACCTCACAAGCCTATAGCGGTTGGAGAATTGGTCCTGGTACAGGGAGCACTATTTGCATCGATGACTGAGAGGAGCAAGAAGCTACAACCCCACTGGTGAGGACCATTCAAAGTTCAAGAATTTGACGAGTTTCCTGAGAACTACTCAGTCAAGATGCATGGAGAAATGTATCGGGAAGACACAGGTGTCGTTCACTCTACCTCAGTAAAATGTTACCACCCTAACGATGACCAAAGATTCCCTGGACAGGCCCATACTCGCCCTACCGCAATCCTTATAAAAGCGAACCAAGAGTAGGAAGTTGAGAAATTCTTGGAACACAGAAAATGATAAAACCATAACGAATTCCTAGTGAAATGGAAAGGATATCCATGAAGTGAAGACAGCTAGGAACCTCTAGAAGGCCAGGAGCACAGCATGGAACTAGTGAAGGAATGGTAGAAACACAACAAGGAAGTAACACTACCGAATATACATGGAATTCCAATAGGAATCACCAGACCAAGGAGAAGATCTGGGTCACCAGAAATGCCTGATACCCACCTGTTAGGAGAAGAAATCAATGAAGGACCAGCAAAGGAAGACTTCTGGGCAGGTTACCTCGATAGCGAATTCGAATTGACCAGCGAAGAGGACAAAGCAATGGGGGACACAGCACTTAACTACTACTTCTAGAACCTAACACCTCTCTATCCAAAACCATAACCATGTCAAACCATGTGCAACTTAGTGTGGGCAGCGTTAGGAGCTTGCGGGATTCTTAGTGAACTGCGGTACTATCCTATTTTCTGAATACTTTTCTAAAATTTACTGTTCTTACTGTGAAGAATATGGGATAGTTCAAGTTATCAGTGAGAACAATGTCAGAGTGCGGGACTACCGTGATATGTCCTAGTATGAGAGTGGGTTTTTCATTGAAGTTGCACTTTGCGCTTCTTGTTTGTTGTCTAATTACATGTTGGGCAATGATTTTCTTGAGGAGGAAAGTTATAGCAAGGAGGATTTCTTGGAGAATTTTGGTTTCCAGGATTATTAGTTTTGTTTTGGTTAAACAGTTGTTTTGTTTTGGGAAATATAAGTAGTACAAGTACTAGGTTATGTTTTATGTTTTGTTTCACAGTATCATTTAATACATGTTATGTTGCAAAGATATTGCTTGATACTTTAAATATTTTATCTTTGATTTGATAGTATCATTTGATACTTGTTATGTTTGAAAGGTATCGCTTGATATTTTGTATGTTTTATGTTTGATTTGATGGTATCGTTTCATACGTGCTATGTTTCAAAGGTATCGTTGGATGCTTTGAAAAGGACTATGTTATCACACATATTGGAGAAAAGTGAGAACTTGTATTTAAATACCACTGATTCCATGATGGAAACGGCAGACTTCAACTGACAGTATTCTTAATATACTTGGTTGAATAGTTACTTCTTGATCTCCTATTACGCCCCTTCAAAGCCTCCTTTAGTCTACACAGCTCTCACCTCTTGCCGAGCTAGCAGGCCAACTGCTACTATCATATTCGAAGCGTGATTAGCACCCTAGGTGTGAACACATTACAGAAACAGATACACTGGAAAATGATATTGTTAAAAATGTGCCTGTTGACCAGTTTTCGAGTTTGCCTCCGTGATTGGACACTTTATACTGCATCACGCGATGTGCTTGGTTCAGGATAGATAGATGTCAAGGACACAGCTTGTCAATGAATATTCAACATCGAGGCCAACTCTTATAATCAAGTTGCAATTCCTGGGCAAGTTGGCTGTCTTCATTGTGCTGCCATAATTGAAGCACTGGGTTAGTGGGAGGTACTGCTTATGAATCTCAAGCCGGTTCTAGTTGTACCTTTTGGGCAGCCTGCTTTTCACAGTATTTATGAACACGAAGAGCATTTGTAGTAGGTTCCTTTTCTCATATCTCGTTCTTCTGTTTTCACAAGTATTGACCCTTTCATACAATATGATACTTGACATTTACCAGATCAAAAGAATTACCCAACTCCAATTGAGCTTTATTTTTCTTTTCCCAGTAGGCTCTGGATTTGAGAGTATATGGATTCATTGAGAAAGTCAGACATCGGAAATGTGTGATTGAAGCATTTGGTCCATTTTGGTTGGGAGAGTCCAATGAAGACATATTCACTGCTTTTAGTAAGAATAAAAGATCTGGATTCAGGCAATATAGGCTTCAAAGATTGAAATAAACTGTCTGTATTTTTACTCTCTCTGTAGACTATAGGAAATACATGAGGACAAATACAAAAATAATTAACAAAATAACTAAACTACCACTGTGACTCAAACTTCAGATTTCTCCATCTTCATTTCTCCGCAATCACCCCTGACCATGATTATATAAAACATTACATTTCGAATCTCACACCAGTCCCTCTTTGGATATCTGCTACCATACCAAGATTATTGTATTGTGTGGTGTGTGTATTTGTAAGGGCAAAAGATTATAAGTAGACAGAATAATATTATCATAATATATATGGTTACAGTAAATTGGTATACAATTCAAGATTCCGAGAATCACTTACACACCTATGGCTTTTGTAGGTTCACTTTGCAGCTATTGAAAACTCTGTTGACATACATTAAATTCCTTCTTAACATGCTTACAGAATTCTCTCTCTCTGCTGTGCAAACTTTCATATCAATTTACTATCCATAGACTCTAGTGCTTCATGAATAAGCTGCTGGAATGTCTTAATACTATACCCGTAGTTATTTCTTGTATATCTCTTTTCAGCTCCCCGAACACATTCAATAAAGTTTAATTCGCAATAAAACTTAGAATCAAACAAGACCTTATAATTCTTGCTTTCTATTACCTCCTGAAGCTTGCACTTTTGAGCTTTGAAGTCTGGCTCAGTAGTAATGATTGTACATATGTAGCATCTTCCATCAGTAAGACCAGTCTTGAGTATCTTGTTAGTTTTGGGTTTATGGTATTGAAGCTTCAAGCCCCTTTACCATAATCCCCACTCTTCCAATACCTTCTTTGATCCTTTTACAATAATATCTTTATTGACCATTAGTTGTATTTGTCCTGTTGCAGAATTAATTCCTGGACATAATAGCTTCTGGACACTACCAGGCTTTAGACTCATACTTTTTGCTCTCAATCTATCTCTTGTGAATGCAGAATAACTAGTAGTATTGTCAAATATAAATAGTCAAACACATTTTAGAAATGTTAGCTTAACCAGTAGAATAGCTAGCTCCTGAACCTGCAAAACTAAATCATCATCTCTCCACCAATCATCTTTTCTATATTCAACCTGTATGGTAGTGCTATAATCACTATTCCACTGATCTAATCCCGCTAATACCCTATGGTCTTGCAAATCTTCAACTGGAATCCAATCTGGTGCCTGCAAAGTACCCCCTGAAGTCACAAAGTCTGAAAGCATGATTCCCTCCCCCTATGACCTTTTTCTTAGTGCAAGTTCACCCTCCTTTATCCATGTATCGTGGAGCCCATCATCTTAGTCACAGGTTGACTCAACATAGGTAACAAGAACAATTGGTTTCTGTCCAGATACAAGATTAGATAGAAAAATCATTACTAGATTTCCACTATCATCTAGCTCCCAATATACAGTCATGTCCACAAAGTCTTTGCACCCCTCCATAGTAACGGACACTACCTAAGACTACACCCTACAACATTTTCCAATAAATCTAAATGTATGTAAATAAAATAATAAAATTTATATTTATATTATTGACTAGCGTGAGTGGAAATATCTGTAATAATAAAGTCGAAATATCATTGGTTTGTACTACCTTACACCAGAGCTGAAATCAGTAAAATTTATTAAGAGACTTCAACAAAAAAGTTTAGACTAGACAACTGGAACTCAAAACTCGATAAGCAAGAACTTAGAAACAAAGATATAAGTAATAGTACTCAAGATATAGGAGATTATTTTGTGCTAAACAACATATTGTATAAATAGCAAGGTTGTTATTAATATACAAGTTTAATTACATCAATTGAAATAGTATAAAAGAAGAGTTAAATGTAAAAGTCTTCTTATTTAGGACTCTAAACTTACTTTTATAGTAAAGAATACCTTCTAAAGATTGTACAGAAGTTATTTGGAGGTTATTTAGTACTATTGTATGCACAAGAATCAAAATTCAAACAGGTTATTAGATATTTTTAAAAAAACTAATAAGCTTGTAGTTTGTGATCTATAATAGACAACTGAAACATTGATTTAAAAATATTTTATACTATAGGTTAGATCTACCACTAGATAGTGATTATTTTGATGGTAGAAAAATATATTAAAAATATTTATACAATAGTAGTATACTCCAAAGAAGGTCTTTTCATATTCATATTTATTATGTATCAATTTTGACTACTGGTAGAGGAGAACACTCCCAATTCCTATAAGACTTGTGTGCCACATACTTATATATCTTTAAAAGTTATGGCTTACTCTCTATAATTAATTAATACATGTTCTTCTATAAAGGTAGAGAAACTACATACCTGATATTTTCACTAAAATACTTATGTGGAGAAATCTCAACTTATTAATTCATTTTTGATAGACACTTTATTTATGTATTATATCCTGATTCACGATTGCCCAAATATCACACACATTTAATAGTGAATTACTTTTATAGTAGATTATAAAGATAAAAAATATTCTACAAGGTCTGTTTTAACTACATTTTGGTCAGTATTTAAACACAATAGTCTGTAAACAGTATTTGACAACAAAACTTTACCATAATTTTCAAAGATAGTCTTTACAGCTTATATTTCACTATGCCTTTGAATTAATTCTATTGATTTATTTATTTGTAGTCATTGTGTTCATTGATGTTCACTGGGTTGTATTGGTTAGGGGTGTGAAGACTTTCTGGATATGACTGTACCACGAATGGCTTTAGCTCTTCAAGAGTTGGAATGAATGCATTTTGGCAATATACAACCACATCCTCATGTTCATGATAGTCCTTATATATACCTTTTTTGACCTCTTTATATCAATATCCCAACTTATTCAACTACCTTACAGCTGTACAAGTTGTTAAGACTTGAGATACTGTAGAAATATCAGTCCAAGGTGATGGATTCGCTCCAGACTGTACAACTGAAAGTAGGATTCTTCCAGCTGAACTGTTGCTCAAAGCTTCTCTATCAGTACTGCCTATATCACAGCTGGCCCAGTAGTCTGTTATTACTACAGCCAAACCATGTGAGGTTAGAGGATCTCCTCTATCTGCAACCAACCCCCAGATTGCAAGCTACATACCTTCTTTATCCAAATGGAAAAGGAAGTATTCTTGATGGTAACACTTATAAGAATCAATCTGTCTCATGCAGATCTATTTCTACTTATCACGAGCAATACACAAGCCCACCCAAGATCTCTGTTCTGCTCCTGAAGCTATAAGAGGAGCTAGCTCTACCCTGGTCTTACTACAAGTTAGCTTTGTCAAACCCACTCTTTGAATATTCATAAACTCTATAACTTGTAGGTATTGCTTGAGATCAGATCCTTTTGCTGACACTTCTTAGATTTTAGAAGTCTCTCTATATCCTTAATACTTAATTATTTACTTCTTATTAGCTTATATATCTTAAATTTATATTACAAGTTTGACTAACATATGGGCAGAGAGAATGTCTATCTCAACTTGAGTCTTGAATTTCTTTCCTACTTGAGGCCAATTCTCAATTCCCTGCTTACCTTCGAGAGCTAATTCCACCTCGTCCAATTCAAGCTCTACAGTTACTTATTATTAGTTACTCAATATAACTCAACCTTTGCTTCCAAGGCCATATTCTTTCTAAATAGAAGTAGACTTTTCAAACTAAGTAAACATACCTAGATCTTGCTTGCATTCTACTATGCTCAACTGTCCTTGTTGTTCATATTTCTTCTTGTGATACCAAATGGTTTGACGAGATAGTGACTTGGTTGCAAAAGAACTTTCCACATCGACTTAGAAATCTGCAGATTGCAATAAAATCTCATTCTGTTCATATTACATCTACCCTATACTCCTTGTATAGCTGGCTCCATCTTCACTCATGTTAATATTCAATCAACTTGTATACACAAATCCTGTTAGCCTCTACTTCACATATATCTAACATATAAGTTATTTCTACCTCTGTATCTGGCACTGGGTACCTTCTTGGACGTCCACCTTGATGGCCAACAAGGTGGTGAAAAACTTTATAATATGTTGAACGTAGTTGTTACGGTTTCCCACGATTCATTGTATGTGAGACTGGTAATGACCTTCTGCTTCTTCCGCACTGTGCTGCGCTGTGTCCAGGAGCTCCTCCAGTCTCTTGGCTATATCTTAGTATTCCCCTATAAGAACCAGTTTCTCTCCAGCACTGAGAGTATTGGTCTTTATCTTGTTAACGGGATCCCCATAATGGATAGGTTCTTGACTCTATGATAGATCCATCTAGTGGAAGTGTTTGGAGCATAAAGGTTTTTGTATTGTAAAGAATGTAAAGTAGTAGATAACCTGATAGGTAGATGGTTGCATGAAGAGCTAACCCATCTGTGAAAACCCGGCCTTCATATCGGCCTCTTCCCACAACCCTAACCCTGCCCTGATCCTCAAGTGAGGTCAGGTGTGAAATCATTGATAACATCATCTAACTCAATCAAGTCATATGCGCAAAACATAAAACATCCCATGACCTCTAAAGGACGTCATGTGCGAAAACATAAATCAAACGCAATATCAATCAAATGCATAAACAAATCACATGACCTACTAACGAGATCACGCACAAAATATAACTGCGTCTCCCTTGCCGGTAAGCCTTACCGACCAGTCTAGACTCTCCCCCTGACATCGACTGTACATTATGTGCGAAATGCAATCAAACATAAATGAGCCCCATGACCTGCTGACGAGGTCGTGTGCATAAGAACAATTTAAACATAAACAAGCCCCATGACCTGCCGATGAGATCATGTGCGTGAAAGGATAACTTAACTGCATGACCTCTAAATGAGGTCATGTGCGAAACCTGTTCCTTGCTTCAGTTACCTGGCTAGCGCTCCTCTAGCCAGATTGTGAAACTGGTATTATTGGAAATATTTAACTATAGAGAATAGATCACAGTTCATGGATAGAATAAATCAGGCTATCGCTCTACTTAATCTATCATCATATAGGAATATATATTAGAACTCTAACTCCTATTCAGGTTAATACCCTTTTTTAATAATAACTTTATTTTGTAGACAAATTGACTAATTTTTACATATAATAATAGTTTTAGATACATTTTGCATTGGGATTTATCTGCTTAGTAAGCTTGTTTGATAATTTACATGACAAAAAGAGTGTGGCTAACATAACACTTTTAGACACTTTCCACCAAACATGCCTCCTTTGAAAATTTAATAGCACATTGGCCATGGCCAAGAAAAATTAAAAAAAACCCTCTATATTGTTTTGCTTCACTTGGGCTATCTTGTACAGGTTTTTTCTTATTTTTTAAGTATCTGAATGTTGTATCATTAACAATTGAACTTTACTTAAAAGTCTAGTGCACTTTTTAGAGGGCACGAACTATATTAATTATGTAAAGTTGTTATCAATGAAAGTTAAAATTTTACAGAAGATGCCAGGTTTAGGGTATAATGCTAGTTACATACAGGACTGAGTGTTACATGTTGCATCGAGCAAGGTGTACATTTTAAGTGCATGGCACCATAAGGGAAGAGGGCGAGAATGGGGTAGGAGGGGAAGGGAGAGGAAGAGAGTACAGTAAGAGGGGCGGGGTGAGGGGAATGGGAGGTGAAGGAGAAATGGTTTGTGTGCGGGTACAGTACTGTGCGATACCCTGAGGGAAGACGTCGGCTCCTTCAGTACACACTCCCGGAATGGCCCGCAAACCCCCTTTTCCCTGCCCACTTGACTTATGATACCACTCTCGGAAACACACCATCTCGAAATAGCAAGCGGGTAGCGTCATCTCGCCACATTGAGGCGTTACCGGTTTTCCGACCCTTCACCAGGATGGTCATCTCTAATCACTCGATGAACCTCGCCCGCATCCCAGCTCCTCACCAACCAAAACTAAAAGTAAGAAAAAATTATATAGAGGGGAACCCCACCCTCGGAGGCGGCTATAACGGTATGGACTGGTCGACACGTTTCTTTCCATCTCCTCTGAATTTCGTCACTTGGGTATGATTCGCAATTAACTCAACCTGGTCTTCCTCCCTCCCCGGTAAAGTCAGGTAATAATAACTATTTTGACATTATGTCCGCCCGATCCACCGAACCCCCCACCGGAGGTGTGACACTTTCACTTGCACCGTGCGGTGCTGTGCGGAACATCCGTCACCCGCGCCAAACTGGATCGTGGGCAGGTAGGCCTGGATATTCTTAACGCATCCTGTATAGGTATGACGTTCAGTAAGTATTGTACAAGTTCAGAGGGTAGATCTAGGATATACTGTAGAAGGTAAATATCATGGGTTTCGTGTGACGAGGGCCCGCCCTGTCTTATCGCACCCTTGAGGCACAGTACGATAGTCTATAGTATGGTGCTGGATCGGATCCCATCATTGAAGTCTCTGGGTGGATGGATGAGACTTGTTGGTAATCGTTCGGAACCTTGGGTGGAGGGCAGCATAGGGTGATGAGGATGCATACGGTAGTAAAGGCAGAAGCCTGTTTCCCCCCGTACGTATTTACGGACATTCACGGACTCGCTCACTCGGGAATACGCTACGGCAGAGGGCGGTGGCTCGAATGAAGGAATGCTTGGGAGAGAGGGTAATGATAATGTCAATTAATCACAAAACAACCCCATCCAAAAAAAAAAAAAAAAAAGGCAAACAGGAAAGAGCAAAAAGCAAAGCACCGGGCCAACGCACCCCTAATTACACAAAAAATGAATACAAAAAGGTAAAGATACAACAACCAATGCAAACTAGACTGCTTTCTAATTTCCAAATCCAATCGTGAACAGAACTTTTTAGCGATTATATCACTTATGCTAGTAGTGGCGGAAGCAAGGGCCTAAGCATTACGAGCCATATGTTCGCTCGAGAAGCGAATGGAACGCTTCATCCTACCGTTCGTACAGTCAATTCCGGGAGCAGTCTTGCCCATGTCCTGGTTGACTCCGCTTCCGCACTGGCTCCATGTTCCATCGGCATTGCATGTGATGGTGCCCTCGACGCAAGCTCGGCCGGTGGGGGGTTGCGGGTATGATGAGGGGGCGCTAGATGGGGCCGAGGGAGAAGAGGAAGGAGCGGGAGCGCCAGTTCCAGTTGGTTTCGGGGATTGAGTTCCGGCGGGGGCAGATGTCTTGGGTGTTCCTGTAGGTGCGGAGGTGCCAGTAGGATTTGGGGATGAGGTAGTTGGCGCAGGAGGGGTGACCTGTGGGACGCTGGTGGGCTTGGGGTTCGGGCTGGGTTTGTTACCGCCTGGCCCGCCAGCGGCGCTACTGCTGGAAGGAGCCCGGGTGGAGGATGGGCCGCCAGCTAGTGCAGAGGACGATGAGCCGGTAGCTGACGCAGAGGACGGTGAACTACCAGCTGGTGCGGAGGACGGCGAGCCGGTAGCTGGCGCGGACGGTGAGCCGCCGGCAGGGGATTTTGAGCCAGTTGTGCCACAGCTCCCGGTCGGTGGGGTACCTCCTGAGCCCTCGACGTTCTTGCCTGGGTTGGGGAATGCGAGGTCGGTGCTTTCTACGGTGGCACAGCCATTTCCAATGTTCGCTGTGAACATGTCTGGGTAGGCGGACAATCCGGATCCACCGCCAGTGATAGTGACGGCTGCGCAGTTCATGTACATTTCTCTATTTCCCTGGTTGTTGAACCATGTCCTGGTTGCTCTATTAATCCTAGCGCCTCGGGAAAGGTATGGGGAATTGAATAGCTTACCAGGCGAAGATAGCGGGGCCGCCTTTAGCCTCCTGGGGAACAGTAAAGCTAACGTCCTTGAGTGGGCATCCTCCAATGTAGGACTTCATGACCTTCCAGGATGCCCCTCCATCCTCAGACAACGAAGCCTGGCAAGATCCACCACCATGTGTCGCTTGTCCGTCGAAGCTCATGATTTGGGTGCTCCCAGCTGGCCAATCGACGAGCGGCTGGGTTCCCTTCGCATCTTTGTGGTAGCCCTTGCAAGGGAAGTTGTTGCCAGATTGGTCGAGAGGAGCCTTCATGTCAAAGTCCTTCTGCAATGCGTTCTGGGGCGCTTCTGTCGAAGTTCTGAATGGAACTGGCGACTTGAGCTGGATGTGGGCATTTGCCGAACCCAAGAGCAAAGCAGCGGCCAAGGCAGAGAATGAAGTCTTCATATTGAAGGATAAGATTTGAAGAATAGCCTGTTAGATAAGGGGTTGGTTGTTGTGGGGGGTTTATTTTTTTCACTAAAAAAAAAACAAAGATAATGAATGTATGAACGGTTGTTCGAAATTTCTTTATTTCTTGTGAATGAAAAAAAAAAGAGGACGCGGACCTCTAGAAGGAATGTGCGAAAATAGAGAGAAAGAAAATAAAGGAATGAAGGTAACCTGTACCGGTGCTAATGCTTTTCTGTGGAGAAAGAGGGATGGTGAGTGAGGAAAAGGGACTCTCTCCGGTGGGTGAACAGAATACCTTATATATCGTGAGTGACCTCTTAGAAAGAACCTATTAATTCCGGCTACCCCCCCCCCTCCCCCTCCGCTGTGTTGCCTCTCCCTTTCTTTCTTTTTGGCCCCCGCCTGCCTACCCCATTTGGGATTTCACCAATAGATACCCGAGTGTAGAGAGACAGGCCCTGCCAATCATTCTTACTTTCAATGCCACGAGAGACAAGCTAGTAAGGTTGCAGTTGTTATGTGAGATTAGGGCAAGGTCGCCACTAACCACTGCTCTGCCACGATAGGCTCCATTCCAATACTCGAGTA
Source organism: Tuber magnatum (assembly GCA_003182015.1). Classification (NCBI taxonomy): domain Eukaryota; kingdom Fungi; phylum Ascomycota; class Pezizomycetes; order Pezizales; family Tuberaceae; genus Tuber; species Tuber magnatum. Next base: position 917,351 of record PYWC01000006.1, read on the forward strand.
GAGCAATCAGATTTGGTGAAACACCTTCGTTTCGTCCATCGAGCCCGAGAGTAAACTTTGACCACTCGAGGACCCGAACCCAAGGGTCAGGCTTGTTTGAACAACCGCCTACTTGACAGGGTACGCAGCTACGGTGTGACACGAAAAGCCAGTAAGAATCAGTCATCATAACAAGGAGGATAAATGAAGAGAAGGGCCGACACTTGCTGGCCATCCGATTTCCGGCACTCGAGCAGTCTAAGTTAACCCGTACTGTACCACACACCCAACCTGCGCCATCTCCCTACTGTACGAGTATGATCGACATGCAAGGGACCAGGCCAACCAAAAACCAATGGAGGGCAATAAGAAAAGAAAAAAGCAGCAGCTACCCAAACGTGCAGAATAATCGAGTACGAGCAGAACGAGGCTGGACAGTCAACTTACGATGATACCCCTGAATGAGCAGCAGGGGGGAATAAGAAAAAATTAATAATGAGCATCGCGAGAACGGCTTCCATGGCCAACTTGGTGATAACGGCCCGTTAGGCGAGAAGCCACACAGAGGCGCTGAATGGACATGCCTTCGAGTGCGTACCGTATCATACCTGACTGTCGCTACGGCTCTTCCTGCTAGCGAGGGGAGTAAGAGGAGCTGATGTTACAGCTGAAAATACTCACTTTCTGATACTCCTTTATGATTCACTCGGATGAAGACCTGACTGTAATCCCCCCCCCCCCTGGCGGAACTATTAAAAAATTCCCCGCTCCACTATTTGCACGCTATCCCTGATCTACTCTTGGAATGTTCAACACGGGAGCGGCAACCGTTCCAGCGCTCGAGTGTTCTGCGGAAAGTGAAATGTTCATCCCACTGAGCCAAACCCCCGGCTTCGGTTCGCATGACAGGAAAAGTCGAGCTCATCCTTTTTAACTGAGTAATATACAGTACGAGTAGAAAGATGATGAGAGGAGGAACAGTAATCTCGCTAGACGGACAGTCTTCCAATGCCATTAGCAAAGCAAGAAGGATTAATTGTACTGCACTTTCCTTCTACTCGCCCGATCCAAACGCCAAAGTGTAAAGTACTATACTCCAGTCACTTTCAACTAGCCTCGCCCGTCATTGTTTCAAGGTCGCTGCATATTCACACAGGACGGGGGGCTAAGGCTATCTAGATAGAGCTAATCCGGCCGTGACGGGAACTACAATGCGCTTCCACCCCTGTTCGTCCGTCACCAGTAGGCGCCCAGGTTGCGGTGCGGGTGGAGCTCGAATCCCCCTTCCGTCTCATCCAGCAGGGCAAGGAACGAACGAGCGAACTACAGTGAATCCTCCTCCTCCTGACCCCACGCCGCGGTGGGAGAGTGTGAAAGAATAGGCATAGCAAGGAAATAAATATGAAAATCCCGGTCCAGATCGCTAATCCGTTTCAGAAAGAAAAAAAAACTCCCACGCGAACGGACCATTAATAGGTAATACGGTTAGTACGTTACTTGTATAACACCTAGAGTACGCAGTCCATGCCTTCGGTACCAGCAGTCAACAAATCCTCCACCTGTCTTGTCTTGTCCCGTCTCCACCTCCGCACATAATTATGCATTCCTTATTTCCTGGTTGCTTGCTGGCAGGGCGCATCGAGGAGGGGCCCTCGTCCCCTGCCGGTTCCCGGGTCCCCGGTGCAGGAACTATACAGTACAGTATTATACGGTTCTGTAATGTCCAATGAATAATTCACAAATCCCGCAAGGGGCGGATCAAGATTCAAGAGCCGCTTTCTTGGCGGCTACAGCACGGTGGATTGGCAGAAGCTTACACAATTTACCTTCTCGGCGTGATGGCGGTGCACTTTTGGTCAGACATGAAAACGGAAAGAAGGAGGATTGAGAGGCATGGCTGCGAGTGTAGTGCTACCGAATACCAGGACAGCACCTGTACCATATTCGAGCATCGTATCAGTATCGTATCGTGGTGTGGCAGTGCAGAGCCCTGCCATGTACCGGTACAGCACCGTACTGCACCATCCACAGGTCCACTCTCACATGGTCCCGTATTAGTACTCTTCCCTATCCCAAGTCTCTTAGGCGGTTAGGCACTGTACTGTACGAGTACTGTACAGTACAGCGCATTACCACCGTACTCTAACTTAACCAACCACACTCACCCGCCCGCTCTACCTTCGTTCCTCCGAAAGGACGCACCACCATCACCCTCGACACCTTGAGACGAATTACTAAAGTACTTGCTCACCCAGTCATTCGCTACATGCACCGACAGCACAATGGTAGGCTTTACCAAGAAGAAGAAGAAGAACGAGATTGCAGTGCGGCAGTTCAAGTACTGCGCCGCGGGGCACAGCAAATCATAATTTACTGTGCAAGTACTAGTACAGTACTCGCAGCGTCGCGGCATGACACGGCAATCACCGATTCTACTATGACACCAATAATTTCCTGTCAGTACGTTAGTTAAACGCCATTACATGGGCAAAGTCCTTGTACTGAGCACAAGTACCGACGGATCGTTAGGGAAGTTGTCTAGGATGGGAAGTTGGTTAAAAAAAAAAGGAAAAAAAGTCCATATCATACAACACCGCGGGGTCTTGGTCTACAAACACTTACCCCGGGGTAGAGGTGTCTGAGGGCAGGGAATGGAGAAGGGGATGGCAAAAAAATCCGGTAGTATGATACCTGAACCCCAATACAAAATGTGCCCCCCCCCCCTCTTCTGTGTTCGGGTGCTTCCACCTAGGCAAGTACTTGTGCTTACAGGTCGGAGTGGAGCGCCATAACAAGGGTCGCCGGAGCCTGAGCAGGAGGAGGCTAAAAGAGTTCTGTACAGTACGATGGGGGGTATGGTATTATAGCACCGTAAAACCTCATGAGATCCACTACCTCCGTAGCCCGTCATCCCATTATAGGCTTAGTTTCACAGGTTAACAAAATTGCGAATATCATACCAGTTACAATAGCGAGATCCAACACACCTACAGTAGTGGGCCTATCCTGTACTATACTCGAGTATTAGGAAAACGCCAATCCTTCCTGCGGGCTAACGTAGAGAGTGGATTTCGCGAGATCTTGCGGTATGATGGAAGGAAGAAAGAACTCGCCCCAGATTAAGAATATCCAAACTCCTCTCGCACAGTATCACACCCTTCCCAACCACGACGATCGATAGCCCCCAGCGCAACCCGCATCCGCATAACGCCAATCATCACAGCACGAGGGCTCGTACCGGTACCCGTACAGAGCCCACCCATCCATTCCCCGCACTATTCCACAAGCCACGCCGTCGTGGTCAAACCAAATCCGACCCCACTGATCCGTTGCCACCCTTCCCTGCTTCCCCCGCGCTAAGAATCCGAAACGCGAACGCGAGGACCGTAGCACACGCGGCTCGGAGTGTAGAGCGGGACACGGTGGGGGATGCACTTCTTGCGCCTCCTCCAATCCGTGCGACGAACCCCGCCCTGCTCTCGCCGACACTTCCCAGAAAACTGTTCGATCACTGTCCCGGGTGGCTCCGAAGGCTGGGATGGCAGCCGTCACGCTTTCTCTCTCCCTTATCCGGTCCAATCTGACGAGTGTGAAGGGCTTGTGCCCCCACTCTGGATGTGCCAACAATCCAGCGGGCCTGACTCGGTGCTGGTACCGTGTGATACGGTGATGCACGGTGCTCGTGCTGGGCAGGAGAGGAGATGTCACTGGGTGGCGGAGTAGCATATTTTGCCTTCCGTCGGGTGACCGACGATAACTGGGAAGAGTTCTGGGCTAGGCTTGGGTATCATAGCTCTTCATACGTTGTCACTCGGATCACCACTCTGATTTCCGGGTTGGAGTTGGTGAAATTGATGGAACAGCACAAGTACCCTATGGTGGTGGCGTTCCGATAATGCGGGTGATGACAATCATGCATCGCGTGATATGCTACGGCACGGAGCGTTTTTAACCCGTCGTTGCGCTTCTGCCCTGGCTCATTAAATGGCGGTGGGATATGGTACTGTACAGTACGCGTGATGAGGAAGGATCGCAGAAACTCACAGCACATTAGCCAACTTCATGCCCTTCTTCTATTCCGTTAGCTTGGACTCTCTGATGGAAAATCCATTGCATTAGTGAGCTTGGCCAAGGTCACCGTCACCTTCCCTATCTGATTGTTCAAAGGTGAACAACTGAACGCACCCGGGTCACCGTACTCCCGGAGAGAGGAAAACCAGTCATACACGGTTGGGTATGATGGATGATACTCGTCCCAGGCAAGAAGTATCCGAAAACATCAAGCACGACGACCGCTATTTTCCGGACGATTGAAATAGCAACAACAAAAATTGATCACAATAACCTGAAGAACTAATAAGAGGACCCGCATGGAACACTTCGATGGCAGAGAGAAGTCTTTAGTGTAGGTACTTGCCTGGGCAATGTTGACGAGAAGAAGGTCAAAGAGGGGGGAGGGGGAAAGACCAGGAAAAAAAGAAGAGGGAGGGGAAAAAGGGAAAGGTGGCGAGAGGGGATTGGAGGAGAATAAAAAAGGAGGTGGTGGGGGGAAAAAAGTGGGATTGGAGGAGAGGAAAAAAAGGTGGAGGGAAAAGAAAGGGATTGGAGGAAAAAGGAGGTGTGGGAAATACGAGAGAGGGGATTGGTGGAGAAAAAAAGTATGAAGCAATGGAACTAAGAGGGGGGAAAAACACGGAAAATATGGGAATAGGAGATAGTAAACACGCAGGAGGAGAGGGAAAAAGGCAAAAGAGTGAGGAGGAGAATTCGAAAGAGGAATGTTGGGGGATAGAGGCGTGGAAGAGAAGAGATGAGAAGGAAAAATTGGGAAAGGAAAGAGAGGAGAGAAAGAAGCGGAAGGAGGAAAGGGGGGAGAGGAATCAGAGGAGGGTTGACCGCAGGACAGGCATACAAAATCAGGAAGGATTTTGAGAATTGGAGGAAAACAGTGGGAAAGATAAAGGATATGTTTGAAATAGGGGAAGTGGAAGTGAGGGCATATAAGTTGGACTTAGAGGTGCAGAGTAGGACCGGAGAAGTAGGGGGATTGGAAGAATTGTTAAAAGGAACGTGGAAAGAGAAGAGAAAAGGGTTGGATAAGGTAGCACTAGTGGAAGGAGGAAGAATATATGGGGAAGTGTTGAAGGAAGGAAGGGAAGAGGGCAAGGAGGAAAAAAGAATAAGGGGGGAGCAAAAAGAGAGGGAGAGGGAGAGGGAAAAGGTAATGCGAATGGAAAGGGAGAGGAGGATGGGAAATTGTTTTGAAGTGGTGATGGACTCGCAGAAGGATATGGAGGAAGAATGCAAGAAAAAGGATTTGGCGGAGGAATTGGAATTGGAAGAGGGAACAATTGAGAAGAGAGAAAAAGGAGGGCTGAGGTTGAAGATTATGGTATGGGAGAAGGAGAATCTGAGGAAGCTAGAGGAAGTAGGAACTGAGGGATGGCAGAAGATTATGTGAGGGAAGGTGAAGGAAACGAAGAGGATAGACCAGTGGGCAGAGTTGGTTTTACCCAGAATTGATATTTATGAATAGGGAGGGAAACTGAAGAAGGTAAGAGAGGGGATAGAGAACGAGATTAACACAAAGTTGATGAAGGAGGTTACATGGCTATGCACACCAGAGAGAGTGAGGAGTATGGGAGTAAGGATGGTGGGAGTGGTATTTCATATGGCATAGGAAAGGGAAAGACAGGGGATGTTGGAAAAGGAAATATTATGGGAAGGAACAAAGACGGAAGTGACAAGGTTCGTGGATCAGAGAGAGATACAATAAGGTACAAAATGTGTGGTGGCAGGACATAGCTGGTGGAATTGTGGGAAAAAAGAGGGAGTGTGTAGAATTTGTAGGATAAGGGGACATAGGAGTTGGCAGCATAGGTGTGACAGGTGCAAGATACAAAGGGCGGCATGTGTGCATTACAGGAGATATAGGATGTGCAAGGGACCACACGAAGTGAGGGAAGCAAGAGAGAGTAAATGCCTGGCAGTAAAGGCAGAACTGGCAAGATTAAGTAGTTTGGGTTAAGGGTGAAAGGAGAAGGACAAGTGGAGGGGGTGAGAGTGGTTTTGGAAAATGTTAGGAGAGCAAGAGAGGGGTTGTTTATGTTAGGAATGGAGTGCAGAGAGGTGGATGTGATTTTGGTACAAGAAGTGGTAACAATAGGAAAAGAGGGAGTGTATGGATTGGAAGGATACGAAACAATTGCAGGAATAGGAGGAGGGATGAAGAAAGAGAAGGGAAGTATGGTAGCCACGTATTTGAATCGGAAATGGGAAGTGAAGAGTAGGATTTTAGAAAGGAGACAAAATAAGACAGGAATTGAGTTGGATTTGGGAGGCACAAGAAGATTGAAAATAGGGAATGTGTATGTGGGGGTGGGAAAAGTTGGAAGATACCGGTGGGTAGAAAGAGGGAGCAAGGTGGCGGTCATGGGTGATGCAAATGCAATACACGAAGGATGGGTAGGAGAGGGAGTAAAGGAGAATTATGGGGGAAGAAAAGTAGTAGAATGGATAGATGGAATGGGATATGGGCTGGGTATACCGGGAGGGGAAATAGTGAGAATCAACGCACGGGAGGGAGGGTGGAGAAGCACACTGGATATAGGAGTATGGGAAGAGGCAATAGAAGTGGAGGGGAAAGTAAGGGGGGGGTTAATAGGGTTCGATCATAGGCCAATAGAGATGGAAGTAAGGGTATGTAGATGGAGGGTGGAGAAGGAAGAAGAAAGAAAAGGAAGGGTGGACTGGGAAAGGTTTAAGGCAGAATTGAAATTAGAAGAAAAGTAGAAGGAATGGGAAAAGATTATGGAGAAAGGGAGGAATAGAGGGAAATTGGAGAAGTTGATTGAGGAGGTGGAAGGATGGATTAAAGAGAAGATTGAAGAATGCAGGGGGAGGAGAAAATGAGAACAGAAAAATAAGAAATGGTGGAACTGTAACGACCCAGCATACATGAGGTATGGCAGCCGGAACCTATGCCCAGACAGGCAGCCAGGAGGCGAACTGGTAGGAACCGGCAGGTAAGGAAGATCTTGACCAACGGAGACCCAATGGCCCAGGCTCTGAGATAAATAGAACTAGCTGACCAAGGTATCTAGGTACTTAGATACACCCGGAAGCGGTGTCAGCGTACTTAGGGACCCCTGAAGGGGCAGTTACTCAGCAAGGCTGGGTAACTGGGCAAAGGGGAGAAAGATATATCTCCAGTGACAGAATAGACAGGGTAACAGGGCAAAGGTCCCTTGTCCAGCGGCCAAGCTTACCCTACCTTCAGCATCAGGTTACCCTGTCTCCGGGCTCGGGTTACCCTGCCAAAAGTCCTGAGTTACCCTGCCTTTCAATATGAGGTCCCCCAGAGAGTTTGGGAAAATTGACAGGAATGTTTGTCACATGAAACCACATACTATACTGGAATCTGAGGTTCCGGGAGATGCTATTGGGCGAGCTACACAGCTCCGAAGAAGGTGGAAATTGGGGACATTACTCGTATCATGCCCCTTCGGCCCCGCCTTGATGTCAGGATGTCATGGGCAAATGGGTGTGCAGTTGTGTGCAGTCTAGCAAAGAAGGATCTTTGGAGACCTGCTTGCAACACCGTATACATCGCTGCTGTCCAGTCAACCATAAGCTGTTCGCAGGATATACAAGGGAGCATAGGATTGAAGGTGGAGTACCTCTTGCAAGTTGTGCGGAGCAAAGCTGACCAAGACTGACCGAGTTAACAGGAGTAAACCGTGGGGGTCCCGCAGGTAGTCCCAGGTGATACCGGGGCAACTGGGAGAGTTTTACACCTACCACGCTCGAACATGCTCCCAACGCCATAGGCTCTGGAAGGGCAGTGCAGAGATACTAAATGCATGATTCCTACTACAGGCAAGATGGATATGAGGTAGTGGTCATGGGTAGGGCCCATTGTATCACTCCCGGACTACCAGATACTGCAGAAGACACCAGCAGCCTGTGACTCATAAATAGCACATAGACAAACCACTTATGGTAGCTTCCAGGGTCAAGTAGAGATCACTGCACATGGGAAGGGTGTCATAGATGGTCCAGTTCATCCAGTGTCTTGACTGTTAGCCACTGGCAAGGTACTGAAGGCACCGATGCGAGGAGGTTTTCACTCTGGCGGCTAAATTGAGAATGTGTCGCAGAAACAATACTTGCATGTGGTGAATGCGGACTAGAGTGTGTCAACACTTGCATCCCCAGAGGGTGTGCTAGGATATGTGTCGGACCACCCTTAGCAGAGAAGGGTGTGCTTGAATAGTTGGAGTAAACTGATAGGAGAGTTTCTGGCATAAGATAAAACTACTGGAACGTCTATGCGAGAACTCTCCTACTCCAACAATCAATCCTCTCGAGACCTTACTTGAGTGAAGTGTCAGGGTTAACAATATCAAGTTTTACTCTTTACTTTATTCTTACATTGTGTGAACATTTGCCGATAAGTTTGAAGTTGTTCAGTGTGGTCGCACCCTTGGAATCCATCTTCCTAGGGGAGCCCGCGTTACAAGCACAAAGAAATAGAAGAGGAATACTGAAAAGGAAAGGCAAGGCTAAAGGAATAGAGGATGAAGGGGGGAAAGAAGAGGGATAAGGATGTAAAGAGAGAAAAAAGAGAATTGGGAAGAAAGATAAAGATGGTAAAAGGAGATCATTGGGAAAAGTTCTTGGAAGAAATGGGTGTGAATGATAGTTTCAAGTGGGTAAAAGGAGACAGGGACTTTATGCAAAATTTGCTAGAGATTTGGGGGGAAGAGGGAAAATGGGTAGAAGGAGAGTAGTAAAAGGGAAGGGAAATAATAAGGGGTGTCGGGAAGAGAGAAGAAAGAGAACAGGAGCAAGAAGGTTTTTGGGAAAGGGTAGAGTTAGAGGAAGAGGAGGTGGAAGAATGTCTCAAGAAACAGTGAAATGGGAAAGTGGCAGGAGAGGATAAAATGGGAGGGAAAGTATGGAAGGAAATTTGGGAGAAAGGGAAAAAAAGAAAAGTGATGACAGGGGTATTGAAATGGAGTTTGGAGATAGGGTATATGCTGAAGCAGTTTAGGAGGGTGCTGGGGGTAGTAATGAGAAAACTAGGAAAGGAGGATTATGGAAAACCAGAGAGTTATAGGATAATAAATTTGTTGGATGTGTGGGGAAAGGTGCTGGATAGAAAAGTGGAAAGGAGGTTGGAAAAATGGGGAAAAGGAGGAAAGGGAGAGGAGCAATTTGGGGCGTGAAGGGGGAGGAGCAGTATGGATGCGGTGGGAGAGTGGTACAGAGAGTGAGAAAAGGAAGGAAAAGAGGTGTTACTTTTATGTATAGAAGTGAAAGAGGGGTGAGAGAATGTAGGAGGGGAAAAAATGGAGCAGAGGATGGAAGAATTGGTATTACGGTTTCCAACTACTCATGATACTTAGGACGGGTAGCGACCTTCTTTCTTCCGAACTACGCTACGCTTGGTCCAAGAGCTCCTTGAGACTCTTGACCCTATCTTGCTATCCTTATGTAAGAATCAGTTGCTCACCAGCTCTGAGGGTAGCAGTTCTTTTCTTGTTAACGTGATCAGTATAGTGGACAGGTTCTTTAATGTATAGTTGATCTGCCTAGCGGAAGCGGTTGGAGTGTAAAGGTTTTTGTATTGTAAAGAACGTAAAGTAGTAGTAGACATTGATAGATAGATGGTTGCATGAAGGGCTAACCTATCCGTGAAAACCTTGCCTTTATATAGGCCTCTTCCCGGAACCCTAATCCTGCCCTAATCCACAAGCGAGGTCAGGTACAAAATCCTTCATAACATCATATGACTCAATCAAGTCATCTGCGCAGAAACATAAAACATCCCATAACATCTAAATGATGTCACGTGCAAAAACATAAATCAAATGCAATGTAAATCCAATGCGTAACCAGACCACATAACCTACCAATCAGGTCATGCGCAAAACATTAACGCATCAGCCTTGCTGGTAAGCCTTATGGGCCAGCCTAGATTCTTCCCATCAGGTCAACTCTATGTCGCGTGCAAAATGGAATCAATATAAACAAGCCCCATGACCTGCTAGTGAGGTCATGTGGGTGAAAAGAATTTAAACATAAACAAGCCCCATGACTGTCTGACTAGGTCATGTGTGCAAAAGAATAACTTAACTGCATGACCTCTAAATGAGGTCACATGCGAAACCTATTCCTTGCTTCAGTCACTTCACTAGCGCTCCTCTAGCCAGATCATGACATTAGCTCTCCTCTTCCTGCAGCCTGAGCCTTCATCTCCTGCTGCTTCCAACATCCGGTGCGCTGTCTTGCTCATCCACCTCTTCATTTCTCTCAGGAGCCCTTCCATGCTCTTGATCCTCTTCTTCTTCCTGCTTACTTCTTCTCTGAGCAAGCTAATGTTCTGTTCCACTAGCTCCGCTGTTACTCTTTCAGCGATTGCCTCTCGTTCCAATTGCACTCATTAGCTCTCCTCCTCCTTCTTCTCTTGTTGTAATTCCCTGATCTCCACCTTCAGGGCCTCCTATCGGTCTGCACTGTCTGCCACCATCCTCTGGAGTCCCTGCAGGGAGTCAGCATTGGTCGTGGCCGCGCTTCGTTCTCTGTCCCCACTGTGGTTAGTCGGAGACTGTCGTCTGCTAGGAAGGGTCTTTTGCTTTTTCTGCCCCCCTCGGTCTCTTTGCTTCATCCCAGAAGCAGGTTCTGGATATTCGACCAGTACTACTGGTTTGGGTTCTGGCAAGCTCAATGGGCTCCTGTTTGGTGGGGTGCAGTGGCTGCAGCAGGGCCAGCAGTTCGGGCCGAACTTGTTGCTCATGTGCACTAAGCACTTGTCATCCAAGCATGCTGTGAAGAATGCGTGGTTGTGTTCTTTCTGTTGTTCCATAAGGTGCGGGAGTGACAGGTCCATCGCCTTTGTCTATTTGTCGTTGCTTTGTTCTGTCCTAACAAGGGTTTCGTACCTGCCCTTGTTGGGGTAATGTTCATGGAATCATGCAATTGCTTTGCATGGATGGTTAAAGATTGTGGCTGGGTACCACTCTTGATCGTGTTCGGGGGAATAACGGGTCCACTTAGCAGGGTATGGGAGTTTGCCGTAGTGTAAGCGGGGGTCGATTGTTTCTTCGAGTTTCTATTTATCTTCTCCGTCTCTGTGAATAGGCGGAGGGGGAAGTTTCTTTAGTGTGGGAAAAGGGTTTTCTTGGTAGCGTTTGGGGAGGCTGGTGTGGAATGTTGTATGAGTCTGCTGCGTTGAGACGGGGAGGTCAAGTTTATATGCTCACAATCCGACATGTTCGATTATATTGAATAATCCAAGCTTCTGGTAGTCCAGCTTGGTCGAAGGTTGCGTGGTCCAGATATTCTGTGGTAGGAACTAGACCTGGTCGCTGACTGTAAGATTCGGGTCCAGTTTCGGGTGCTTATTGCTCTTTTCTTTTTGACTTATTGGTGCTAGAGTCATTTTGTCTCATAAGATGTCCTATACCTTTATCATATAGTCGGCTTGTGTTATCTTTCTTGGCACTTGGTATTGTGCCTGATTGAATAATGGGTCATATCCAGAGTTCGCAAAGAAGGGTGACATTTTCATTGTTTCTTGTTGTCTATTGTTATATGCAAATCCTGCTGAGGATAAGAATTCCCTCCAATGCGTTTGTTGGTAATTGACGTAGGCTTGTAGATATTATTTCAATATCGCATTCGTGCATTCTGTCTGTCCATCCGTTTGTGGGTAGAAGGCTATGCTTAAGTGTCTGCTGACACGCAACTGTCATGTGATCCCTTTTCACGCTTCCGACATGACAAGTGATCCTTTATCAAAAGTACTATCTTTTGCTAGTCTGTGGAGTTTAAAGACCTGCTCTTTGAGTTCATTGCAGAATCATGGTGCTGTCATATTCGTCCTGCATGGTATAAAGTGCGCCATTTTCGTAAGTGGGTCGCTAACAATGCACATGGTATTAAGACTTTTTGATTCTGGCAGTCCTGTGATGAAATTGATAGGAATAGATTGCCATAGTCTTCCTGGAGTTTTGCGCAGTTTGAGAAGCCCATAGGGTGTGTGTTTAACTATTTTCATTCATTGACATGTTTCACAATTGTTCACATATTGCTTAATATCCTTGTGCTCCGACGGCCAATAGTATGATGGTTGAATCAACACTGTCCTTTTTGCCATTCCGCCATGTCCCACTTGTGGGATGTCATGATTTGTTCTTATCGTTTCTGTTCATAATGCTTCTTTGTCTGGCATTCTTATCTTATCATCGTACCATAGGAATCCATCTTCTTTGTGGCATAACGTACAGGCTACGTTTTCCATTTGTTTTAGGCCTCCCTTCAAGACCTTTTTCTTTTTTTATCTTGTTAATTTCCTCGTTGCTGGCCGTGCTTCTTCTTATGCATTCTTCGTATCCTTCATCTTTGATCATGGTCCTTGTTACTTCGTCCAGCCATTCCTATCCACTGTCTTCTTCTTCTTTTGGGAAATCCTTTTCCTTCACAAGAAGTATTCTTTGTCATTGCAACGTTGTTTCTTCCCTGTCAGGAAAGACCACCGTCCTGTGTGTCAACGTACCTGGCTCTCCTCCTTCTTTGCCTAGTTGGTATTCGCTTGGGAGATAGTATTGGTTTAATGTCACGCTCTATCTGATATGTTGTCCATAGAGTTCCTTGGTGGTAGTAAATGCCAGTAGGTTTTTGTGGTCCGTGATAACATGGATGACGTGTTGTCTTCCTAGCGTATACTTCCGCCAGTCCCTGACTGCCTGAACAATGTCTAATGGTTCTTTGTCATGAATGTCGTAGTTTTCCTCTGCCTGTGACCTTGTTTTTGATTGAAACGCAACCGGTCTCCATAATCTGTCTTCACCATGTTGGAAGACAATACCAGAGCATAGGTAGTTGGATGCATCCGTCTGAATCATGATGGCTAGTTCGGGGTCACAATGTCATAGTAACTGGGTCGTAGTAAGTTGCTTTCTCATATCGTTGAATGCTCCCTGTTGCCTCCCCTCCCTATTCCTATTTGATTCCATTTCATGTCATATCCTCGAGGTGCTTAGCCACAGGACTAAATACCTCAATGAATCTTCAATGGAAGTTGCAAAATACCACAAAGCTTTCCACTCCTTTCATACTTTGGGGGCCTTCCAGTCATTGATTGCCGCTGTTTTGACTGGATTGGCTTGTACTCCTGCGGGGTTGACAGTGAATCCTAAGTGTTCGGCCTCATCTGCATGGAAGTCTCATTTTGCAGGTTCTGGTTTGATCTTGGCTTCTCGCAATGCTTGTGGTCCATTGCGGATGTCTAAGTGGTGTTGCTCCATATTGTCTGAATAGATGAGTATATTGTCTAAATAGAGGTTACAACATATATCCTAGTTTTTGCTCAACTTGGACTTGATCCACCCTTGGAATGTTGCTGGTGCATGGTATAATGCAAAGGGCATGGTGTTACCATTCCCCACTACTCCTTATACTGGCGACGGGTAACGACCCTTGTTGTTTCGCACTGAGCTATGCTGTGTCCCCGACGTCCTCGAGACTTATGGCACTATCTTGGTATTCTCACGTAAGAATCGGTTTCTCACCAGTGCCGAGAGTATCAGTCTTTATCGTGTTATCGGGATGCGTGTAGCAGGTAGGATCTTGATTCTATACTGGATCTGCCTAGGGGAAGTGGTTGGAGCGTAAGGGGTCTTGTATTGTAAAGAACGTAAAGTGATAGTAGAGATTGATAGATAGATCGTTGTGTGCAGAGCTAACCCATCACTGGAAACCCGGACTTTGTATAGGCCTCATCCCCCAACCCTAACCCTGCCCTGATCCTTAAGCCAGGTCAGGTGTGAAATCTTTTATAACATCATGTGACCCAATCATGTCCTGTGCACAAAACATAAAACATCCCATGACGTCTAAACAACATCAGGGGCGAAAACATAAATCAAACACAATATAAATCAAACGCATAAACAAATCACCTGACCTACTAACTAGGTCACACACGAAACAAAAACGAGTCTGCCTTGCCGGGAAAGCTTACCGGCCAGTCCAGACTCTTCCCATGACGTGAACTGTACGTCATGTGTGAAATGCAATCAATATAAATGAGCCCCATGACCTGCTAACGAGGTCATGTGCGTGAAAAGAATTTCAAGATAAACAAGCCCCATGACCTTCTGACAAGATCATGTGCGCGAAAGAATAACTTAACTGCATGATCTCTAAATGAGATCATGTGTGAAACCTGTTCCTTGCTTCTGTCATCTGGGTAGCACTCCTCTAGCCAGATCGTGACCTTAGCTCCCCTCTTGCTCCAGCCTGAGTCCCATCAGGCTAGCTTGAGCCTTCATCTCCTGCCGCTTCCAATATCCGGTGGGCCATCTTGCTCATCCAACTCTTTGTTTCTCGCAAGAGCACTTCAATGCTCTTGACTCTCTTCTCCTTCTTCCTTAGTTCTTTCCGGAGGGAGCTACCCTTCTGTTCTGCTAGCCCCACCCTTACTCTTTCCGCAATTGCCTCTCATTCCAATCACACTCTTTACCTCTCCCCATCTTTCTTCTCTTTTGTTAATTCCCTGATTTCCACCTTCACCGCTTCCTCCCGGTCCACGCTGTCAGCGGCCATCCTCTGCAGTCCCTCCAGGCAGTCGGTGCCAGTCATGGTCAGGCTTTGTTTGCTGGCGCCCCTGGGGCTTGTCGGGGATCGTCGTCGGCTTGTAGAGAGCTTTTGTTTTTACTGCCCCTCGCTCTCCTCACTTTGTCCCCAAAGCAGGCTCTGGGTATTCGACCAATGACCCAGGTTCAGGGTCCGGGGAGCTCATTGCGCTCGTCTTTGGTGGGATGCGGTGGGTTCGGCGGGGCCAGTAGCCCGAGCCGATTTTGTCATTTATGTGTACTTGGCATCTGTCATCGAAGCATCCAGTGTAGGATGCGCGGTTGTGTTCTTTTTGTTGCTCTGTAAGCTGTGGGAGTGCCAGGTCATTCCCTTTGCCTCTTCATCGTCGTTCTGTTCTTTCTTGACGGTAGTTTTGCACCCTGAGCTTGTTGGGGTAATGTTCATGGAATTGTTGAATTGCTTCGGGTGCACAAATCAGTGAAAAGACAGGCTTGCGCCCTGAGCGTCCTGTGCATCTGGTGCACAGAGGACGCAGAACGCTAATGGCGGTTCGGAATGCGAGGACAGGTCTGGCTTGCATCAGGGTGCAACAAGGTGGACTGAGAACTCTCAGGGTGCAACCAGGCGCAACACTGCATCCTCGAGGCGCGACCAGGACATGGTGTCCACTCTGACTACCATTATGGCTCAATTCTACACTTTACCAAATCCTGTGAAATTACATTCCTGAAGGGTCCCCCCTTTCACACCTTGTGACTTAGGTCACACTAGTAATTGAATTAAAGTTTATCACGATAGTATAATTTATCAAAACACTAATATATATAGTAACACAGGCACATCCATTAAACACCCTCTACTAATCAGAAACTCGCCAGGAAAGGACACTTTCATAACAGGCTGTATCTCCACCAATATTGATCCTGAGTAGACGTTCGTTACTGCTTGCATAGCCAGGATCGAGTAGAATCATGCCTGGGAAGGGCAGCCCCCGGGACCAAGGGGTGGGTGTGGAATCTGGCGTCAAACTCAGCACATCAAAATCTCGCGAAATGCTCGGCAGCAAAAGACCACTTTTGTAAGAGGCTGTAGCTCTATCGATATTGATCGCGAGTAGACGTTCCTTAGTGCGTTCGAAAGCTGGTGTCGAGTAGATCAAGGCTGCAGAGTGTTGGGGACTGCAGCGCAAGGATGTCCGAGGAATCTGCCATCAAACTGAGTATAAAAACAGAACAAAAAACCAGTTTCATAACAGGCTGTAACTCCACAACTAAGGGATCGCAGAGGGAAGCAGAAAGAACTGCTGGAGAGCTGGGATCAGGTGGAATCGCACCTTGGAGGGACAGCTCCTGGTACCAAGGGATGGGCGTAGAACCTGGCGTCAAAGTCAGCACATCAAAATCTTGCCAAAAAACCCGGCAGCAAAAAGACCACTTCAACAACTGGCTGTAACTCCACTGATATTGAGGCCAAGATGATGTCCTTTGTACCATTGGACAGCTGGCATCGAGTAGGTCTAGGACACTGAGTCTCAACTGTAGCAGCCTCTTGTCAGTCCAAAGGTCTGAAAAGTTCGCCAGCAAAGACCACTTCCAAAATAGGTTGTAACTCCACATCCAAAGGTCGCAGGAGGAAGAAGAAGGCGCCGTTAGATAGCTAGGGTCTGGTCGAACCATGCCTGAGAAGGCGAGCTCCCGATACGAAGGGATAGGTGTGGAATCTGGCGTCAAAGCCAGCATAAAAACAAAACAAAAGACCACTTTTATAACAGGCTGTAACTCTATAGCTAAAGATCGTGGGGGGGGGCATGAGGCATCGTTGGATAGCCAAGATAGAGTAGAATCATACCTGAGAAGGGCAGCTCCCCATACAAAGGGATAGTTGTGGAATCTGGTATCATAGTCAGCATATCAAAATCTCGCCAAAAATGCGGTAGGACAAGGACCACTTCCACCACTTTCATGGTCTATGAAATGAATAGTATTAAATAGATCAGAGTATATCTCATAGAATTCAATAGGAGATTGCAGTCCAGGAGGTGTTATGGGTAGGATGTGTATTTGTAGTGTGGGTGATTTACAGTGTTGTTGATTTGTAGTACTGTTGTTCTGTTGTGGAAGCATGTTCCAAGGTGAGGAAAAATCACAACAAAGTGCCCGGGCAAGTGTTGCAACCACCACTGGACCACAGCTATCACTCGGATTCAGAGTAGAACTTAGGTTCATTTTCACTCCCCCAAGCTTGAAGAGCTGAAAATAGAATTAGCTGGTGCAATAGCCTGAAATTAAAGGATCCTGGCTTACCCGAAGTTGGCCTGGTAATACCCTTGCCAAGAGATGCTAGATATAGTTGCAGAAAAGGGGTGGGAGGTACTAGATACAGTTCAGAATAGGGGGCAGGAGAATTATCAGGGTGTGGAGCAGATGTAGATCTGATGCGATATCGCGTCTCGATCTAGGTAAGTCTAGTATGCAGGGAGAATTACCTGGATGTAAACCAGGTGTGGATCTGATGTGATATCGCGTCAGGATCTGAGTAAGTCTGGCAAGACCACCCCGGACAACCGTGGTGCAAGAGGGTGTCGCAATGAATGCTCGGGTGCACAGGGCGCAGAGGACGCAGAAGCAAGGTAAGTCGCGTCCGGGTGCAACAGCGACGCACCAGGTGCTACATTTTTCTTTGCTGCTGTGGTTGAAGTTTGTGGTTGGGTACCACTCTCTGTCGTACTCGGGCGGGTAGTCGGTCTACTTGGCAGGGTATTGAAGTTTCCCATAGTGTAGTGGGGAGTCGAATACTTCGTCAAGGTCCTATTCATCTTCTCCATCCATGCGGATAGGCAGACGGGGTATTTTCTTCTATTCGGGAAAAGAGTTTTCCTAATAGGGTTCGAGGAGCCTGGTGTGGAATGTTGGATGAGTCTGTTTCATTGAGGCGGAGAGGTTGAGTTTATATGCTTGCAATCCGACCCATGCGATTATATTGAGCGGTACAAGTTTCTTGTATTCCAGCTTCTTCGAAGGTCCTGTGGTCTGGATATTGCGTGGTATCAACCACAGCTTGTTCAGCGACCGTAAGGTTCGGGTCTGGTTTCCAGTGCTTGTCGCTCTTTTTCCTTCAGACTCATTTACACTAGAGTCATTTTGTCTCGTAAGATGTCGTGTATCTTTATCATCTTGTCAACTTCCGTTATCTTTCGTAGCACTTGGTATTGAGCCAGAACAAATGCCGGGTCCTATCCATAGTTCATAAAGAAGGGTGGCACCTTTATCATTTCTTGTTGTCCATTGTTATATGCGAACTCTGCCCTGAATAGGAATTCTGTCCAGTCATTTTGCACGTAGTTGGTGCAGGCTCGCACCTATTGTTCTAATACATTGTTCGTTCGTTTGGTCTGTCTGTCTGTTTGTGGGTGGAAAGCCAGGTACAAGTGTCCGTTAACACTTAGTTGTTGGGTGATTTCTTTTCATACTTCTGACGTGAATAGTGGTCCACTATCAGAAGTAATATCTTTCGCTAGTCCATGGTGTCTAAAGACCTGGTCTTTAAATACGTTGAAGAATTATGGTGCCGTCATATCCGTTCTGCGTGTTATAAAGTCCGCTATTTGTATAAGTTAGTCGATAACGACCCATATGGCATCATGACCATTCGATTCCGGTAGTCCAGTGATCAAATCCATAGCAATGGATTGCCGTGGTCTTCCATGACTTTAGAGCGGTTTGAGCCGCCCATAGGACGCGTGTTTAACCGTTTTTGTTCCTTGACATGTGTTGCAATTCTTCACATATTGCCTAATATCACCACGCATCGACAGCCAGTAGTACAATCGTTGAATCACCACTCTCGTTTCTGCCATTCCGCCGTGTCCCACTGGTGGGATGTGTCGATTTCTTGTTATCGTTTCCTCTTGTAATGCTTCGTCGTCTGGTATTCTTATCTTGTTATCATACCATAGGCACCCCTCTTCTTCCGGGTACAGCCCGAGGGCTACGTTTTTTATCTGTTTTAGCCCTTCCTTCAACGGCTTCTTTATGGCATTGATTTCCTGGTTGCTGGGCATGGCGCTCCTTATCCATTCTTCACATCCTTTGTCCTTGATCGTGGCCGTTGTCATTCCGTCCCTTGATCCGTGTCCACTGCGTTCTTCCTCTTCTTTCCGGAAATGCTTTTCCTTCGCAAGGGGTATTCGTTGTCGTTGCCACTGTGTTTCTTCTTTGCCCAGAAAGTCAGCCGTCCTTTATGTCAATGCGTCCGGCTTTCCTCCTTCTTTGCTTGGTGGTATTTGAGTTGGAGATGGTATTGGCTTAATGTCTTGCTCTATCTGATCTGTCGTCCATTATGTTCTGTGCTAGTAGTAAACGCTAGTAGGTTCTTGTGATTCGTGATAACATAGATCACGTGTTGACTTCCTGGTGCATACTTCCGCCACTCTCTCATTGCCTGAACAATGGCTAACAGTTCTTTGTTGTGAATATCATAGTTTCGCTCTGCCTTTGACATTGTTCTGGAGTGAAATGCGACAGGTCTCCAGAATCCGTCTTCGCTGAGTTAGGAGAGGATACCGGAGCATGCGTAGTTGGATGCATTTGTCTCAATCATGATGGGTAGTGTGGGGTCGAAATGTGCTGGTATCGGTGTTGTAGTAGGTGGCTTTCTTATCTCATCACAGGGTCGTTGTTCTTTCTCCCCCACTTCCGCTTTTGTCCTTTTCGTCTCGTATTACAGAGGGCCTTAGCCACCATGGTAAATCCTGGGATGAATCTTCAATTGAAGTTGCAAAGGCTCACAAAGCTCTGCACTCCTTTCAGACTCTTGGGTGCCTTCCATTCTTTGATTGCCACCGCTTTGACTGGATGGGCCGGTACCCCTTCCAGGTTGACATTAAATCCTAGGTATTCGACCTCATGTGCGCAGAAGCTGGATTTCGACGGTTTTAGCGTGACCTTGGCTTCTCACAATGCTTGCAGTACTTTCTGGACATCTCGGTAGCATTGTTCAATCTTGTCTGAATAGATAAGCATGTCGTCTAGATAGACGATACAACCTAGCTCCAGGTACTTGCTCAACTTGGAGTTGATCTACCATTGGAATGTTGCTAGGGCATTGGATAATCCAAAGGGCATGACGAAATACTCAAATAGTCCGTACCACATCCTGAAAGCTGTTTTCCATTGTTCTCCTTTGGAAATCCTTATGTTGTGATATGCGTCCTGGATATCCAACTTCATACAATGTTTGGCCTGTCCTAGTCGGTCCAACCCTTCCTTGATCAGTAGTAGAGGGTACCCGTCTTTTTGCGATACCACGTTCAGTCCGCAGAAAGCTACCCAGAGTCCCAGTTTCCCATCGTTCTTTTTAACGAATAGGATGGGTGCCCCCACTGAGGAGGACGAAGCTCCGATCCACTCTCTGGCCAGGTTCTGTTGGAGGTATTCTCGCAGCCCTTTCAATTCCTCTTCCCTTCATGGGTAGAGCTTGATGAATGGCACCACCTTTCCTTCCTCTCGCTTGATCCGACGATCTTCGCTTTTGTGTTTGAGAAGTTCCGTCGCTTTGTTTTCTTCAAATATGTTGAGGTAATCATGATATCCTTTCCGGACCAGTTGGCTCAGAGTTGTTTTCTTCTTCTTGGCTTCTTCCTTTACTACCAGTCGCGTACTAATTATTGACTGTCCTGCGATTGTTGGTCCATCTTCTTCTTTATCCCGTTTGAGGATCCCTGTCCATTCCCCTCTCCGTCAAAGTTGACCGAAGGCTTTTGCTGATATGAAAGATATGCTCATGGGTTTCTCTTCCGTCGTTTCAGTGGGGGTGTTCTCATTCCGGGTTCCTTGTCCTGTACTTCTGAATCCTTCCTCGCCTCTTTTCATCTTATCCAGGTCTTGGACTTCGTGCAGCTCCCTGATATCGATATTCTTAATAATTAGCAGGGTTATGCGATCCCCTTTTTGGATCGTATAGTCCTCATCGTTCAGGTTTATTAGTAGGACTTGTACCTTGCCCCAATAGTCCGCATTGATCACTCCAGTGCCTGTGGTAATCCCATATTGGGTGGCCCTACCAGTTCGTGGAGCGATTCTTGCATAGGTGCTGTCGGGAAGTCCTACGGCAATTCCTGCTGGTACCATCTTTTGTTCCCTTGCGGGCACCGTCGTGTCCTTCATGCTGTACAGGTCGTGATCTGCTGCTTTCGCGGACCCTCCTGTCGGTTTCCTGGTATTTCAGTGCAATGTTTGTACTCTTATGCCTTTGGTCTTGGGGGTCCCTTCTTCGTGTCTAGTGTTCATGTGGAGGATTTCCGTTCTTAGCTTTTCTCGTATTGCTTGTTCTGTGGGGATTGTGTCAGTTGTTGGGGAAGTTTCCAGGCACAACTGCGTGCATAATCCGCTGTTGAAGTTGATTTGGCCTTGTTCCCAATCGATGTTCGGATTGTGTCTTTTTAGCCATGACGTTCCTAGTATGGCATTATGCTTCTGTAAATGCCCTACTTGGAATGTCATAGCTTCGTAGTGGGGTCCTATCCCCATTACCACTTGGGGCGTATGGGTGATGGGCCCTGCCTTGCTTTTCTCCCCGTTAACTACCTATATGTCTCTTGGTTTCTTTGCTTTGCTCTGGGGTGGTCGGTAGGTTTCGCAGGACTGTCGGCCGATAAAATCCTCAGTCGCCGCTTACTCGAGGATCAAGTTCGCTTCCATATCTTGGTCTGTTGTGAATAGTTGTATATTCATCACAAGATGTTTGTTGTAGTTGTCGTAACCATTCGTGGTATTGATCTTCGTGCTTTGTTTTTTCTTTGTTGCTTTCTTTTTTCATTTCGTTGATACGGGTGCGATGCCAGTGGGTTTGCCTCATACCCACTCCCGCAGACCACTCTTTGCTGGGGACTTTATTCCTTTAAAGTCCCCTGCTCCTCCGTCCATTCCACAGTATCCATTTCATGGAGCCTTGTTCACTTCTGTCGGCAATCCTTGATGAAGTGCTCCTTCAGCCCGCAGTGAAGGCAGGTATTCTCTTTTGTTCTCTTCTTGTATTCCTGGTCCGAAAGCCTCTGGAACGTCTGGTTCCTTCTTCCTGCCGCATCCAGATCCATCGGGTCCCTTGCTGACATCTGTTTGGCAGAGTTTGTTGGTCGGTTGGTACCATTGTTGTTGCGCGGTGGAGTTGGCTCCGTGGTTCCCATGTTCTTGTTTTGAAGATGTCTGACCAGGGTGATCTTGCAGTCCTTATCGATGGCTGACACTGCGAGGTTGTCGGCTGTCCTATAGGTGTGGTCTGAGTTCATACATGGCTCTTGGAGTCTTGTGCTGGTGCCACCCAAGAGGTGGTGATACTCCATGTCTTCATCGTATTCTGCTGCAACTGCTATCATGCAGAACTTGTGCCAGTCGTCGGAAAGGTTATCTTTCCCTTGTCTCATTTTTTCCAACTTGCGTCTCGCAGTTTCTTTGGCAATTCTGTCCCAAAAACTTGGGGTGGAGGATTTCTTCCAACTCCTCCTATGAGGCCCATCTCTGGTCTAGTTTGCCCTCCACATAGGATATTATCCATTGCCCCCTCGGCTTCTCTCAAGATGGACTCCGCATAGTCCACCTTGTTCATATCTTGTCCTTCCCCGTACCCCTTGACTTTAAAGTACTGTTCCAACTGCCTGAGAAACTGTAGTAGCTTTTCACGGTCTCCCTTGCAGAGGTCCGGTTCTCTTGCTTTGGTCTTGATTCCGGATGGGCATTGATTGCCCCCCAGAATCTCGTTATCTGGTCTTCGCTCATTATTGGGACCTGCATTGTAGGCCCTGTTGGTGGGGCTGGTGCTGGCCTGGCGGCCATCCTTCTGGGTCATCGTGTTCCTTCGGGGGAACCAGCGAGGGGTGATGTCTGTTCTAGCATGACCAGCCTTGCGGCTCGTGAGGGTTGGCTTGCTCCTTGGCCTAACATGTCCTGTACTCGCCTTAGGTCGCGGGTGTCATCTGTGAGATTGATATCTCCTTCTCCATCTTGGGTGAACTGCTCCCTGTCTAGGGTCACCCTGCTTTGTCGTTAACTGTCGCAGGAGACACAACCAAATGTTACAATTCCCCACCACTTGTTATACTCACGACAGGTAATGACCCTTCTTGTTCCGAACTCCGCTGCGCTGTGTCCAAGACATCCTCCAGACTCTTGGCCCTATCTTAATATTCCCATGTAAGAATCGGTTTCTTACCAGCTCCCACAGTATCGGTCTTTATCTCTTTATCGGGATGCATGCAGTGGATAGGTTCTTGACTCTATAGTGGATCCGCCTAGTGGAAGTGGTTGGAGCGTAGATGGTTTTGTATTATAAAGAACCCAAAGTAGTAGTAGATATCGATACATAGATGATTCCGTGAAGAGCTAACTCATGTGTGAAAACCCGGCCTTTATATAGGCCTCTTCCCGCAACCCTAACCCTGCTCTGATCCTCCAGCGAGGTCAGGTGCGCAATACTTCATAACATCATATCATCCAATTCGGTTATGTGTGCAAAACGTAAAACAACCCATGATGTCTAAACAATGCCAGGTGCGAAAATATAAATCAAACGCAATATCAATCCAATGGGTAAACAAACCACCTGACCTAGTAATGAGGTCATGCGTAAAACATAAATGAGTCTGCCTTGCCGGGAAACCTTACTGGCCAGTCTAGACTCTTCCCATGACGTCAACTGCACGTTATGTGCGAAATGCACGCAATATAACCGAGCCCCATGACCTGCTAATGAGGTCATGTGTGTGAAAACAATTTAAACCTAAACCAGCCCCATGACCTTCTGAGGAGGTCATGTGCATGAAAGAATAACTTAACTGCATGATCTCTAAATCAGATCATGTACGAAACCTGTTTCTTGCTTCCGTTGGCTCGCTAGCGCTCCTCTAGCCAAAGCGTGACACAGGACTAAATATTCAAATAGTCCGTACCGTGCCCTGAAGGCTGTACTCCATTCGTGTCCTTCAGCAATCCTTATATTGTGATATGCATCTTTGATAACCAACTTGGTATAGTATTTGGCCTGTCCTAGTCAGTTCAATGCTTCATCGATCAATGGTGGAGGGTACCTCTCTTTTTGTGATCCCGCGTTCTGTTCCCGGAAATCCACAAAGAGTCTCAGTTTCCCATCCTTCTTTTTAAACAAGGGGATAGGTGCTCCGGCCGCGGATGACAATAGTCCGATCCACTGTCTGGCCACACCTTGTTGGAGATATTCTCGCAGTGCTTTCAACCCCTCTGCCCTCAATGGGTAGAGCTGGATGCAAGACGCCACCTTTCGTTCTTCTAGCTTGATTTGGTGATCTGTGCTTGTGTGTTCAGGAAGATCCGGCCTTTCATTTTCTTGGAATATGTTGAGATATTTATAATATCCTTGCGGGACCAGTTGCCTCAGAGTTGTCTGCCCCTTCTTGGCTTCTTCTTTTACCCTGAGTCGCGTACTAATTGTTGACGCTTCTGCGGTCATTGGTCCCTCCTCTTGCTCGTCCCATTTGAGGATCCCTGTGTATTGTAGTCTCCGGTAGGGTTGATGGAAGGCCTTGCCTGAGATGAAAGACATGCCCACCAGTTGATCTTCCATTGTTTCGGTAGAGGTGTTGTCTTTCCGGGTTCCTCATCCTGTGCTGCCAAATCCTTTCTCATTTCTTTTGGTCTCATCCATGTCTCGGACCTCACCCAGCTCCCGCGTATTGATATTTTCCACAATCATTTGGGCTATGTGATTCCCTTTTTGGATTCCATAGTCCTCATCCTTCAGGTTTATTGGTAAGACTTAGACCTGGTCCCTATAGTCTGCACCGATCACCCCGGCGCCTGTGGTAATCCCATGTCGGGTGACGATACCACTTTGTGGAGCCATTCTTGCATAGGTGCCGTCCGGAAGTCCTACTGGAATTGCTATTGGTATCATCCTTTGTCCCCTAGTGTGGACCATCCTGTCCTCCATGCTGTACAGGTCGTGACTTACTGCTTTCATAGATCCTCATGTTGGTTTTTGGATATTCCAGTGCAACACTTGGACTCTTATGCCTCTGTCCTAAGTGGTCATTTCTTCATGTTCAGTGTTAATGTGGAGAATTTGTGTTCCCAGGGTTTCGCGCATGGCTTGTTCTTTACAGATCGTGTCGATCGTTGGGGAAGTTTGCAAGCACAACTGTGTGCATAGTTCCCTGTTGAAGTCGATTTGGCCTTTTTCCCAATCGACATTCGGATTGCGTCCTTTGAGCCATGATGTCCCAAGTATGGCATTATGCGTCTGCAAATGCCCGGCCTGGAATGTCATGGCTTTGTGATATGATCCTATCTCCATTACTGCTTGCGCCGTATAGGTAATAGGTCCTGTTTTGCTTATTTCCCCCTTGAGCACATATGTGTCTATTGGTTTCTTTGGCTTTGTCAGACGTAGTCCGTAGGTTTCGCAGAAATCCTGGGCGATGAAATCCTAGGTCGTCCATGAGTCGGGTATCGGGTTCGTTTCCGTATATTTAGGTGGTCAGTATAGTTTTATCTTAACCATGCGATGTTCGTTGACATTGCCAGAGGCATTCGTTGTGTTGACCTTTATTATTTTCTGTTTGCATTTCATTGATATGTGTGGGATACTGGTGGGTTTGGCCCGTACTTTATCCCACACACCACCCGTTGGTGCGCACTTCGTTTGTTTAAAATCTCCTGCCCCTCGGTCCTTGCCATTATGTCCATCTCCTGCAGCTTTGTTTCCTTTCATTGGCAATCCTTGATAACGTTCGTTCCGGGGTGGGGCGGAGCGGGTTTTACTCCAGGGGCCTGTGTTTTTCGGGGCCCCAGTGGCCCTGTCACGAACTCTAATCCTTGATGAAATGCCTCTTCAAACTGCATCAAAGACTGGCATTCACCTTTCTTCTGTTCTGATATTCCTGGTCAGACAGCCTTTAGACCCTGTGGTTCCCCTTTCCTGCCGCGTCCAGATCCAGCGGGTCTCCTGTTGCTGCCAGTCTCGTGAAGTTTGCTGCTTGGCAAGTACCATTCTTGTCACGTGGCGGGGTTGGTGGGGTAGTCCCCGTATTTCTGTTTTAAAGGTGTCTAACCAGGTTGTTCTTATCTTCCTTATCGATGGCCCATACCGCAAAGTTGTCAGCTGTCCTGTAGGTATGGCCTGAGTACATCCAGGCCTCCTGCAGCCTTGTGCTGGTGCCACCCAAGAGGTGGCGATACCCTCTGTCCTCGTCGTATTCCGCTCCAGCGCTATTATGCTGAATTTGTGCTAGTAGTCAAAAAGGTTCTCCTTTCCTTGACTCATGTTTTCCAGTTTCAGTCTTTCCGTTTCTTTAGCGTTCCTGTCTCCCAACTGAGTTTGCAGAGTTTCTATGAATTCCGCCGACAAGGCCCATACTTGGTCTCGTTTGCCCTCCACATAAGGCATTATCTATTGCCACCCAGCTTCTCTTGAAGGGGACTCTGAATAGACCAACTTAATGGTATCTTTTCCTTCACTGTAGCCCTGGACCTTAAAGTACTGTTCCACCTGACTTAGTGTCATGGCCACCCGGTATGAGGGTTGCACAGGGCTTGGGGGTTTCTGGGTGTAGATAGCCGAGGTCGTAGCTGTGCGAAGGATACGGGTTAGGGCTTAGGGCAGCGGGGATTAGTGATCAGAAGGATTTCCTTTGTCTATATAAGGAGGGTGTGCCCCACTTATTTTATTTTCTTTGCGCAACATGGTAATTTCCTACCTACACCTGTACTTAGGATTTACAACTCTCTTAACTTCGCGTCACCTGAACCCGTGAACCCTGACCCCAGACTCCTCAACCCATCGTCCCCGAACCTCTGAACCCCAGTGCCACTACGTCCTAGCTGTACCTCCATCCCTGAACCTCGCCTAGTCCCCCGTGGTATGCCTTGGACTACCTGAGCCCCGTCGCACACCGACCCTGCCCTTCACACTTAGAAACCGTCGTAACCTTTTGCAGTCTCCCACAAAGAGGTTCAGTTCTCTTGCTTTCGGTCTCAACTCCTGGTGGGCATTGATTGCTCCCAGGAATCCCATCATCTGGTCTTCGGTCATCATTTGGGCGTGTGTGGCAGGCCCGGTTGGGGGTGCTGGTGTTGCTGCTGCGGCCATCCTTCTTGGTCACTGTGTTCCTTCAGGGAAACAGCTACGGGGTGATGTCCGTTCTGATTTGAGTGTGCTTGTAGCTCGTGAGGGTTGGCTCGCTGCCTCGGTTAACACGTTATGTACTCTTCTTAGATCGAGGATATGGTATGCGAGATCCCTATCTCCTGGATTGTCACGCGTAGACTCCGGGTTCCGTGGAGTTGCTGTCTTTTTGTTGCTAGGTGTCGTAGGAGATACAACCACAAATTACATTTCCCCACTACTGGTTATACGCGTGACAGGTAACGACCTCCTTCTTTCCCAACTCTGCTGTGCTGTGTCCAAGAGCCCCTCGAGACCCTGGACCCAATCTTAGTATTCTGACATAAGAATGCGTTTCTCACCAGCACGGAGCATATCGGTCTTTATCTTGTTATAGGGATGCGTGGAGCACATAGGTTCTTCGCCCTATACTTTATCCGCATACCGGGAGTGCTTAGAGCGTAAAGGTATTTGTATTGTAAAGAACGTAAAGTAGTAATAGAGATTGATAGATAGATGGTTGCATGAAGAGCTAACCCATCTCTGATAACCCGGCCTTTATATAGGCCTCTTTCTGCAACCCTAATCCTGCCCTAATCCTCAAGTGAGTTCAGGTGCGAAATGCTTCATAACATCACCTGACTCAAGCGAGTCATGTACGCAAAAACCTAAAACCTCCCATGACGTCTAAATGATATCATCTGTAAAAATATAAATCAAAGACAATATAAATCAAATGCATAACCAAATCACATGACCTACTAATGAGGTCACACACGAAACATAAATGAGTCTGCCTTGCCTGTAAACCTTACTGGCTAGTTCAGACACTTCCCATAACGTTAACTGTACATTATGTGCGAAATGCAATCAATATACACCAGTCCTATGACCTGCTAACCAGGTCATGTACATGAAAACAATTTAAATATAAACAAGCCCCATGACCTTCGGACGAGATCATGTGCGTGAAAGAATAACTTCACTGCATGACCTCTCAATGAGGTCAACTGTAAAACCTGTTCCTTGCTTTAGTCACTTGACCAGGTCTCCTTTAGCCAGATTGTGACAACGGGGTGTGGAAAGATATTTGAGGAAGTGGGTGAGTTCCATTTTAGGAGAGAGTGCGAGATGAAAGTGAAATTGGGAAAAAGAAAAGCGAGAGAGTAGATCAAGGTGAAAGGAGGAACTGTCCAGGGATCGCTGGTAAGCCCAATATTGTTTATGATAATATTGGGGGGAGTAAGGGAAGAAGTGAGAAAGGAGGAAGTGGAAGGCATGAAAATAGTAGCTGTGGTAGATGATGTGAATTGTACGATAGGAGGGGGGAATAGAAAGGAGGTAGAGGAGAGAATAGAGAGGATGGAAAGAGGATTACGACGAGGGTTGGAGAAATGGAAGGTGGACGTACAGACAATGAAATTGGAAGCAATGTGGACAGGAAAGGATGGGAAGGAGTGGGAAGGAGGAATAGAATGGGCAGGGGATGAGATAAAGTTGAACATCGTAGTAAGGGTATTGGTGGTGTGGTTCCAGAACAATGGAAGATGGAGGGAACTTGTGCAGAATAGCATAAGATTGGCGGAGGGAAGGTGGCAGATGATGTTGAAGTTGTTAGAGAACGGAGGAAGAGGAGCAAGAGTAGGGGTGTTGTAGAATGTGTTTAGAATAGTGGTATTACAAATATTGATGTATGGGATAGAGATGTTTTAGGAGAGACAGGTGGAAATGAGGAAAAGGTTGCAGGTATGGATAAATAGAGGATTGAGGAAGGTTTTGGGAGCAGTTAGAATGACAGCAGTGGATGCAATATTGGGAGAAATGGTGATGAAAAGGGTGGAATGGGAGTTAGACAAAAAAGTGACGAGATGGGGATACAGATTGGCAAGGGGAAAGGAAACTGGAAAATTGATCGAAGAGGTGAAAGAGAAGATGGAGGAACTGTGGGGAGTATATGAAGAGGGAATTATAGGAAAGACATTGAGAGGTTTGAAAGAGAATCAGCCGGAAGGGGAAAAGTGGAGGGTTGAAAGTGAAAGAGCGGGAAAAGTAGAGTGGAAGGTGAACATAAGTAGTAGAAAAAAGGAGGGAATAAAGCGATGGAAGGAGGACAGAGAAAAAAGAGAAAGAAATTAGATAGTGGGAGTGAGTGATGCCAGTGGATATGAAGAGACGATTGGAGTAGAAGGGGGAGCATGGATAGGAGAGAGATGTAAAGGGAAGTGGAGTGAAAATTTAGTATATGGGTGGACAGTGTATGAAGAAGAAATGGAGCATATGAGAAAGGATTTACAGGTAATTAAGAGGATGGAAAGAGGGAAGAATAAAAAGGTGATGCTAGCGTTGGACAACATGGGGGTATGGAAGACTTTAAAAAAAGGAAGGGGGTACTCTGGAAGGATAAAAAGAGAGATTAGGAGTATGGTGAAAGAGTGGATAGAAAAGGGGTGGGAAATAACACGGGAATAGATACCAGGATATGTGAGGTTGGAGGAAAATGAGGAGTCAGATGAGTAGGCGCAGGAGGGATATTTTGAGGAAGAAGAGCATCAGCGAAAATATAGGCTTGCGCCCTGAGAGTCCTGTGTGTCTGGTGTACAGAAGGCTCAGAACGCTAATCCTGAATCAGGACGCGACATCGGGTCTCGCATGTGTCAGGGTGCAACGTGGTTGACTGGGAATTGTTAGGGTGCAACAAGGTTGACCAAGAATCCTCAGGGCCCAACCAGGCGCAACACTCTGTCTTCCCAACGCAGCTCTACCGTGCCCTTCAAGATTATAAGATTCTGAAAGGTTCCCCCTTTCACACTTTGTGACTTAGGTCATGACTGACTTCAAGTTTATGCAGCAGTAGATAGGACAATTTATTAAAACACTAATATACATAATAACCACTCCCTTACTAAACCCCCTCCACTAGTTGTGGCACCAGAAAGCTGTTACAAAGCCCGAACACTAGAAGCCTGAGAAAAGATCCCTTCTTTAACAGGCTGTAGCTCCCCCAATATTGTCGCCGAGTAGACGCTCTTTACAACGTTACAAAGCTGGCGTCGTGTAGATCTATGCTGAAAAGTATGGAATACGGCGGCCAAAAGGCGCCCAAGGAATCCGGTGTCAAAGTCAGCGTATTTCAGAACCTCGCCTGAACCTTACCAGAATCTCGCCAGAAAAGACTTTATTAACAGGCTGTAGCTCCCCCAATATTGCCAGCGAGTAGACGTTCTTTACACCGTTGCAAAGCTGGCGTCGAGTAGATCTATGCTGGAAGGTATGGAGTGTGGCGGCCAAAGGGCGCCCAAGGAATCTGGCGTCAAAGTCAGTGCATTTCAGAACCTTGCCAGAAAAGACCACTTTCATAACAGGCTGTAGCTCTCTCAATAGTGCCGGCGAGTAGACGTTCTTTACACCGTTGCAAAGCTGGCATCGAGTAGATCTATGCTGGAAGGTATGGAGTATGGCGGCCAAAGGGCGCCCCAGGAGTCTGGCGTCAAAGTCAGCGCATTTCAAAACCTCGCCAGAAAGGACCCCTTTCATAACAGGCTGTAGCTCCCCCAATATTGCCGGCATGTAGACGTTCTTTACACCGTTGCAAAGCTGGCGTCGAGCAGATCTGTGCTACAAACCATGGAGTACAGCGGCAAAAGGACGCCCAAGGAATCTGGTGTCAAAGTCAGCGCATTTCAGAACCTCGCCAGAAAAGACTCTTTTCCACACAGGCTGTAGCTCTCCCAAACACTGTCCATAGTCAATGAAATCAATAGTATTAAATAGATCAGGGTATACCTCATAGAATTCAATAAAAGATGACTGTCATAGAGGTGCTATGGGTAGGCTCTGTATTGGCGGTGTGGTTGTATTGTAGTGTCGTTGTATTGCCCGTGTGCCAGTGGAAGCACATTTAAGTTGTAAAGTTGCCAGTAAAATTACAACAAAGTGCCGGCCCAGCCCAGTACTGCA
Organism: Tuber magnatum; assembly: GCA_003182015.1. Taxonomy (NCBI): domain Eukaryota; kingdom Fungi; phylum Ascomycota; class Pezizomycetes; order Pezizales; family Tuberaceae; genus Tuber; species Tuber magnatum. Next base: position 948,020 of record PYWC01000006.1, read on the forward strand.
ACCACCACTGGACCAGAGGTATCATTCGGATTCAGAGTAGAACTTAGGTTCATTTTCACTCCCCCCAGCTTGAAGAACTGAAAATAGAATTAGTCGGTATAATAGCCACAGATTAAAGGATCCTGGCTTAGCCGAAGTTGGTCTAGTAATACCCTTGCCAAGAGACGCTAGTTATAGTTGTAAAAAAGGGGTGGGAGGTACTAGATATAGTTCAGAATAGAGGGCGGGAGAACTTGAATTCCCTGGGTGTGGACCAGATGTGGATCTGATGCGACGTCGCATCTGGATCTAGGTGAGTCTAGTATGGAGTGCGAAATACCTGGATGTGAACCAGATGTGGATCTGATGTGACGTCGTGTCAGGATCTAAGTGAGTCTGGTAAGGCCGCCCCGAACAACTGAGGTGCAAGAGGGTGTTGCAACCAAAGCCTGGGCGCATAGGGTCCAGAGAAGACAGAAGCGATGTAACTCGTATCAGGGTGCAACAGCGACACTGTAGACGCAACCTTTTTTTTTGCTGATGAGGAAGAGAGGGGGAATGTGTTAAGTTGGGGCAAGTGGGAGCAAAGAAGAAAGGGAAGAGAGAGGAGAACGTGGAAAGAGTATTGAGTATGGTAGAGAAAGAGAGGAGAATATTGGGGAACAGTGGGAAAAGAAGAAAGAGGACATTGGAGGAGGAGATGGGAGAGTAGGTTTTTGTTTTCGATAGGAACGGGGTACAGGGAAATGAACTGAGCAAGATATATGTAAGGGAGAGGAAAATGTAGATGTGGCGCGGAAGCAAGGAGGGATTATATTTTGTTGTACTGTGGGGAGTGGAAAGAACAAAGGAGGGAGATATAGAAGAGTTGGTAGAGAGGATTGCTACAGGAAGAGGGTTGGGTAGAAATAGATCAGATGTTGTTTAGTGAGGAAGGCACAAAAAGGGTGAAGGAGTTTAGAAGAAAGACAAAGTGGATGGAGAGGAGGTGGGAATGGGGGAAAAGGAAGAAAAGAAAAGAGAGGAAAGAAAGGGGGAACAGTACAGACCAAGGATTGAAAAGGGAGGGGGAAGATTGGCAGGAAGTAGTAGGGAGAGATTGGAGGAGGAGAGGAAGAAGGCGAGAGAAAGGATGAGAAGGAAAAAGGGAGAAGAAAACTGGTAGCATCCGGGATGGGACCAATTGCAAGTTGCACAATGGATAGAGACCAGAGGGAGAGGAAAGAGAAAGAAGGAGGAAGGAGGGAGAGGAGAGGGGAGGAGGGATAAATTGTTTTGTGTTATATTGTTGTTTTAGTTAGTCGAATTATTAGGGTGCTGTCTAATTACTAGAAGGTAATTATGCTTATATAGGCAAAGACATCCCTAGTAGTTTGAATAAAAAGTTTTAAAAAAAAAAAAAAAGTACCAAATGATACTATAAAACAAAACATAAAACACAACCTAGTACCTGTACCTGTTACACTAAGTGGTCGGTTGTTTGTCAGTTGTAGTTGTTAAGAATTCAGTTAGAGGAGAGGAAAGGTATCTGATGCTAGTCTCTGGTATATCAAATGTAGTCAGGTCTGTTTGCTAATTGAATTGGGTGGCTAGCCATATTCTGGGAGTAATCTCTGACTATCTCTGACTTTTACCAGGTCTTCTGCTATAGGTATAGCAGTTAGCATGAAAAAAGTAGGTTGAACGTTCCATATTTTTAAGAACAAAGGCAGTACCCAAAAGTTGATAGCAAGAAGAAGCGAATAAAGTTAGGCTATAGGAGTTGATTAACAGAGGAGATGCTGAGAAAGGACCACTATCTGAGCACATTGACTAANGCCGATTTTGGCGCGTTTTTATAGGTATGGTATCATACTTTGGTTAACCTGCAATGGCCCATGTCCAAGAGCTAAATCTATCGCTCCAACCTTCGCCAAGTCTCTAGAGCTAAAATCTGAATAGCAAACTCTAACAGTCAACAGTAGACTATCCCTCTATCTGCCTGTCCGAAATCGCTTGCATCAATGAACAAACTTGAAATCTAATCTCTTGTTCCCCTCATCTTTTGTCGTCGCCGGGTAATTCGCCTTTTCTACACTTAAGAGACATTCTTTAGTCCTTGAGGTTAGGGAAATCTATGACTATAACACAAGTCTAACAGACATGGCTTACCTGAGCCGAGGCTATGATGCTCCATAGGACCATTTGTGTCGGTATCCATCTGTGCGGGCCTATGTTCTTGCTTACCATCTGCGAGGTTATACCTCCAAATAGAAAACAGGCATAAAATATAGCTTGTCCGATATTGTATCATAATCTGTTTATCACATAATCAGCTCAAAGCCTAATCTACGAAGTTCTGGAAGGGTCAGCATAACCGTTCGTATTCAGCCCCAAGTCATCTAACAAATTATCTGTGAGGGCCTGTTCTTCAGAGTGTTAGTTTCGTGTTGCTCTGATTCAGGAAGTGCCGTACTGTACTCTACTTACTGATATTTTGTCTATCAAGTTGCAACGCGATAAACATAATACAAAACCAGATCATGATTTTCTTGTCAATCTTCTTAACCACTCTCTCTTCATCGCTCTTCAACCGCTCTGCCTGTGGATCGAACCGATGTAGCCCTTCGTAGAAGCAATGCGGCTGGGAAAAGTGTGCAAGCACTGGGTCATCAAAAACCGACTCCTGAGCTCCGGATACCTCTTCGGCAAGGCTTTATCGGACCGACTACCAGTGCTTTGTACGGATCTTTTCGTTGCTGGTCCTGCAAGAGCGGGGTTTGCGACCCCCACGACGCCGATATAGGTTTGACCTCCTGGCTATTTGATCTTGGTCGAAGGGAACGCATAGCTATGTGGGTCGGTGCTATTCAATGGGAACGGTTTAGCTCGTCTAGATCAGCGGCCGGTGGCGCGGTCGGGGTGGGAAGGGTGTGGCGGAACGTGCCGGGTTGCTGCATAATGAGCCTGCGCCGGGGAAGACGTGAAAATATTGGTAACTTCTGACGCCTGTCTTAGATAATAAGCTACCGGTATGTAACGATTCCTGCTGGTTAGCGCGTGCCTTACAGGGGTGACAATACCTTAGCCTCGAATACTCGAGAGTACACATCTTCTTCTAAGTCCGATAGCTAAGCACTCAAGGCTCCTATCTGACGACACGCTTACAGCGGTAGGTACGCAGCGCGGCTATGTAGGTGAAGAGTGGAGTGGTAAAGTTATAGGTAAGAAGATACAAAGATAGTAGCGGGAAGAGCTCATCCTCCTGGGTCCTAGTGACCTCTTTCATACTCTCTCTTCACACCAACCCTAATCCTGTGACTCATACCCCTGGGTCAACTGCCGTGGTTATGTGCGCTAAGTGCATCACAGGCGTGAGACTCACGACTCATTAATCGAGTCATGTGTCAAAGTCATTATATCATACGACATCGCAATTGCAAGTTGTTCAAACACATTAACCAATCACAACCTACTAACCACTCACAACTGTGAGTCGTGCAAGACCCCATGACTGTAATATGAGTCATGGTGGGAAAGCCTAACCAATCTCCCTGGCCGGTAAGCCTTACCGGTTAGCCTTACTTAGTCTTCCCAACATTCTGTTCTGAGTCTTCCATGATATAAGAAACCTTCTATCTCCATTATCATTTGTGACATTAGCTCCCCTCTCCCTCTAGCCTGAGTCCCATCGGGCTATGCCCTTAACGTCTCCTCCTCCTTCTGTTCTCCATGATTATGGTATACTTCCTTGTTCGCAATTCATGCTTGTGAGTATTTATGTGTTCCTCCAGCAACCAGTCTTCCAGATCCTTGCGGGTTTGATGCTCTTGGGCCCACCTTGCTTCTTCCTTGTCCCATCTCTTTTTGGCTTTGCCAAAGCCTTCAATCACTTATCTCAGTTGGTTGATTGTTTTCTCTTGTCTCCTCATCAATTCTTTTTGTCAGGTTATTATTTCATCCTGGTGTTGAACCGTTTCGCGCAAGATGTCTTTTGGTACAAATAAAACTTTATGCTCTCTTCTCCCCTCAAGCTCTATCCTTGGAGCTTGCCTAGTCACTTCTTCCCATAGTTTTCTGTGGTGGGGGCAGAACTTGCGCATGCAGTTTTGACAGTCTATTTTGTTGTGTTTATCTCTGGTTGGAGTTTCCGACAGGTTTCCTTCACAGGTTTATTGTTCTCAGGAATTGGCCCATTTCCGGTCACTGTTCAAGTCTCTTATTCTCGTAGCCTCAATAGGCCGCCATCCGTGTCTTGTTTTTGCATCTTTGTAAATCATGTAGTTGTCCTCCCTGCATGCCAGCCGGGTTTTCTTTCGATGTTCTTTTCGTTTTCTTTCCTCCCTCTTCTGCCTCTTTCTGTGCTTGCAGCACATTGTTTTCGAATTCTTCATGGTCTTCAACAGTCACACAGCTGTTTTCTTCTGCTTCTGTACAGACTGTCAGCTGCTCGCTTTCCCGGGTAACGCTGGTGGAAGAGGAGGACCACATCTGGGGCATTGATAAAATTGGTAGCCCAATACCACTCGTTATCATGTTCAGGTGAATAACCAGTCCACTTAGCATGGTATGTTAATTTACCATAGTGGAAGTGAGAGTCAATTATTGCTTCGAGTTCATATTTGCCTTCTCTGTGTATGTCAATAGATGGAGGAGGAAGGGGTTCTTGAGAGAGTAGTTTGTTATCTGAGTAGAGTTCCAGGAGTGACATGTAGAAGGTGTTGTGTATTGCTATCTGTAGTGTTAGGTCAGGCTTATAAGCATGACTTCCCACTTTTGCCAAGATTGGCAATGGTCCAATTTTCTTGTAGTTGAGTTTTTTCGATGGTCTTGTAGTTCGTATGTTTCATGGTAGTGGCCATACTATAACTCCTGATTGTAGGTTTGCATCAGGTCTTCAGTACTGATTGTAATTTTCCTTTTGTCATAGTTGTACCATGATTATTTCTGTTTTCAGGACCTCGTAAAGTGGTGCCATCTGATCGGAGGTTGTTATCTTGTTTTTGGTCAGATGACCGATCACTGCATGTTCTGGATTCTGTCCATTGTTTGTGCAAAATGGTCTGTTCTTTATTGTTTCTTGTCTTCCATGGTTGTCGGTGAATTCCACTATTGGGAGGAGTTTGTTTAAGTTGTCCTATTGAAGGTTAATGTATGCCCTCAGATATTGCTCCAATATCGTATTGACTTTTTTACTTTGTCCATTCATTTGCGGGTGGAATGCTGTGCCCAGTTTTTGTTGTATTGCGACTTTATCACTTGTTTCTTTCCATACTTCCGATGTAAATCGTGATCCTTTATCCATTATCAGATTTGTTGGCAAGCTATGAAGTTACAAGATTTCTCTCCGAAAGACTAAGGTGAACTGCCATACCGTGATGTCTTTTCTGCATGCAGTAGAAGGACTTATTTTGGTCAGGCAATCCACCACTACAAGGGTGACCTTGTAATCATCTGCTGTAGGTAAGTCTGTGACAAAATCTATGAATATGCATTACCATAGTTTGTTCGGTGCTTCGTTTGGTTTCAGTAGCGCATAAAATACATGTTGTACAACTTTTGTCTCTATACAAATATTGCAGTTCCTGATATATTGTTGGTTTATTTCTTGTATTCCTGGTTTGTAGTATTGCTGGTATACTTGATAACTAGTTTTGGCTGTTCCCCTATGACCTGCTGCTGGCAGATCATGGTTTGTTCATATCAGATCTGTTCTGAGTTCTTCATTGTCTGGTATCCATATCCAGTTGTCATATCAGAGGTAGTTGCCATCGCATTTGGATAGACCTAGGGCAACGTTTTTTCATTTCCTTATCTCCTCTTTGTCATACTTGTTATATCTGTTGGAACTTTCACTCTTTTTGTAACATGTTTGGACCAGGTCCTAGTTCTGTAGCAGTAGGATAGGAGCAGATGGCTTATTGGTCAGCAAGAAGCGAGCGCTGCTTAGTAAAGAAGACTTTGAAGGGGTGTAATAGGGAATCAAAGAAGTAACCGTTCAACCAAGTATATTTAGGATACTGTCAGTCAATGTCTGCCATTTTCATTGTGGAAATCCGCCCTCCTTAAATACAGCTTATCCCTCATTCCCTATATGAGCAACATTCCAAAACCTTGTGTGTATCAACTGGTAGCACATGAAACAATACAAGTACCAAATGATACTGTGAAACTAAAGATAAAACATTATATGTATCAACTGATAGCACACGAAACGCTACAAGTATCAAATGATACAGTGAAACCAAACATAAAATATATCCTAGTACCCGCACTGGTTACCATTTTTCACTAATTTCTCAGATGGTGTCTTGTATATAATCCTGGATTTCCACCCTCTCCATTGCCTTAACATATTTGTCTTTTTGAAGTAATACCTATTGTCTGCTTGCGATCCTTTCATCTTTGCGGTTTTCCAGTCGGTTCATGGCTCATCTCGTGAGCGCATCTGGTTTCCCTTCCTCCTTCCCTAATCGACTTTCAATTTTGAAGTCCTACTGGCTCCGCTTCTGCATCCAGTCGATTTGGTGGCTGTTTAGTTGTTTCCTTGTCATGAATGGTACTAAGGTTTTATAGTCTATGAGGACCTTGGTACGCTGGCTGGTGTTTTGAACGTAACGTCTCCATTTCTTAAGAGCTTGAACTATCGTCAGTAGTTCCTTGTTGTGTACGTCATAGTAGCATTCTCCTAGTGCCATCGTCTGGGACCAGTATGTCACAGGTCTCCATTGTCCGTCTTCACATTTTTGTGATACTATGTCTGAGGATACCCATTTCAATGCGTCCGTTCCTATCATTGTTTCTCTCTCTGGGTCCAAGTATACCAATCTAGATGCCAAGGTTATTCTCATCCTTAGCTTGTCAAATGCCTGGTCTTGTTCTTTTCTCCAGTTCAATTTGATGTCCTTTCTGAGAGGGTGGTATATCGAGTTTGCTGTCCAACTGACGCTTCTATAAAGTGATGAGAGAAGTGGGAGAAGTTTATGAAACACTGGATGTTTTCTTGAGTCTTTGGCACCTCCTACTTCTATATTGCCTGAGTCTTGACTGGGTCGGTTTGAACTCCTTCTTGGTTGATAAGGAAGCCGAGATATTCTACTTCCTGTTTATGGAACTCGCATTGCCTTGGTTTGACCTTCATTCATGATTTCTGTAGTGCTTCTATATTGTTGTGGAGATGCTTTCAGCGTTGTTCCATATTCTTGAGATATGTGAGTACATTATCTAGATAGACGATGCAATACACATCCAGGTATTGGCTCAAGACTGGGTTGATCCATCGCTGAAAAGGGTCAGGTGCATTGGGCAGTCCAAATGGCATGACCAGAAACTCGAACATTCTATATCATGTAGTGAATGTGTCCCGGCCACCGGGTCTGAGGGTTGCACAGGGCTTGAGAGTTTCTGGGTGTAGATAGCCGAGGTCGCGGCTGTGCGAAGGATACAGGTTAGGGCTTAGGGCAACGGGGATTAGTGATCAGAAGGATTTCCTTTGTCTATATAAGGAGGGTGTGCCCCCCTTATTTTATTTTCTTTACGCAACCTGGTAATTTCCTACCTACACCTGCACTTAGGATTTACAACTCTCTTAACTTCACGTCATCTGAACCCGTGAACCCTGACCCTGGACTCCGGAACCCTCGTCCCCGAACCCCTGAACCACAGTGCCACTACGTCCTACCTGTACCTCCGTCCCTGAACCTCCGCTAGTCCCCCGTGGTGTGCCTTGAACTACCTGAACACCTTAGCGCACCAACCCGGCCCGTTATACAAGGTTGCGTCTACAAGGATCCAACCCACATCACACGATGTCTTGCCCCCTGGACGTCACCCCAGAACTCTTTGGACACTTTAGTCAGGCTGCCGGCTTCTCCCATGAACAGATAGGAAACCTTACTCATGAACAACGGTTCAACCACCTAGCCCGTCTCTGCGACCTTCCCATCCAGACCGTGAACCTCCCCGCACCGCCAGAGTCCCCAGCTGTACAACAGCTACAGCAACAACTCCTCACCCTCACTGAAGAACTCCAGACCCTCCACCTTGAAGGACAAGGCCTCGAGACCCACCTTGCCGTCATGGAACAAGACCTCACCCACACCAATGCCACCATCACCTCGCTCAACAACGCCCTTGCGAATGCCCCTACTGGTGCTGCAGCAGGTCCTGGCAAGGGCAAGAAAGCCTCTATCCCCAACCCCGAGAAGTTCGATGGCGCCATGGACAAGTTCCGCTCCTTCGCTACTCCGCTACGCATGAAGCTCCGTGGAGACCACAACCGCTTCAATGATGAACAATACTGCTTGGCTTTCACTGTCGGCCCTCTTACAGGTCCAACCCAACGTCACGCCAGAGGGTATCAACTATGCGGACAGCGAGGCACTGCTAACTGAGCTGGAACATGCCTTTGGGGACCCCAACCGGGTAGCAACGGCAGAACGAGGACTGAAGAACCTCTACCAGAAGAACCGGACCTTTGTGGAGTACTTGGCGGATTTCCAACGCTTGGCCACAGACACCGCTTGGAACGACGCGGCAAAGAAGACCTCCCTCTATGAGGGCCTTAGCGAGGAATTAAAGAACGCGCTCATGAATATCGCCGACCCCCCCGAATCCCTTATCAATTACACCAACCTCCTGAAAAAGCTGCACAATAATATCCAGGCCCGGGCGGCCAACAAGAAGGGTTCCTCCCCTCATCCTGGCGTACTCCGGCTGCCACCCAGCCCCGACAAACCCCAGGGCTCCAGACACCACAGCGACTGGCACTGCCCCGGGTCCCATGGACCTATCCTCTGGCCGGCGTGCCGTCACGGATGCTCAACGACATGAGAGGATGAGAAGAGGATTGTGCCTCTACTGTGGGGGACATGGACACATGGCACGGGAGTGTCCGAACAAGAAACCCCGGCGCATGTATGGCGCTACCACCTCCCCGTTCGACCCACCCACGGTAGCGGAAAACATCCGCCCTCAGTCCGTGCAGTTGGAAAACTAGTTGTCCCATGTGGAGAATACGGCACTGACATGGGACTTGTTAAGTCTTGTCATCGTTTGTTTTTATCTAGTTTGTCTTTGGATCAAATAGAAAATGGAAGTGAGGATAACCACTTGGTGATCGCTTGTGACATCATAGACCACCAAAACGTAATCCGATCCCACGCCCTTGTTGACTCTGGGGCAACTGGATATGTATTCATAGACAAACACTTCGCTAGCCGCTACCACCTGCCCCTGTATGAAATCCCCAAACCCATTCAACTAGCGGTGATCGACGGAAGGCCAATCAGCTCCGGCGCTATTACCCACCTAACCAAGATCTACCTGAAGATCAAGGACCACCTAGAGTTCCTTCCCGCATTCATCACCACGCTGGGTGGTTACCCTGTGACTCTTGGTATCCCCTGGCTGAAAAAACGCGATGTGACCATACGTTTCGCTAGTAATACCATCACCTTCGAATCGGACTATTGCCTGGATAACTGCACCTCAGACGTAACCGGCATCCAAGGCGTGGAGGAGGGGATCCCACATTTTCTTAAAGCATATGCTACCCAACGCGCCTTGGGGCACAAGGTACCGGATGAAGAGGGAGCCAAAGCAATCGTCCCGCAGGAATACCATGACTTCCTACCCCTGTTCCTAGAGAAAGAACAAACTGAACTGCCCCCTCATCGAGCCACCGACCACACAATCCCTCTGGCACCTGGTTTCACCCCCCGGTTTGGTCCCCTCTACAACCTGTCACCCCCGGAGCTCGAAGCCTTATGCGAGTGGTTGGACGAGAACCTGGACACGGACTTTATTCATCCCTGCACCGTGCCTGCAGCCTCCCCCATCCTGTTCATTAAGAAAAAGGACGGATCATTACGCCTCTGCGTAGACTATCGTGGCCTGAAACAGGGAACTATTAAGGACAGTGGCCCGCTCCCCCTCCTAACAGAGACATTCATGCAAATCTCCAACGTCAGGATATTCACCAAGCTAGACATCCGTGCCGCCTATAATCAGATACGGATGAAGGAGGGCAAGGAATGGAAAACCGCCTTCTGGACCCGGTATGGGCTGTACGAGTCCAAGGTGCTGCCCTTCGGCCTTACGAATGCCCCAGCTACGTTCCAGGCCTATATCAATAAAGCGCTGAGACCCGGCTTGGACCGCTTCCATACAGCTTACCTCGACGACATCCTGATATACAGTGAGACCAAAGAAGAACACATTGAGCATGTCCGATGGGTCCTTCAAGCACTGACCGACGCAGAGTTGGTGGTCAAGCAGCAAAAGTGCGAATTCCATGTGAAGGAAGTGGAAAACCTGGGGTTTATCATAACGACCAAGGGTATTCGCATGGATAATGCCAAGGTGGAAACGGTAATAGCATGGCCCATACCCGACCGCGTGTGTGATGTCTACGCTTTCCTGGGCTTCGGCAACTTTTACCGCCGTTTTATACGTGCCTTCTCCCACCTGGCCCGCCCCCGGACGGCATTAACCAAGAAGGATCAGCCATTTGTCTGGACCCAAGAATGTCAGCAAGCATTCGACAAACTTAAGGCTGCATTCACTACCGCCCCCGTCCTGGCCCATTTCGACTTCCTCAAGGACGTCATCATAGAGACTGACGCCTCGGACTTCCCATCGGCAGGTATCATGTCCTAGTGGAATGACCAGGGTGTCCTGCATCCAGTTGTCTTCTACTCCCGCCAGCACACTCCTGCCGGATGGAACTACGATATCTACAATAAGCAGCTGATGGCGGTGGTACAAGCCTTCGAAAAATGGAGATGCTACCTAATCGGAAGAAAAGTTACTATCCTGACCGACCATCAAAACGGGAAGCACTTTACCACCAAACGGCACCTCAACCGCAGACAGGCTCGATGGGTGGAGTCCCTCACCCAATTTAATTATGAGATCGAGTACCAACCGGGGAAGTTGAATGGCAAAGCAGACGCCTGGACCAGGATGAAGGGGGAAACGGAGGAGGAAGCGGAAGAAAAGAAGAACCACCTGACTCAGGTGGTACTCAAGTCCCAACCTATTGGTTTGTTGGCGAATCTCGCACTCCCAACAGGAGCGTCACCCCTAGAAACCCTCCGGCAGGAGGCCTATTAGGCTGACCCAGTGCCTAAACAGATCCTGAAGGCGTTAGACCAGGGCGACCGGCACTCCCATCTCACTTCTATCGCCGAATGTAAGGGCCAGGGAGACTGCTTGCTGTTCTGTGACCGCTTATATGTACCTCGCCATAACCAACAACGCCCATGACTCATCCAGGAGACACACGACCGCCCCGCCGCTAGACATCCTGGAAGAGCCAAGACCCATGAATTGACCTCCCGCCATTATTACTGGCCCGGCATGCGTCGAGACATAGGCAGGTTCGTGAAGAACTGCCATACTTGCCAACAGAGCCACATGTCCCGCCACACCCCTTTTGGTATCCTACAACCGCTGCTTATTCCGGAGAAACCCGGGGAACATGTCTCCATGGATTTTGTTACCGGCCTTCCCTGGAGTAAAGGACATGATGCGATCCTACTGGTGGTGGACCGCCTGACCAAGATGCGTCACCTCATCGCGTGTGGAACTATCACAGACGCCCCTACATTGGCGGAGCTCTACCTGGCACACATATGGAAACATCATGGCCTCCCCACAACAGTTACCTCCAATAGGGGCACCCAGTTCACCCCCGAGTTCTGGGAGGCTGTTTGTTGCCAACTACAGACCACCCGCAAGGTATTGACTGCCTTCCACCCACAGACCAAGGGTCAGACCGAACGAGTCAACGCCATTATGGAACTGTACCTGTGCACCTTTGTCAACTACCAACAGGATGACTGGTCCCAGTGGCTACCCATGGCCGTGTTCGCGGCAAACAACCATGCTTCGGAGACAACGGGCCTGTCGCCTTTTTTCGCTAACCACAGACATGACCCTAGAATGGATTTCCCGTACGTGCCCCCAGCACCTCACAACGGCCCGGATACAGGAGAGTTTGCCAACCGCATGCAGGACATACATGACCATCTGCGCCCCGAAATCGCTTACGCCCAAGACCGCCAGCAGGAGTATGCCGACCAGGGACGCTTACCTGCCCCACACTTCCAGGTAGGAGATCAAGTTTGGCTAAACGCTAGGAACATCCGCACCCGGCGCCCCTCCCTGAAGCTCGACAACAAACGTTTGGCACCTTACCCTGTGATGGCCCAGATAGGAGCACACGCCTACCGCCTAGAACTCCCGGCCTCAATGCGTATCCACAACGTGTTCCATGTGTCGCTGTTGGATCTCGCGGCCCAGGACCCACTCCCAGGACAGGCAGTACCCCCTCCCCCACTGGTGGAAGTGGAGGGAGAAGAGGAATGGTTGGTGGACAACGTGTTGGACTCAAGAATGACCAGGAACCATCTAAGGTACCTGGTAAGGCGGAAGGGATATGACGAGGCAACATGGGAACCCGCGGAGGATGTAAACGGACTGGCCGCTATCGACGACTTTCACCAACGATACTCAAACAAACCTGGACCTCTGGCTGAAGGGGAGTAGCACGCCTCAGAGGTCTTCGGCGTCGGAAGGGTGAGCTAGTGTCACGGCCACCTGGGATGAGTATTGCACAGAGCTTGCGGGTTTCTGGGTGTAGATAGCCAAGGTCGCGGCTGTGCAAAGGATACGGGTTAGGGCTTAGGGCAACGGGGATTAGTGATCAGAAGGATTTCCTTTGTCTATATAAGGAGGGTGTGCCCCGCTTGTTTTATTTTCTTTACGCAACCTGGTAATTTCCTACCTACACCTGCACTTGGGATTTACAACTCTCTTAACCTCACGTCATCTGAACCCGTGAACCCTGACCCCGGACTCCTGAACCCTCGTCCCCGAACCCCTATACGCCAGTGCCACTACATCCTACCTGTACCTCCGTCCGTGAACCTCGCCTAGTCCCCCGTGGTGTGCCTTGGACTACCTGAACACCGTCACGCATCGACCCTGCCCGTTACAGAATGTGGTCTTCCATTGGTCTGGTGGTTTGATTCTGACAATGCAGTATGCTCCCTTGATATCGAGCTTGGTGGATTACTGTGCTCACTCTAGTCGGTCTAGGGCCTCGGATATCAATGGTAGCCAGTACTGATCTGTCTTCGGTATCTTATCGAGAGCTCAGTAGTCTGCACACAGTGTTAATCTTCTGTCTCTCTTTCGTACGAAGAGGATCAGTGATCCTCCCTCTGCAAAGAATTCTCTAATCCATCCTTATTGCAGGTTCTGCAGAATGTAGGTCTCCAGTTTCTGCAGTTCCTTTTCTCCTAGTATGTGGTTACTCTTTGTTGGGAATTCAGTGTCCTTCTAGAATTTTGTTTCCTAGCCTACCCCTTTCCGGTGTGGTGGGACTGTTGTCGTATCTTCTTCCGGGAACAGTTCCCAATGTTGCTGGTATTCCTTCAGGTTCGTTTGGTTCCAGGGGTCACTTTTCTTGCCCTTTCATGCTGTATTCCTAATTCTATGCTTATGTTAACTTTGGCCCATATGGCCCGGTCTTGGTTGCATCATAGTTTGAGAATTCCTGTATTCCCTTCTTCTTGGTAGAACATTCCCAATACTTATGCTATTATGTCACAGATGTCAATATTCTTTGCGGGTTTCTGTTCTTCGTTTGTCACTGGATCTGTGCTGTTGAATTCTTTCGTACCTCAGGTAGTATCATCCAGAGTCCCTTCTTCTTGGAGCTCTCCTTCCTGGATCTTTTCAAGGAACAATTGGGCTACACAGTTCCCTTCTTCAACTGGGAAATCTTTATCGTTTAGATTTGCCAAGACTACTTTTACTTCACCCATATCGTCAGTATCTCTTACCCCTGTATTGCTTATGAGCCCATGCGCGCCGGTTAAACTGCTATGTCGCGCAATTCACCCATCTCTCCACGATGGTAGTCCAACTGCCATTCCGGTAGCAATTGTTATCTGCCCCACTTGCAGGGATCGTGTGTTCTTCATTGACATACAGGTCTTATCCTGCGCTCGTTTAGAACTATTAATAGGCATTCGTGCTTCTTTGGTCAACTTGTTTACTCTGCTCCTTTGATCTGTTTGGCATCTCGAGGCCCTCGGTTCGTTCAGGGCCTGGAGTTTGCAGAAACTTATCATTAAGTTCTCTCTCTGGCCTTCCACTTCAGGGGTGGTATACACCACCTGTGAACTGTGTAGGCACTCTGTCGTACATCGATCATTCGCAACAGTGATTTTCTTGCTTTCCCACTCTATTGTGAGGCTCTGTCGTCTCAGCCATAACATTTCTAAGACTGCCTTGTCGCCCTGCAGGTTGGCCACCTCAAAGGTTGCTGGTTCCCTATAACTACTAATATCCACAGATACTCACACCTTGTGGGTAATCCGTCCCGTAATACTTTTCGTTCCATCCACTAGGTGTATGTCTCCTGGCTTCTTTCCCTGGATGGTAGTAAGCACTGGTTTGTTGCATATTTCTTTATTGATAAAGTTTTCCACTCCTCCCAAGTCGATTATCACATGCATCGTAAGCATTTCCGTTGTCCTGTGCAATAGTGTTTTAGGCAAGATCTGTTCTCCGCATTGTTTTGGTGGTTCTACCTCGAATGTTGTCTAGTAATTAGCTAGGGGGATGGGTCTTGGCTGCATCCCATCCCTCAGACCATCTATTGCTAGAGACAGTCATCTTTTTCCCTCCTTTTGTCCTTCTTGCTGAGATTTATCTCATGTAACTTGGTCGCAGCCTGTGTTTGTCTTCCTAGTCTAATAGGTCCTGTGCATTCTAGTTGCACTCTGTCTTGTCTGTCTCGCAGTAGTCTGCAATTGTGAATCACATAGCCGCTCCTGCCACAAGCAAGGCATAGCTGGCCTTTAATTCTTGGTTCATACCCTTGTCGTGACAGGTTCCAGGTACGCCGTCTTCTCGTCGCATCCAGGCCTATTGCATCGCCCCTCTAGGTCCTCGGTCAGGGTATCCGTCAGCAGGTTCTATCCTAATTCTTCACTGTTATTTCATCGTCACGGGTCGGGTTCCTATGGTTCTGGATGTCTTTGATCATTGCCAAACATCGTTCACTTTCGATTGGCCATACTGTGAAATCTACCACTGCTATATATTTGGTTTCTGCCGTACCCTATGCTTGTTGTAGCTGGGTGGTACAGGCTTGCAACAAGTAGCTAAAGAGGGTTTCTTCATTGTATTCAGCCTCGATAGGTAGGTACTGGAATTCATTTCAAAAATCCATCATATTCTTGCTTCCTTGTTACATGTTTTACAATGTGTTCTGGGCCAACAGCTTTTCATTGATATTTCTGAATCATTCTTTTATGACCTCCGTGCAACTTTCCCACATTCCTCATTCCCATTCTGTTAATCCTTCAACATAAGGGGTTACCTATTAGCCGGCAGTCTCATGCAACAGCGACTGGGCATATGCCAGCTTAGTACTATCTCGATATAATCGGAGCTCCCCTAGGAAGATGGATCCCAAGGATGTGACCACACCGAACAACTTCAAACTTATCGCCAAAGGTTCACACAATATAAAACTAAAGTAAATTGTAAAACTTAATATCGTTAAGCCTGACGCTTCACTCAATTAAGATCTGCAGAGGATTGATTGATCGCTGGAGTAGCGGAGTTCTTGCATAGACATTCAAGTAGTTTTATCTGATGCCAGAAACTCCCCGATTAGTTTACTAGAACTATTCAAGCACACCCTTCTGTGCTAAGGGTGGTCTGACACATCTCCTAGCACACCCTCTGGGCATGCAAGTGTCGACACAACCTAGTTGGCGTTGACCTCATGCAAGTATTGTTTCTACGGCGCATTCTCAATTTGGCCACCAGAGTGAAAACCTGTTCACATCGGTGCCTTGCCAGTGGCTAAGTGTCAAGACACCTGATGAACTGGACTATCTATGACACCCTTCCCATGTGCAGTGATCTCAACTTGACCCTGGGAGCTACCACAGGTTGTTTATCTATCTACCATTTAAGATTCGCGGGCTTCCGGTGTCTTCCGGAGTATAAGGTGGTCCGGAAGTGATCCAATAGGCACTACCTATGACCACCACTTCGGATTTACCTTACCTGTGGCTGGAATTATGCTTTTATTGTCTCAGCAGTTCCCTTTCAGAGCCTATAGCGTTGGGAGCACGTTCGGGCTTGGTAGGTGTACGATTCCGCTGGTTGCCCCGTTACCACCCGGGACAACCTTTGGGACCCCCACGGTTAACTCCCCTTAACTCCGTCAGCTTTGGTCCGTTTTACTCTGAACAACTTGGAGGAGGTACTCCACCTTCCACCCCATGCCCCCTTGTATATCCTGCGAACAGCCTGCGGTCAACCGCATGGTAGTGACGTATCCGGTGTTGCAAGCCGGTCTCTAAAGATCCAGGTTTGCTAGACTGCGCACAACTACCTACCTGTTTGCCCATGACCTCCCGGCCTGAGTGCGCAGCCGGAGGGGTATGATAGGAATAATGTCTCCGATTTACAGCTCCTTCGGAGCTGTGTAGCTTGCCCAATAGCATCTCCCCGAATCGCTGATTCCTGTATTATGCATGGTTTCGCATGACAAACATTCTGGTCATTTTTGCGGAACTCCGTGAGGGACTTTGTATTGAAAGCTAGCGTAATTCAGGAGTTTTGGCAGGGTAACCCAAGCCCCAAGGCAGGGTAACCTGATCCCAAAGTTAGGGTAACCTTGCCTGATGGACAAGGGAACTTTACCCTGTTACCCTGACTATTCCGTCGCTAGAGATAAACCTTGCTAACCTTTACCCAGTTATCCCGCATGGCAGGGTAACTGCCCCTTCAAAGGTCCCTAAGTATGCCGACACCGCTCCTTGGTGTATCCGAGCACCTCAGTACCTGCGCCAGCTAGGGCTGTTCATCCCGGAGCCCGGGCCATCCGGTCTCCATACGTCAAGGTCCTCCTTGCCTGCTGCTTCTGTAACGACCCAGCATACGTGAGCTATGGCAGCCGGAACCTACACCCATACAGGTAGCTCGGAGGCGAACTGGTAGGAACCGGCAGCGTATGTAGGAACCTCTGAAGGGGCAGTTACACAGCTAGGCAGGGTAACTGGAGACAGGTCCGAAAGGTCTATCGCCGGGGACGGGATAGACAGGGTAACAGGGAAAAGTTATCTTGTCCATTGAACAAGGCTAGCCTACCCTCGGGATCAGGTTGCCCTCCCCAGGGTCCTGAGTTACCCTACCTTTCAATACGAAGTCCCTCGGTAAGTTCGGGAAAATTGACGGGAATGTTTGTCATGTGCAGCCATGCATGTTACTGGAATCTGGGGTTCCGGGGTATGCTATTGGGTGAGCTACGTAGCTTTGATGAAGCTGTAAATTCGAGACATTATTCCTATCATAC
>PYWC01000006.1:966366-1050939 GCA_003182015.1 Tuber magnatum
CTTTACTCTTACATCTGTGTGAACTTTTGGCGATAAGTTTGAAGTTGTTTGGTGCGGTCGCAACCTTGGGATCCATCTTCCTAGGGGTGCCCCCGTTACAGCTTCCTACTAGTTCACCTCCTAGCTACCCATCTGGGTGTAGGTTCTGGCTGCCATCCCTCATGTATGCTGGGTCGTCACACTAGATAATTCCCATAGTCCTTGACTCTGATGTACCATTCAAGCTGTGAAAGAAATTCTCCTAACTTTCTTTGTTCTCCAATGAAAAACTTTAGGCTCTTTAGCCTTTAGAGTGTTTCCCCTGCTTGGTCTGCCTGTTTGCAGTATTGTTAGGAGGGCCGTAAGATGTTCAGGTGTCATTCCCCCTTGCTGAACTGGTGGGGCAGCTGTGCCAGCTCCCAACATTCTTGTTTCAGGTTCCTTGACAGATAATGAAGTTCCTTCTGGTGCTTGCTCCTCTGGTGTGACTCGGCTCTGGGGTTTGTCAGTTCCTTATGATCTCACTACTCTTAGGAGCTCTGAGCCTAACCCTGGAAGTTCAAGATGATCAGCAATATCATTCTCACTGTAATCCGTCGTGCTGCTGGTATGAGTTTGCCTAACCTACCCCCCCCTATATTGTTAGCCGTATTTTGTTGTGACACTACGAAATGTAACAATTGGGACCAGTTAGTGCTTTCCTTACACGGGCAACAATCACTTAGCCATGAAGACTTGAGACTAGACGTCTTCTTCTGAGTCAGATAGCTAAACACTCAATGCTCCTAACTGATGACTCAGTTACAGGGGTAGGTGCTTAGCAGAGCCATGTAGGCTAAGAGTGGAGTGGTAAAGTTATATGTAAGAAGATACAAATATGATAGCATGAAGAGCTCATCCTCCTGAGTCCTAGTAACTTCCTTTATACTCACTCTTCACGCCAACCCTAACCCTGAGACTCCTACCCCTAGGTCACCCACCATAGTCATGTGCACTAAGTACCTCACATGTGTGAGACCCATGACTCGTTAATCGAGTCATGTGCGCTAAGTGCCTCATATGTGTGAGACCCATGACTTGTTAATTGAGTCATGTGCAAAGGTCATTACACCATGCGACCTCGCAATTGCGAATTGTCCAAATACATTAACCAATCACAACCTACTAACTACTCAGAACTGTGAGTCGTGTGAGACCCCATGACCATAATGTAAGTCATGGTGTGAAAGCTTAATCAATCTGCCTTGCCTATAAGCCTTGCCAGTTAGCCTTACTCAGTCTTTCTAACATTCTGTTCTGAGTGTCCCGTGATTTAAGAAACCTTCCACCTCCGTCACCACTTATGATACCGTGAGAGTTCAATACAATATACTTTTAGACTGCAAGATAATCTTCTCTGCTTGCAATATCAAATCTCTAAGATAATGTAGAAAATAAACACCTCTATATATACCTATAATTCAGTCATATGCACAGCCACCCATACAAGGAAATATCTATGAGCCATATATGATTGCATATATGAGTTACCTTAACTCAGGTATGTGACTATATAGGATAAAGAAATTGTATATTTTTAACACGTCCTCTATAATTCCATTCCCAATATAAACAGAATACCTTCAAATAATACCTTTGGCAATCCTTTTGTACATATATCTATGAAGTCATTCTTTATTCCAACCTGTACCATAATGATGTACCCTTTTTCTCTCTCTTTTCAAGTGTAGTGGTATTGTACATTAATGTATTTCATGTGGTCTAAGACTCCTGAGTTCTCAGTTAGCATGAGAGTAGGGGTATTGTTATAATGTATCATTAGTATCATCAATATACCCATTTGTGATAATTCATACTTGGTCTATATCACTTGTTTCGACATGAATGTGAGTAGCATATATTGTGTTTTGATTATTCTAAGAGCAGTTCTTTGTTGTTTGTTTGAGCACTATTGTTACAAATGGTAACAGGGGTTGAAGATTGGTTACATCATAAAAGACAAAGAAGAGTGTGGGGGAAGGTTTTAGTTAGTCTTACTGGTAAGGCAAATTGGTCAAGCTTAATGGCAAGGCAGATTAGTTCAGCTTTCATACCCTGACTTACATCAGGGTCACAGGGTCTTGTACAAGTTGCAGTTGTGAGTTATTAATATGTTTTGATTGGTTGATGTGCTTGAATGACTCATAGTTGTGACTTACATAATATTATTACTTTTACAAGTGACTCGAATAGCAAGTCATAGGACTCACATATATGATACAATTAGCGCAGATGACTATAGCTGGTGACTTGAGTGTATGAGTCGCAGGGTTAGAGTTAGCATCTAGAGCAGGTGTAAAAGAGATCACTGGAACCCAGAGTGATGAGCTCTTCATACTATCATATTTGTATCTTGATACCAATAACTTTACTACTTTACGCTTCACCTACGTGGCAATATTGCACATATACTATCAGGAGCGAGTTCTAAGATGGAAGCCCAAAGAGCTCAGCTATCTGGCTCAAAAGGAGAAGCAGAGTCCTGAATATTCAAGACTCAGGTATCATCACCTGTGTCTAAAGGACATTGACCTGTAAGAAATATTATCTTTGATAGTAGCTGCATCAGATAGGTCTAACAATACAACAAGACAAGAAGGTAGTAACAGCAACCTCATAACAAGAATGAAGTTGATGATCTCCTGCAACTTCTAGGACTAGAAGATGAGCTCAATTGGCTTGGGTTCTTGCAAGGGAGAGTAGACCGCCAAGTTTGATTATACTGGAAGAATAATAAGAAATATCTTTATCATCTGATGAAGAATAAGAGACAAGTATGTCAGGAACTGTGGCAATACCTACACTTCCAAAAATGGTGAGAATGACAGGAGAACAGCTGATGGTATTGCTCGAAATAGTGCAGGCTAGCAGACCCAGTAGAGGATATGCCAGAATAGCAAAGGAACGTGATGTCTTCACAGGTGAAAGGACAGAGCTACAAGAGTTCCTCTCACAGCTCAAAAGAAACTTTCAAGTTAAGGATCACAGGTAAGATTGAAAAGCTACTAAGGTAGCATATATGGAATAACTACTATGTAATACAGCTGGCAAATGGATAATCCCCTACATCAAGGAATTCAAAGACTGAGCATGTGAAACCTGGGATAGCTTCAAGGCGGTCTTCAAGGAACTGCCTGGGGACATTAATGTCCAACCAGAAGCATAGAACATGCCAGAGACCATGCAACAAGGCAAGATGAATAGGAGCGATTTCTCAAGTGGGTCCAGTTACCGGACCCTGAAGGCCCAATATGATGATATAGCTGTCTAGCAGTTCCTGCCAAAATCATGCAATATTTGGCTACAAGATGCATGTGTTATACATAAGAGGAACTGGCATAGCATAATGGGCATGTCACGTAATTATTGGCAAAAGGTCATGTGTTTGATCCCAGGGTCCATTGGAGTATTTGAGGAATGAGTTAATTTCTACCAGTACAATGCCAGCACAGAACCTGCATTTCCGCCACCAGCAAGAGTCGCCCAGGGAGGGGTTTTCACTGCGTGTTGAAGAGAAGACTCCCAGCTATCTTGAGGAGGTCCAAAGAACTAAATCGGTCGGTTGGTTGTCGAGATAAATGCATGCAAAAATCTCTCAAGT
The DNA here is from genome assembly GCA_003182015.1 of Tuber magnatum. Taxonomy (NCBI): domain Eukaryota; kingdom Fungi; phylum Ascomycota; class Pezizomycetes; order Pezizales; family Tuberaceae; genus Tuber; species Tuber magnatum. Next base: position 969,986 of record PYWC01000006.1, read on the forward strand.
GGGGCAACGGATGGATGCCAACTGGGGGGAGGTCGGCTGATGCGATAGGAGTCTCTGGCTGCCCTACAGGTAGTAAAACTGAAGTTCAAATCCGTTAGTAGAGGAATCCTGAGGAAAGTCCAGATGTGGGAACAACGCCCTAGAGACAACCATTCCTTCAGGCCCAGAGGCATGATTAGGTAGAGCCCTCTGATGGCCTACCATGTGCAAGGTCAACCCAGAGTGTGATGAGGCCTAAACGCCATTGGCGCAATAAAGCAGGAGTGGGGCCCCTGCAGGTTGACACAGATAGATGAGAAATCCGCCTACATTGATAAGTCTGTCATCGGAGCTGATCACTTGGTATGCAGTAGTGGAACAAGTAGCTGTTTACCATGGTGAAAGGATTGGGGCGACTATGATTATAGTGGACACTACGAGGAGAGGGATGGGACACTCTCCCCGCTTTGTGAAGAAATCAGAGTCAAGCGGGGTAAAGGTTTCCAGGGTCTATGAAGTTCGTACTAGGAAAGGTGGGAGGAATGGATAGGTTGCCAACACTCAGGTGCGGAATATAAATAGGGAGGTGCCCCCTATACTTTATAGATCATCAGCGATGGAGAAGAGATCTTATCAATATTGTAACCGGTATGGGTTACCATGGTTTTATGTTTGGTTTCACAGTATCGATTGATACTTGTAGTGTTTCGTGTGTTATCGGTTGATACGAACATTGTTTTATGTTTGGTTTCACAGTATCGCTTGATACTTGTAGTGTTTCGTGTGCTATCGGTTGATACACACATTGTTTTATGTTTGGTTTCACAGTATCGTTTGATACTTGTAGTGTTTCGTGTGCTATCGGTTGATACACACATTGTTTTATGTTTGGTTTCACAGTATCGTTTGATACTTGTATTGTTTCGTGTGCTATCAGTTGATACACACATTGTTTTGCAATATCGCTCATACTGGAAATAAGCGATATGCTGTATTTAAAGACCGCTGATTCCCGCGATGGAAACAGCAGACTTCGACAGATAGTATTCTTAAATATACTTGGTTGAACGGTTACTTCTTTGATCTCCTATTACACCCCGTTCGAAGCCTCCTTTAGCAAGCAGCGCTCATTTCGTGTTGACCACGAAGCCATCTGCTCCTATCGTACCGATACGTGACTAGGGCCTAGCCCGAACACGTTACATTTTTTTAACCTCAGCAAGTGGTTAAGAAACCTGCAGGGACCTGGTCTGATCAACCTACGAAAAGTCCAATAAGCAAAGCTAGCATCGGGGAGCGGCAGAACCACGAGAAGTTCGGCTCCGCCGAAACGACACGATTGAGTCATTAGAGACTCGGAGTGGGAAGCAGGTCCCACGAGAAGGCCTTACCAAGAAAAGGCAACCTAAGAAACGGATAGGGCCAAAGAGCGATTTTGCGATCGACGAAGCGGAACGACAACTTGCGCGAGACTTGGCCAAGCAGACCTTCAGTGAGTCGACTGACGAATTAGTGAAGGAAGCAACCACCCTTCCTGGGCTATTTCCCACCAGCCCCAGTAAAGGAAAGGGACCGGCGCAACCACCGAAGAAAGACAGCATACCTATCGGGAGACCTAAGAAGGAAGAGGACGAAGAAGAAGGATCAGATCACTCGGTAGCAAGGCAGCCACCGGACGATAACCCAAGCGAAGATCCAGATAGCTCCTCAGACAACAGCTCGGATAACGAAGAATCTGAACACGATATGTCTGAAGGTGAATCCGCCGGGCAAACAGGACCTAAAGTCAAACTCCCACTGCCACCGACGTTCTCGGGCGAAAAGGACGACCTAAAACCTGCAGTATTTGACCGGTGGGTCATAACCACTTCACAATACCTTACCCTACATGGAGTGGACAAAACCACGGAAGGAAGCGGAGCGTACTTTGGAAGTTTCTGCACCGGAAAGGCAGAGGAGGCATACCACCAAGCGATGAACCACTATCAGAGTGGGGAAAAAATCCGAGGAACAACCCTGATAAAGTACTTAAGAGACAGATTCCAATCCTCACGGAACACGGAGGAACTATACAAAAGGTTCAAGGATATCCAGCAAGTACGAAATGGCAAGACAGAAAGAATAACGCTGGTCGCAACGGATCTCTTAATGTATCATGGACGATTGCCTACCGGAACAGTGTCTCAGTATACGCTGAAACAAAGATTGTATGAAGCAATGCATCCCAGACTACGTCAGGAGGTAGAACCCATGGAGGAGGATGGTGATTCCTTTGACAAGATAGTAAAGCGGGCCGAACGGAAGGATGCTATCCTGTATGAAACAGGAGTTTACCGAACCCATGTGCCACAGCAAAGGCATAGCAAAGGATCATCATCGCGGGAAGCATCATCGCGGGACAATACGAAGAAGGATAAACCATACCGCAAGGACAAGAAAGACAAGAAACAGAAACGACGCGAGGAAGGCACGTGTTACGAATGCGGGAAAAAGGGGCACTACGCAAAGGATTGCTATTCGAAAAAAGGAAAAGGAAAGGCCGCTAAGCGAGAGACAAGCACGAATCACATGGAAGCAACTGAATACGACGAAGTGGAAATTAACTCGGTTGAAATGGAAAGCCTACGAACACAACCGACGCTGGCAATCAAACCCCGTGACGCTCTGGAAGGAACAATTCACATAGAAGGCCACCCAGCAAAGGTACTATTTGACACGGGAACGATCGGCTGCGACATAATTAGCGCCACCTTTATCTCCACCCATGGAATCCCAACGGAACCACTGCCCCAACCAACAACAGTCAACATGGCTATGAAAGGATCCCGCTCCTCAAGCCACAAAAAATGTGGACTGACCGTAGGAATCGGAAAAAAGAAATGGACAAATCAGCAGATGTTGGTGGGGAACTTGGCGAAATACGATGCCCTGATTGGAATGCCCTTCCTGAAAAGACATAATGCTCTGATCAGGTGTGGGGACACAGCAGTGGAATTCCCAGATGACAGGTTACGAGTGCTATGCAAACCAACAAGGGGGGAAATCCGAGCCGCTGTGTCAGACGCCACCTCAAAAACATTGATGGAAGAATACAGGGATGTATTCCCGGACAAGGTCCCTGAAACGCTACCCCCAGTGCGTAAGATTAACCACCACATTCAACTAAAGGATCCAACCGACCTACGAAACCAACCAACATACTCGATCCCAGAAGCCTACAAGGAAAAACTCATGAACTGGATAAACGAGAAATTACGAAGTGGAGTAATTGTACGACAGGAAGTTCCCGGAGCGGCACCCATGTTTGTACAACCCAAATCAGACGGAAGGATCCGCCCCCTAGTGGATTTGAAAGTAAGGAATGATAACACGGTCATGGATAGTCCTTCAATTCCAAACCAACAGCAGATCCTTAACAGGATAGGACGAGCAAAATTCAGGAGTAAGATCGACCTAAGCGATGCATACTTCCAAACACGCGTGGAGAAGGACAGTGTTAAGTTCAATTCATTCAAAACACCATTCGGAGGCTTTGTGAGCAAAGTCATGCTCCAAGGAGACATGAATGCACCAGCAACATTTATGCGAATAATGGAAGATCTCCTAAGCGAATATTTACATCATTTTGTATGGGTATACATTGATGATATCCTCATATTTTCAGACACATCAGAAGAACACGAGAAACACATACGCCAAGTATGTGAGCGACTCAGGAAGGCAAAATTCTTTGCGAGCAAAAAGAAGTCAGTACTATTTGCAGATAAGCTGGAAGTATTAGGACACATAGTGGACAACGAGGGAATCCATGCTTCCCCTCAGAAAATATCGTCCATTGCAGAATGGGAAACGCCAAAAAACAAGAAGGAATTGCAACGATTCCTAGGAATAGTAAACTATGTGGCCCAATTCCTTCCACACCACGCTACATTGACGGCACCACTAACCGACTTAACGGGAAACGCCGAATTCGTATGGACAACAACCCACCAGACCGCATTCAACATGGTCCGGAAACGGATACTCGACCACCAAGTCATGCGACCAATAGATATACGAGAGAAGGAACCAATTTGGCTAGTTACGGACGCCTCAGATTTAGGAGTTGGAGCATGGGTGGGACAAGGACCCACTTATGAGACGGCACGACCAGCCGCGCTACACAGCAGAAAATTCACCAACGCTCAGATGAATTATGGGACCACCGATAAAGAGGCCTTAGCGATAGTGGAAGCGCTTAATCGGTTCCACAATGTACTGATGGGAAATCCCTTCACGATAGTTACAGACCACCAACCCTTAACACACCTGCGAACGGCCAAAAACCCTAGCAGGAAGCAGGTGAGATGGCTAAGTGCCTTGGGAAAATACGACGCAAAGATAGTCTACGCACCAGGAAGCACGAACTATTTAGCTGACGCCCTTTCCCGAATTTATGAGGGAGAACCAGACTTGAATCCACTCTATGTCCATGATCATACGAAGGAATCGGATGACATCTCGGATAACACGGTCTACGAACAAGAATCAAACACAATGGAGCCCACGCAGGAATACTCCCCTACTTCCCCTCCTTACTCCTATACTGAGTACCCCAACGAGGCCCCTGTACCTCCCGAAAGCCCCTGCTCGATTGTTGCAGGAAACGATTGGGGTGACGCATGTACTCTGCGCAGCACGCCACCAGAAGAACTCCAACATAGCGCCCTTCATTACTCACACTGTTACGTGGATCATTGCCCATATCACCAAACTGAGATCAAATTTACGAACAACCATCCTAGACGACGGGGTAAATCGACCCCTTACCCATCCAGTGATGGACCGAGCCCTCCGAGTACGGAGATCGACCCAAGCCCTCCGGAGTCCCCCGAAATCAATGACTGGGAATGGCAACAAACCACCGGCGAAAGACCAATGAGTGCAGGAGAAGGACCGTCCACCCTTGCCCAGCCAACGCCTAGGTCGTATGCAATTCCGGCACTGCTAAACCCGGAGGCCCCGGTATTCCAGATGCCGGAACCAGAACCGATAGAAAACCTTACAACTGAAACAATAGAGGCATTCCGAATGCCAGGACCTGATAGCCCAACACCCATTAGGCGAGCGGAACGGCTGGAAAGCCTTACCAATGAGACAATAGTCTCCGTAATGCCCCCGACAATGACAGAATACCGACGCGGGCTTTACGACGTCTTAGAAGACACCGAGGAGGACGACCTACCTGAGACAACCAGAGGAAGCGAAATAGAAGATGAACGCGACACCTTACAGACAGTCAACGAAATGATCGGAACGTTCCGAGCGCACATGGTAGCAGCATACCGAAAGGAACCAATTTGGAAGAAGGTAAATGAAAGTATGGACTCCACCGGAGACTTGTCCTCTTACAAGGTTGCAAACGGAATGCTATACGCAAAAACCAGATACGGAGAAGACTGCCTGTATATCCCGAAAGGTCCTGCATACGGAAACACAACATTAAGGGAATGTGTTATTAGCGAAATTCACAACAAGGGCCACCACAGTAGCGAACGAAACTTACGATACGCAACGGAGTACCTATTTTGGCCTGAAATGCGGAAAGACTTTAGAGCGTATATAGCCCAGTGCCAGACATGCCAGCTGAATAAGGAACCCGCGAAATTGCCAGAAGGAAGGGCCCAAACAATTGCCCTGCCATCAGAAATCTTCGAATCAATAGCCATTGACTTTGCAGGACCATTCCACAACTCATGGGGATACGATACGATTCTGGTTGCGATGGATAGGTTTTCAGGATTCACGTGGCTTATACCTACAACGAAGCAAGTAACAGCAATAGCAACCTGGGAACTGCTACGTAACAAAATATTTACACCCCATGGCTACCCAACATCGCTAGTGAGCGATGCAGACCCAAGGTTCGAATCACATGTGTGGAGACAACAATGCCGATCGTTAGGCATTGAACACATCAAGGCGGCACCAGGCCATCACGAAACCAATGGACAGGTCGAAAGGAAAATCCGAGAATTGAAGACAGCTCTCCGAAATCTAGTCAACGCCAGACAAAATAATTGGTTTGATGCCATACCAGAGACAGCAGCGTACCTGAATGCGGGATGGTCAGAAACTCTCGGCATGTCACCATATAAAGCCATTTTCGGAAAGAATTACCCACTACTACCCCTAGCAAACTTCAAAAATTCCGCAGTACCGGCAGCCGACGAATTACTAAACAGGCACCAAGCGATCCGGAACGCGGCATTCAATGCGATTAAAATGGCACGGTTTAGAAGTACGAGAACGGCAGCGAAACGACGCAGACACCATACACCAATAGGGAAGGGAAACTTGTTACTAGTATACGGAAGTTTGTTCGCAACAGAATCAGGACGGAGCAAGAAACTGCAACCACGCTGGCGTGGACCATTCAAGATAATCGGATACGATGAGCATACACAAAATTACACGGTCGAGATGGATGGCAGAATGTACAGAAACCGAGAAGCGACATTTCATGCTTCCACCGTGAAAAGATACCGTCCGAACGATGACATTTCTTTTCCTGCAAGGAGCCACGCAAAACCACCCCCAATCGTGGTAAACGAGAAACCGGAATGGGAAGTGGAAACCATACGAGACCACCGAAGACGATATGACCGTGACCAGTTCCTAGTGAAATGGGTAGGGTACCCGGAAACAGAAAATAGCTGGGAACCCCTTGAGGGATTGGAAAACGCGATGGAAGCGGTTAATCGATGGTGGGAAGACAACAAACCAGAGGACGAGCTACCCCCTACGATAAACCATGTGACGGTGGCATGGAGCCCAACCCTACCAGAAATCCAACATCTGCGCCCAGACACAGACCAAGGGATACAGGATGGATTCTGGTCAGCCCACTTCGAAAGCGACTTCGAAAGCAGCGAAGATGAGAATCGGGTAATGGAAGATGAAGCGGCATACCTAGCCCGGCTGGCCGAGGCGGAGTACTGGCAATAGCGAAAGGAAAGAACACTCCATCCAACAGCCTTACGATGTCAAACTATGAGCAAGTACCTTGGAGACTGCGCCATCAGCTAATGGGACTGTTGGTGAACCGTGATATTATCCCTAGACGATACCTTACACACCGACTATTCATACACATCTGCAACAAATGTTTAGAAATAACAACAGAATCGACGGGACAAATGTGGGGAGAATCAGTGTCAGATGTTTTCCGTTTCGGTAGCGGGTACTACCTGAGGACAGAAAAATGTGATGGTTGCATGGAGACGGAAGAAACCGAAATTAAGCAGCAACCCATTTCCCAGGTAGACCTAAGCCAGGCCAACACCTAAGCCAGGCCAACACCTAAGCGAGGTCACCACCGAAACATAAATACCATCCACCAGCCCCCTAAACCAGCAAAGAAAACAGACCACACTACCTAACCTCCAAAGCTTTAACCCCTTACAAAAACTCTTCACCATATTACAAACTCACCCTTACGTGAGAAAGAAAAACCAAAATGTCGACCTATGCAGAAGTCAGCATCAAGGGACGAGACCTCATTTTGGGGTACCTACTTTACCGAGAAATCATTCCAGAAGACGCATACTGGAAGATTTTCTAAATCGATCACTCCGCTGATTGCGGACGGATCGATGTCGAGACGGAGGAATGGGAGGACCGGATAGTTTGGAACTTTGTGGACCTGCTACATTATTGGGAGTCTGGTTGCTTTGTGCGCGGAGCGCCATGAGGGGAGTGCTTGGAAAGATAGTTGGAAGGTGCGGAATACATGTTGCAGGACGACTTAAGATTGCTGCACGATAGCGATGACAATGAGGATGGATCCTATCCGGGGAATAGCAGGACTACTGGCCGTTAGGAGTTCATTGGGATTTCCTTGGATTGTTTTATTTTGATGAAATTGTTATTTTATTTTGGGAGTGTAACGGGTATGGGTTACCATTGTTTTATGTTTGGTTTCACAGTATCGATTGATACTTGTAGTGTTTCGTGTGCTATCGGTTGATACACACATTGTTTTATGCTTGGTTTCACAGTATCGATTGATACTTGTAGTGTTTCGTGTGCTATCGGTTGATACACGCATTGTTTTATGTTTGGTTTCACAGTGTCGTTTGATACTTGTATTGTTTCGTGTACTATCGGTTGATACACACAATGTTTTGCAATATCGCTCATACTGGAGATAAGCGATATGGTGTATTTAAAGACCGCTGATTTCCGCAATGGAAACAGCAGACTTCGACAGACAGTATTCTTAAATATACTTGGTTGAACGGTTACTTCTCTGATCTCCTATTACACCCCGTTCGAAGCCTCCTTTAGCCAGCAGCGCTCGCTTCGTGTTGATCACGAAGCCATCTGCTCCTATCGTACCGCTACATCCCTAGGGCCTGGCCCGTACACGTTACAAATATATTCATTCTGTGATACACTTCTATAATAGTTCCATCTTAAGACTTCAAGTGAACCTTCCTAGCAATCACTTCGTCACATATCGGGCCTTAGCCCAGAATCAGTTGTTCCCAGAATCAGCTGCTGCCTAACACTGTATTGATATCTTCTACACTACTGAGGCTTACAACAACTTTCTCAAATGAGGCTGGAGAACTGCGTGTCTGACCCTTTCCACCTCTTATCCTAGAACTACCTCCAATGAAACCCACACATCTATGAGCTTGAGTTTGAGCTCACTCTAAGCGAAGTTTTCCAAGACCAAAAGTTCCCCTTCTAGTTTATTGATCAAGGGATCAAGTGAACCCTCACAACCCGCACAGTTATAGAGAAGGAAGACAAGATGCCACAACCAAGGATCGAAGAAGTATCTGAGGATTCCAGCGACACTGACATGTTGTGCACAGAAAGGGAGCAAAGGCTGATTAGTACACAGGGGCTATACCACGATAGCCCATTTCCACTACCACCAGCACCACCATGGGGTGACATCCTGCCACTACAGTTGGGTTCTAGGCCCACACCTATGAACCCATTAGGGCCACCAGTACCCTGGCGCCCTACCCTAAGTGTTATGAAGAGACGAAGAGGACGAAGGTCAAACTTTGGGACCCCAACTGCCTTAGGCATAGCCAAGTTCGGTGCCCCCACCGCCTACCTTGAGAGACTAATCGGTCAACTGGGGCGAAGTGTAAACCAAAATCAGAATGACCCGCTGGTCGCATATGGGACCCTGTCAGATGAGGGAACGGAAACAGCAGAAGGTCTAGCTAAGGTAGGGGACCAACTTCAGAATGGGGAAAAGCTGCTGGGAGAGGAATTGGCGCTCTGGCAAAATAAGAGTAGGAAGCTGGAAGGTGAGGTGGTAGTGGAGATCAACAGAATTAAGTCAGTGATCAAAGCCACACAGGCCCGAATGCACAAGTGGTGGGAACAAGAAGCAGCTATAACCGCACGCCTGCACCAAGACCTTGGATGCACTATCCACGAATCGATCACCAGGGACCAGAAGCTGTAGACACGCCAGGATAAACTCCGGAAGAAGTTGAAAGAGGAACTATGGCAACCGGAGACGCAGGAACTGCAGTTCGTATTAGAGCTATGGATCCTCGATAAGAAAGTACTAACAGGGCTTAGGGACATGCAGCAAAACACGACCCAGACATTCACCCAGTTCTGGAAGAAAATGACTGGGCTGGTACAGACAGCAATAGGCTCACATCAGGAGGGATCAACCCATGACGGGGAAAGTGGAAGAGAATGGTCAGGGCCATCCCAATGGAAGAAGGGAAAAAGGCCAGCAGAAGGGAACACGTGACCAGAAACTGTACAGACTGGCCAGGGGGAGAATGTGGTACTACCTAATATGAGTGGAGGTGCAGGAGACCCAGACCCCAGAGGTGACGGGTCAGACAATGGTGGGCAAGGACCAAGTGGTTGGCCAGGCACGCTGCCCATAAGAAGGCCAGAGAGGGCTAAGAAAAAGGAGGAACAGGAAATGATACTGCAGCTGACCAAGGAGTTGGCGTAACAGACTGCATTACATCAGAAGAAGCCCGCCGACCCTGCATTGGTATACGAAGCCAAGTCCTACCCGGTGATTAGAACTTGGCTGCATGCATGCCAGGAGTACTTTAGCGGAAATCCCATAGTGTGGATAAAGGATAACAATAGAATTATATATGCCTAAAGTAGGACAAAGGATGCTGACATAACACTCTTCAGGAACTGGGATACAAAGAGCATGGAAGAGGTCGAGGGGTATGCCACGCCTCGTGAATTGGCGATGTGGGACCAGTTCTGGCATGAAATAAGCGTGCAATTCGTACCAATCAAGGAGGACTAGAAGGCCTTGAGACAAAGGAGAAAAATCAAGTATGGGAAGGATATCGACAACTACCTCCTGCAGATAGAAAACTTGAACATCAAGGCCAAGGTTCAAGGAACGGCATGGAGGAAGGTAGTTGAGGACCAACTACCACAGGCAATACCAAGACAGCTGTCCCATAACCGGTACAACACCGATGCTGAATGGCAGGAGCACCGGCGAGCGGTCAGCCACCAGAAAGAGGCTTTCCTTAGTAGTGTGAGGCAATGACAGGACAATCCATCCAGCTCTGCAGGGCCTTCAGGACTGTTGAAACAAGGGTGGGAGGACACAGAAAAGGGGCCGAAGCGAGCAGAGGAGGAAGAGCAACCAAGCAAGTTCCGGAGGAAGACAGTACCTGGAAACTTCAAGTCAGCATGGTTCACCCAGGCCAACAAACTGACAAAGATCTAGGGGGTTGAGCATACTGATAGGAAAAAAGCGTGCGAGGGAATACCCCAAAACCGGATTGACAAACATCAGGAAAATCGAAGCCGCACCCAGTGGGGACTCACCAACCACATGTAGGGAGCTTGTAGGATGGGAGCAGTTCTAGCAATGATAGAACTGCGGAAAGCAGTGTAGTTTAGGCCCTAAAACAGGGAGGTCCGGACTACTACACTTAGGCCAGTGGTGAACCAGACGCACCTGCCACCAGCACACAGATTTTGGGGGTTGTCGGATTAAGAAGGGGGATAGATGTGACAACCAGGAGCCCTGTATAAAAACCACGACCTACACTCTGAACTAGGGCAACAGATTATTCAAGAATGATGGAAAATCAGATTGAGAGGGTTCTGAGCCTAGGCAGGGACAGAAGTGTGAAAGGTATAGCAGAGCGTATAGAGCGGAGAAAGTTAAGGCATCTCAGGGGGATGCAATCAGGAATGACTACCGACCTGGATGCAGGACAGCAAGCCTTGATATCCACTCCGGGGTAGAGAAAGTTCAACCCGATATGGAAGAAGGCACTGTAATGGGGGGCAACTCAGGGTACCCCAACTATTTCCTCCAAAGGTCATGGACGGGAAATGAGTCAGGATAGTGCAGGACTACCTGAAGGTGCTCCCCCAGTCAGCATGATGGCACCATTGGCGACAGTAAGTGGGTAGGCTGCGGGTTGCAGGGTGAGACGAAGGACAGGCTGCTCACCTTAAATTGTACATAATAGCAAGAGTGGAACACCTAAGGCTAGGTTGAAAAGGTCACTCCCTCATCTATGTACTGGTGGCATAGACCGATATGATTAAACATCGACATTGGGGGGAAAAAAGAGAAGAAAAGAGATAGAAAGATTAGGGACCGGGTTTGTCAGAGGAGGCCTTAATGCCCAAAATTGTGCGAGCATAATAACAAACACCCAAGATTATTGAATGCCGCAAACAAAATATCCATTAAATGAAGACAGGGTTACCCTGCAGGGGAACTAAAGCGACAGAAAACTCAAGTCCCAACCCATACACATAACGAGTTCCCACAAGGCACGGCCCACCTTGGAATACTAGGAGAACGAGTACAAATTCGCATCTTGCTAGACTCGGGCTCACAGATCTTTGTCATATGAAAAGCGCTAGTCCACAGATTAGGCTGAGCAATGATACAATAAGACAACTCAGTTAGTATAACGGGATTCGATGGAGCACAATCTCAGAATACAGGAAGGTGCTATATAGCCCCTGCCATGTTGAAGATTGGGGCTAAGCGACATTGCGTGAAAATCACGTGTGCAGTCATGAGCCAGGGGATCCATGACTTGATAATTCCATTCAGTTGGTAGCATCACCAACACCTTGTATGATTCATTGATGATACCAGCAGATGGATGTTCCAGGCGGAGCACTGCAAGCAACACCTGGAACTAGAGGATGAAGGAAGCTGCATCAAGTAGGATGAGGCAGTGGCCTCAGAGCCTGTGGCAAGGTATGTGGGCCAAATCACAGGCCCAGAGGACCGAGGGGCATTGGCCATAGAAGTACTGCCAAAACCCTACCTGAAGTACGCTGACCTCTTCCTCCCTCAGGCAGCGGAACAGCTCCCAAATCACAATACCTTTGATGATAAGACCAAGGTAGTTGAAGCCAAGAAGCCTCCATACGGGCCAAGATACCCATTATCTGAGAAAGAATTATGTGTGTTGCGCAAGTATCTTGACAAGATCCTGCAGGAAGGGAAGACAATACCAAGCCAGTCACCTTCAGGTACATCTATACTATTTGTGCCAAAACCTAAGGGAGGCCTGAGACTGTGTGTGGATTACAGCGGTCTTAACCAGGTTACGATTGCTAACAAGTACCCCCTAGTACTGATGAGTGAACTCAGTGATCACGTAGTTGGGTCGGGTATCTTTACCAAGTTGCACCTAAAGTATGGGTACCACATGATATGTATTGAAAAGGGGGAGGAGTGGAAGACTGCCTTCCGCACTCGATATGGCCATCACGAGTACCACGTAATGCCACTTGGGCTATTGAACACGCCCGCCATCTTTCAAGACATGATGCACATGGTCCTAAGAAGGTATCTAGACTTGGGGGTAGTAGTATACATGGACGACATATCAATATACTCCAAGACTGAGGAGGACCGCGTCAAGCTAGTCAAAGAACTATTCGCCGGGTTGGGGAGGTACCCATTAGCAGTGTTTATCACAGAGTCCGTATTCCATATGAAAATGTTGGAATTTCTGGACTATATAGTAAAGACAGATTGGATCACTATGAGTGAACGATAGGTCAAAGCCATAAGGGAATGGAACAGACCTGAGTCTGTAAAAGAGATACAAACCTTTATGGGATTTGCCAACCTCTACCGCCGATTCATTAGGAATTTCTCCAGAACTTGCAAACCCATAATAGAGTTCTTGAAGGGCGACCCACAGGGATTCCCCTGGGGCAAGGAGCAGGAGTGGGCTTGCAAGTTACTAAAGGAGCAATTTGTAATGGCCTCCTGGTGGCACATTTCCACCAAGATCGAAATACGGTGATGAAAACGGATGCAAATAATTTTGTACAAGCGTGTATACTATTACAGTACATCGAGGAAAGGCTACAGGAAATAGCATTTCACGGTCGGAAACTCAAGTCGGCAGAACTCAACTATGATGTTCATGATGAACAGTTGCTGAGGATAGTTGAAGCATTCATGGAATGGAATTACTACCTTGCGGGAACAAGGAAACCCATGACGGTGTTTACCGATCATCAGAATCCACAATACTGGGTGATGACCAAGGCCTGGTGTGCCAGGCGGATAAGGTGGGCATAGAAGTTAGGGCATTTTAACTTCGGAATTGTGTACCAACCAGGGTCAAGTGGCGGAAAGCCAGCCGCATTAAGCAGACGGCTGGAGTAGCATCCGGACGGGGGGAGCTGCACCGAGTGAGAAACTCTCGACGTTAAACCCCGCACATTTTAACCAGGACATGGTTATAGTGGCAGGAAGAGAGGGTGAACCTGCTCCAGGTCCGAAGGTACCTGAGCCAGGATATACGCGGGCGATCAGATTACACCCAGAAGCTCAGATTCCGACATTGGGCTCAAGCGAAGTTGCAGGACATGACATTTACGCCCTGAAAGTGGCAGTAGTACCTGCTCACGGACAAGAGACAGTAGCCAGCGGAATAGGGTAAGCGTTGCCATAAGCAAGCAGCGCCCCAGTAGCTCCGAGAAGAGGCCTTGCCCTCTACTATGGGATCATGGTGAGGGTGGGAGTCATTGAGAGGGACTACTGTAGAGAGGTAAAGGTGTGGCTATTTAAGTTAAAGGACTGGGAATACCGCATGAGGAAGGGCGAACGAGTTGCACAACTCGTAGTGGAAAGGATTTATGATGAGGAGCTCGGAGAAGAAATGCGGCTAGATGATACTGAGAGGGGTCAGGCACGATTTGGAAGTACGGGAACCAGTGTGGTCTAGACATCCCCCGCAGCGAGGCAGTGGATAGAAGGAAAGAGGCTAAAGCAACAGCTGAATAAGTTTGATCAGTGAAGGCACAAGGCCCGGATAAGCAAAGAAACCACACTAATCAACATGGTGGTTATTAAAGAGACGGAACAGAAATTTGATGCCAAATTGTTAAGACAGATGAAGCAAAAAGGGAGGGACAGACCAGGACTGGAAGGTGAGGAGAAAGGAGTTAGAGAGGCTCTGGGAGGAGTGAAGAGAGATGCCAATGCATTGGACATCAGCAGATAGCCTTCTGTACTACAAGAGATGACTATTCATCTGGCAGGGTGAAGCTCTACAAATGCTGATTGCTGTAAGTAGCCATGCCTCAAGAGTTGCTGGGTATTTCAGTTAGGAAAAGACTGTGGAACTGATGACCAGGGACTTCTAGTGGGAAGGGCGCATGGAATGCATAAATGACTATGTACGATCCTGTAACGAGTGTCAACACAACAAAGCCCCGTGGCACACAAAGTGTGGGTTTTGACAACCATTGGAAATACCTTATGCAACGTGGACATCAATCTCGACTGACGTCATAGCACAGATCCAGAAGTCAGAACATAGCAGTGATATTATGGGTATAGTTGACCGGTTTATGAAGATAGCCCATTTCATAGGGCTTGAGGACAATGGAATGGCAGGGGATGTAGCCTAGACCTTTTTCGGGGAAGTATGGAAGTTGCATGGGCTACTGACAAAAATGATCTCAGCCATGGACGTGGACTTCGTGGCAGAATGTTGAGCATCCCTCTGCAAACTCTTGCGCATCAAGCGAAAAAGGTTACCGGCATACCATCCTGAAAGGGACGGACAACGTGCGCGAACCAACCAAGTTGTCACGATCTGGCTAGAGGAGTGCCAGCCAGATGACTGTAGCAAGGGACAGCTTTCGCACATGACCTCATTTAGAGGTCATGCAGTTAAGCTATTCCTTCGGGCACATGAACTCGTCAGAAGGTCATGGGGCTTGTTTATATTTAAATTGGTTTTACGCACAGGGCCTCGTTAGAATGTCATGGGGCTTGTTTATATTGATTGCATTTTGCACATGATGTACAGTTGACATCAGGTGAAGACTCTGGGCTGGCCGGTGAGGCTTGTGGGTAAGACAAACTCGTTTATATTTCCCACGTAGCCTCATTAGTAGGTCATGTGGTTTGTTTATGCGCTTGATTTATGTTGCGTTTATCTTATGTTTTCGCACATGACGGCATTTTGATGTCATGCAATATATTATGTTTTTGTGGACGTGACTTGACTGGGTCATACAATGTTATTAAGGATTTCGCACCTGACCTCGCTGAAAGATTAGGGCAGGGTTATGGTTGCCGGAAGAGGCCTATATAAACGCTGGGTTTTCACCAATGGGTTATCTCTTCACACAACTATCTATCTATCAATCGCTATTACTACATTATGTTCTTTACAATACAAAAACCTTTACACAGCAACCTGCTCTGCTAGGCAGATCCACTATGGAGTCAAGAACCGATCCACTACATGCATCACTTTAACAAGATGAAAAGGGCTAGTCTCGTCACTGGTGGGAAACCGATTCCTACATCAGACTACTAAGATACGGTCAAGAATCGTGGGAAGCTCGTGGACAC
Organism: Tuber magnatum; assembly: GCA_003182015.1. Taxonomy (NCBI): domain Eukaryota; kingdom Fungi; phylum Ascomycota; class Pezizomycetes; order Pezizales; family Tuberaceae; genus Tuber; species Tuber magnatum. The sequence goes on from PYWC01000006.1 coordinate 985,845, forward strand.
ATCGTGGCACAGTGCGGAAGGAAGCAGGTCATTACCGGTCACGAGTATAACGAGTGGTGGGAAACCAGCACCTTTCATTGTCTCTCCTGCGACACCCAACGACGAAAAGATGGCAACTCCAGGGAATCCAGAGTTCACCCAAGGCAACGAAAGAGATACTATTCTCATAGACGACACCTGCAACCAGAGATGAGTACAAGACGCCTTACGCACGACCGCAAGCCAACTCTCACGAGCCACAAGCCCAGTCACACCAGAACAGACACCACCCCCCCGGAGTTCCCCTGAAGGAACCCCATGACCAAGAAGGATAGCGACAGCAGAAACACCAGCACCCCTAACAGGACCTACCACATAGGCCCTGACAATGACCAAAGACCAGGTGACAAGACTCCAGGGGGCAATCAATGCCGACCCGCGGTCGAGACTGAAATCTAGACAACCGGACCTCATTGCAGGAGACTGCGAAAAGTTACGACCATTCCTAAGTCAGCTGAAATACTACTTTAAGATCAAGTAGTATGGTGAAGGAAAAGATACGATTAAGGTGGACTATGCGGAGTCCCTCTTAAGGGAAGCTGCGGGGCAATGGGTAATGCCCTATGTGGAGGGCAAACGAGACGGAGTATGGTCCTCATGTAACTAAATCAAGGAAACCCTCCATACCCAGTTCGGAGACAGGAATGCCAAAGAAAGGGTGAGACTCGAAGTGGCCAAGATGAGACAAGGAAAGTACAACCTTTCTGACTACTAGCACAAATTCTGCATGATAGCGGTCGGAGTGGAATAGGACGTGGACACAGAGCAATGCCACCTCTTGCACATCACCAACAGGGGGCTGCAGAAGGCGGGGATGAACTCGGACCATACCTACAGCATGGCTGACAAGCTTGCAGTATGGGCGATTGATAAGGAAGATAAGATCAACCTGGTTAGACACCTGCAGAACAAAAACACAGGTACTACCCCACCAACCTCGCCAGGCATCAAGAACAATATGTACCGACCAGCAAACCATCAAAGAGCGGGACCAGCAGGAGACCAGATGGATATAGACATGGCAGGAAAGTGGAACAGGAGGTTACAAAGACTGTCCAACCAGGAAAATTAGAAGAGAAGAAAGGAGAACACCCACTTGGGATGCGGCTGGAAGGGGCATTTCATCATGGATTGTCGACGAAAGGAAACGCAGGTCCAGGAGATGGACACTATGGAAATGACAGAGGGGCAGGAGACTTTAAACCAAGAAAGTCCCCACCAAAGAGTGGTCTGTAGAACGAAGTACGAGGGAAAACCCGTGGCATCGCCCATATATCAACGAAAAGAAAAAAGGAAACAAGGAAGATGAACCACGGGAATGGCGATGACAATGACAAAGAACATCATTTCATTAAGATAAAACCATCCAGGCAGGACAATGATATAGGAACGAACCCGATCCTGGACTGTAACGACCCAGCATACATGGGCTATGGTAGCCGGAACCTATACCCATACAGGCAGCCCAGAGGCAAACTCATACGAACCGGCTGGCAAGGAAGACCTTGACCTACAGAGGCCTGATGGCCCAGGCTCCAAGACGAACAGAAATAGCTTGCAAGGGTACCTAGATACTTGGATACACCCTGGAGCGGTGTCAGCGTACTTAGGGACCTCTGAAGGGGCAGTTACTAAGCCAGGCAAGGTAACTGGGGAAAGGTCTATCTCCGGCGAAGGGATAGACAGGGTAAAAGGGTAAAGTCCCCTTGTCCAGCGGGCAAGGTTACCCTACCTTCAGGATCAGATTACCCTGCCAAAGGTCCTGAGTTACCCTACCTGTCAATACAAAGTCCCGTGGGGAGTTCGAGAAAATTGACAGGAATGTTTGTCATGCGAAACCACGCACAATACTGGAATCTGGGGTTCCGGGAGATGATATTGGGCGAGCTATACAGCTCCGAAGAAGCTGTAAATTGGAGACATTATTCCTGTCATACCCCCCCAGCCCCGCCCTAAGGCGCGGACGTCATGGGCAAACGGGGGTGTAGTTGTGCCCAGTCTCGCAAAGCAGGATCTTTGGAGACCTGCCTGTGACACCGTATACATCGCTGCCGTCCGGTCAGCCGCAGGCTGTTCTCAGGATATACGAGGGGGTGTAGGGTGGAAGGTGAAGTACCTCCTCCATGTTGTTCGGGGTAAAACAGACCAAAACTGACAGGATTAACGGGAGTTAACCGTGGGGGTCCCTAAGGTGGTCCTGGGCGGTGTCGGGACGACTGGGAGAGTTTTACATCTATCAAGTCTGAACATGGCCCCAACATCTCAGGCTCTGAAAGGGACGTGCAGAGACACTAAAATGCATGATTTCTACCACAGGTAAGATGCATCCCAGGTGGTGGTCATGGGTAGCACCCATTGGATTACGAGCGGACCACCGGATAGGGCAGAAGCCACCGGAAGTGCGAGACTCGTAAATAGTAGACAGACAAACCACTCCCAGTAGCTTCCGGGGTCAAGTGGGGACCAGTGCATATGGGAAGGGTGTCATAGATGGTCCGGTTCATGCGGTGTCTGGACCGTTAGCCACTGGCAAGGCACCCCTGTGAAGACGTTGTCACTCCAGCGGCCAAACTGAGAATGTGGCGCAGTAACGTTACCCGCATAAGTTGAACGGTGACTAGAGTGTGTCGACACTTGCATGCCCAAAACGGGGTGCTGGGAGATGTGTCGGACCACACTTAGCGGAGAAGGGTGTGCTCAAATAGTTGGAGTAAACTCATAGGGGAGTTTCTGGCATAAGATAAAACTACTTGATGGTCTATGTGAGAACTCTCCTACTGCAACAATCAATCCTCTCCAGAACTTAATTGAGTGAAGCGTCAGGCTTAATGATATTAAGTTTTACTGTTTACTTTACTCTTACATTGCGTGAATGTTTGGTCAATAAGTTTGAAGTTGTTCGGTGCGGTCCCACCCTTCGGATCCATCTTCCTAGGGGTGCCCCCGTTGTATCGACTTCAGGGCGACCGAGGATTTCATTGCCAGAGATTTCTGGGAAACCCAGGGACTGCCCCAGACATAGGCAAAGAAACCAGGAGATATATATGTGGTCAATGGGGATAAAAATAAAGCAGGACCCATCACCCATACAGCGCAATCAGCACTACAGATAGGATCACACCACCAAGCCAGGACATTCCAGGTAGCACATTTGTGGAACCAGAATGCCATACTCGGGATGGCGTGGCCAAAGAGACACAATCCGAACATCGATTGCCAAAAATACTAAATCAATTTCAATAGCGAACTATGCACACAGTTGTGCCTGGACACCTCCGCAACGATCGCCACAATCCCGGAAAACAAGCAATATGAGAAATGCTAAGAACACAAATCCTCCACATGAACACTAAACACGAGGAAAGGACACCTCACCAAGGAGCTATAACAGGACTAGTGTTGCACTCGAATGTCAAAAAACCAGCATGAGGATCCAGGAAAGCAGCAGGTCACAATGTGTATAGCACGGAGGACCAGATAGTCTCCACTAGGGGACACAGAATGGTACCCAGAGCAATTGCAGTAGGACTTCCCAATGGCACCTATGCAAGAATCGCTCAACGAAGTGGTATGGTCACTCGACATGGGATTACCACAGGCGCCGGAGTGATCGATGCGGAGTATAGGGGCAAGGTTCAAGTCCGACTAATAAACCTGAAGGGTGAGGAATATACCGTTCAAAAAGGCATTGCATAGCTGTGATAATTATCGAAAATGTCAATACCCGGGAGCTCCGTGAAGTCCGCAACCTGGATAAGATAAAAAGGGCCAGGAAGGATTTGGAAATAGTGGAGGAGGAATCCCGAAAGACAACACCTCCACCGAAACGATGGAAGAGCAACCCCTGAGAATATCTTTCATATCAGCAAAGGCGTTTCATCAACTCTACTGGAGAGTGGAACAAACAGGGATCCTCATATGGGACGAAGAAGAAGACAGACCAATGATTGCAGGAGCATCCACAATTAGTACACGACTCGCGGTAAAAGAAGAAGCCAGGAAGAGGAAGACAGCCCTGAGGCAACTGGTCCTGAACGAATATTGTGATTACCTCAACATATTCATAGCAAATGAAAGGAGGTATCTCCCCAAACACAAAAGTGAAGATCATCAGATCAAGCTAGAGGAATGAAAGACAGCACGCTTCATGAAGCTCTACCCACTAAGGGAAGAAAAATTGAATGCATTGTGAGAATACCTCCAATACAACCTGGCGTGACAGGAGATCAGACCATTGTCCTGCTCAGCGGGTGCACCTATCCTATTCGGTAAGAAGTAGGATAGAAAACTGAGACTCTGCGTAGATCTCTGGGGACTAAACGTGGTATGACAAAAAGACAGGTACCCTCAACCCTTGATCAACGAAGCGTGGGACCGACCAGGGCGGGCCAAACACGATATGAAGTAGGATATCAAAGATGCATATCACAACATCAGGATTGCCAAAGGAGATGAAAGGAAGACTGCCTACAGGACGCGGTATGGACTACTTGAATACTTAGTCATGCCCTATGGATTATGCAATGCACCAGCAACATTCCAATAGTGGATTAACTCCAAGTTGAGCAAATACGGTGATATATGTTGTATTAGCTATCGCGACGGTATGCCAATCTATTCAGACAACATGGAGCAACACAACCGAGATGTCCAGAATGCAGTACTGGCATTGCGAGAAGCCAAGGTCAAACTAAAAGCTGCGAAATGCAACTTCCATACAGATGAGGGCGAATAGCTAGAATTCATCGTCAAGGCCGAAGGAGTACAAGCCGATTGAGTCAAAACCACCGCAATCGACGCCTGGAAGGCACCCAAAAGTCTGAAAGAAGTACAAAGCTTCGCGGGATTTTGCAGCTTCTATAGAAGATTCATTGCAGGATTTAGCCGAGTGCCTAAGCCACTCCATGATACGACAGGAAAAGGAAGCCAAATGGAATGGGGGAAGAACCAACCGAGGGTCTGTGACAATACGAGAAAACGACTTACTATAACACCTGTATTACAACATTTCAACCCTAAACTATCCCTCCTGATTGAGAAGGATGCACGCAACTACATATGCTCTAGTATTCTCTCCAGATTCAGCGAAGACAGATTATGGAGACCGGTCGCATTTAGATCGAAAACAAGGTCAAAGGCCGCGTAAAACTATGACATTCACAAGAAAGAACTGTTAGACATTGTTCAGGCAATCAGGGACTGGGAGAAGTATGGCCCAGGAAATGAATACGTGGTCTGTGTTATCACAGACCACAAGAACCTGCCAGCGTTTAGTACAACTAAGGAACTCAATGGACAACAGATTAGGTAGAGCAAGACATTAAACCAATACCATCTTCAAAGTGAATACCGACTAGGCAAAGAAGGAGGAAAGCCGGATGCATTGACATGATGAATGGAGGACTTTCTGGACAAGGAAGAAACAAGGTCGCAATAACAAAGAATACTTCTTGCGAAGGAAAAGTATTTCCCAAAAGAAGAAGAAGATGGTGGATACGAATCCCGGGAGGAAGTCACAATGGCCACAGTGCAGGAGAAAGGATATGGCGAATGGATAAGAAGAAGCATGACCAGTGACCAGGAAATGAACGCAATAAAAAGGCCTTGAAGAGAGGCCTAAAACTAGTGAAGAAGGTAGCCCGTGCGCCATCACGGGAAGCAGATGGATACCCATGGTACGATGCTGAGATAACGATTCCCGACGAAGAAGCATGACGAAGGAAAATGATAAGAAAAAATCAAGACATCCCACAAGTGGGACAAGGTGGAATGGCAAAAACAATAGTGTTGATTCAATGATCACACCAGGGGCGGTTGATACGCCAAGATGTCAAACAATCTGTAGAGAATTGCCACACATGTCAAGGAAAGAAAATGGTTAACCATGCACCCTACGGGCTTCTCAATCTGCTTGGAACTCCGGGAAGACCACGGCAATCTATTGCTATGGATTTCATCACAGGTCTGCCAGAATCGAATGGTCTTGGTGCCATATGGGTTGTTATCGACCGACTTACAAAGATGGTGCACTTTATATCATATCGGGCGGATATGATGCTACCACAATTCTTCAATACATTTAAAGACCAGGTCTTTGGACTCCACAGACTACCAAAAGATATTACTTCTGATAGAGGATCATGCTTCACGTCGGAAGTGTGGAAAGAAATCACTTGACCGGTAAGTGTCAGCCAACACCTGAGCACGGCCTGCCATGCACGAAGTGATAGACAGGCGGAACTAAGAAACGCGATGTTGGCACAATATCTCTGAGCCTATGTCAATTACCGACAAACCAATTGGACGGAATTCTTATCCACAACACGATTCGCATATAACAATGCACGACAGGAAAAGATAAAAAGGACACCCTTCTTCGTAAACTATGGATACGACCCATCATTCAATCGGGCACAATACCAAGTGCCAGGAAAGGTAAGACCAGCAGATGATATGATAAAGCTATGGAACATCTTACAAGATGAACTGAGTCTGGCACAACTGAGTCAAAAGGAAAAGAGCGACAAGTAGCAGAAGCCAGGCCCGAACCATACAATCAGCGACAAGGTGTGGTTGATACTATGCAATATTTGGACCACATGACCTTCGAAAAAGCTGGACTACAAGAAACTTGGACCATTCAATACAAGCAAAGAGGTCGGATTACAAGGATATAAACTGGACCTCCCTGCCTCGCTGAAGCAGACTCATCCAACATTCCACACCACTGTCCTCGAACCCTACCAAGAAAGCTGTTTTCCCTCGCAGAAGAAACTCCTACCTCCGCATATTCACATAGACAGGGAGGGTGAATACGAACTCAAAGAAATGGCTGACTCCCTCTTACACTATGGTAGACTCCAATACCATGCGACATGGACCGGTTATTCCTCCTAATACGATCAGGAGTGGTATCCTGCCACCAATCTCATTAATGCTAAAGGTGTCGTCCTACTCTTCTACCAGCGCTACCTGCAGAAACACGCAGCTAACCGTCCCCACCTGAGCGGAGGAAAATGGCTGGGTGGCAGTTGAGGACCATGAAGAATTCGAACAGAATGTGCTGAGGGCACAGAGAGACAAAGAAGAAGCCGCAGCAGAAGCAAAGAAGGAACACAGAAGGAAAACATGGATGGTATGGAGCAACAACGACTGTGAGGTCCACAAAAGTGACAAACAAGGACAGAACTGGTGGCCTCATGAGGCCACCAAAACCAGAGACTCCGACAGTGACCAGGAGTGGGCCAACCCCTGGCAGCAACAGACATGGGAGGGAGAGAAGACCGGGGCCCCGACACAGCCCAAACATACAAAGATTGACTGGCAGAAATGCACGCGCCGGTTCTGCCCCTACTAGTGACAACAACAGAAAGCAGCAGACCAACAGGCTCCGAGAATGGAGCTGAGAAAGAAGGCCGGGGCAGAAAGTTTGTTTGGAGCTCAAAGACAACCGAAGAGACAGTAGCTGGATGCAAGACAGGATGATCACGCTGTAAAGAAGGATGATTGAAGGAGTGCAAGAAACAATCAACCGCCTTGGCCACGTAGTCGATTGACTACAGGAGGTAAAATGGATGGTGAGGGAGCAACAGGAAAGGCAGGAGTGGGAGTGCAGGGTTAGAAGGGAAGTAGAGGACTGGCTCTGGGAAGAATACAAGAACGGGGGGAACCACGAGATACGTACTCGATGGGATGCAGCCTCGATTGAGGGAAGAAGAAGCAGAAGGAGATGCACGTATCCTCAGGGACTGAGGATATGGGAGAGGGGAGCTAATGTACCAATCTGGCTAGAGGAGCGCTAGCCACGTGACTGAAGCTAGGAACATGTTTCGCACATGACGTACAGTTGGCGTCATAGGAAGAGTGGAGGCTGGCCGGTCAGGTTTACGAGCAAGGCACGCGGGTTTATGTTTCGTATATGACCTCGATAGTAGGTCATGTGGTCTGTTTATGCATTTGATTTATGTTGTGTTTGATTCATGTTCTTGTACAGGATGTTGTTTAGAGGTCATGGGTTATTTTATGTTTTTGCGCACATGACTTGATTGAGTTGTATGATGTTATGAAGGATTTCACAACTGACCTCGCTTGAGGTTCAGGGCAGTATTCGGGTTGCGGGAAGAGGTCTATATAAAGGCTGAGTTTTCACAGATGGGTTAACTCTTCATGCAACCATCTGTCTATCAATGTCTGTTACTACTTTACGTTCTTTACAATACAACAACGTTTACGCTCCAACCTCCTCTACTAGGTGGATCCACTATAGAGTCCAGAACCTATCCACTATGCAGATCACGTTAATAAGAGAAAAACCAATACTCACAGTCCTGGTGGGAAACCGATTCTACATGTGAATGCTAAGACAAGGCCAAGAGTCGCATGGAGCTCATGGATACTACGCAGTGCAGTTCAGAAAGAAGAGGGTCGTTACCTGTTACTAGTATAACTGGGAGTGGAAAATGGTAACACCCATACTTGGCCTTGTCTGTCTTCCATATATGGCAGTATCCATTGTGCGGTTGCTGCTCTTGAGAGAGACTCCACATAGTCTATCGGGATCCAGTTTTTCACCTCGCTGTGCCACTTGACATTGAACTACTCTTTCACCCTGCTCGGAATCTGGCTTAACGTCGGATAGTCACCTTTGTAGTGGCTCAATTCGCCTACTTTTGTTGTTTATTGTTGGGCGGTAGCCAACTTTACGGACAAGCGAGTCTCAACTAGGGCCTGAAAGCGAATGAAGTAATTACTAGTGAGGCTGTGTAACGACCCAGCATATATGAGCTATCGCAGCCGGAACCTATACCCATACAGGTAGCCCAGAGGCAAACCGATAGGAACTGGCAGGCAAGGAAGACCTTGACCTACGCAGGCCCGATAGCCTGGGCTCCAAGCCGCATAGAAATAGCTTACAAGAGTACCTGGATACTTGGATACACCCTGGAGCAGTGTCCATGTACTTAGGGACCTCTGAAGGGGCAGTTACTCAGCCATGCTAGGTAACAGGGGAAAGGTCTATCTCCGGTGAAGGGATAGACAGAGTAACAGGGTAAAGTCCCCTTGTCCAGCGGGCAAGGTTACCCTACCTTCAGGATCAGATTACCCTGGCAAGGGTCCTGACTTACCCTGCCTCGCGATACGAACTCCCATGGGGAGTGCGGGAAAAGTGACGGGAATGTTCATCACGCAAAACCACGCACAATACTAGAATCTGGGGTGATGGAGGATGCTATTGGGTGAGCTATACAGCTCCGAAGAAGCTGTAAATTGAAGACATTATTCCTATCATGCCCTTCCGGCCCCGCCTTGATGCCCGGACGGAATGGGCAAACGGGTGTATCGTTGGGCGCTGTCTAGCAAAGAGGGATCTTTGGAGACCTGCCTGCAACACCGTATACGGTGCTGACGTCCGGTGGACCGCAGGCTGTTTGCAGAGTATATGAGGGGGTAGAGGGTGGAGGGTCAAGTACCTCCACCAAGTTGTTCAGAGTAAAACGGACCAAAACTGACAGGGTTAATAGGAGTTAACCGTGGGGGTCCCAAAGGTAGCCCTAGGTGCTACTGGGGCGACTGGGAGCGCTTTACACCTATCAAGCCGGAACGTGGCCCTAATGCCATAGGCTCTGAAAGGGAAGTGCAGAGACATAAAACGCATGATTCCTACCACAGGTGCGGTGCATCCAAGGTGGTGCCCATGGGTAGCACGCATTGGATCACTCGCGGACCACCGGATACTGCAGAAGACACCGGAAGCCCGGGATTCTTAAATAGTCGATTGATAAACCGCTCACAGTAGCTTCTGGAGTCAAGTGGGGACCATTGCATATGCGAAGCGTGTTATAGATAATCCCATTCATGTGGTGTCTTGACTGTTAGCCACTGGCAAGATCCGATGCGAAGAGGGTTTTCTCTGCCACGTCCAAATTGACCATGCGCCGCAGAAACATTATGGGCATAAGTTGGCCACCGACCAGAGTGTGTCGACACTTGCATGCCGGAAAGGGGATGCTAGGAGATGTGTCGGACCACCGTTAGTGGAGCAGGTTCTGCTTGAATGGTTGGAGTAAACTGCGAGGAGAGTTTCTGGCATAAGATAAAACTACTTGAACGTATATGCGAGAACTCTCCTACTGCAACAATCAATCCTCTCGAGACCTTGATTGAGTGAAGCGTCAGGCTTAACGATATTAAGTTTTCGCGCTTACTTTACTGTCACATTGTGTGAACATTTAGCCAATAAGTTTGTAGTTGTCCGGTGCGGTCGCACCCTTGGTATCCATCTTCCTAAGAGAGCCCCCATTACAGTATATTGTTAAGCGACCTCCTCGCTTAACTGATCTCCTGATTAATTGTTTTTCGACCTTCGGCACTGACCTTGCGTGAATACTAGTAACCTTGTCTAGAACAAGTAGCCCACGGTGGAAAGCGCAATGGCTAGGACCAAACTTCGATCCAGAATGCAATCCCACTCGGATTCAGACCTTGACCTTGACGAACATGACGCCAACATGTTTCCTGCATCGGTTTTCGCGTATGTTCGCGGTATCTAATGGGACAGTCCCCAGTTGCTTTTGGAGGCTGCCCCTATTCAGTTACCTGTTGAACGCCTTGCCCTCATGATCACAGACCCTCGCACTGCGCCGCTCTCAGTTTTCCAAGACCATGACCTTGTCCACAGCTTGACTTCTCCTCCACCGGGAGGGGTCCCATTTAGTGAGTTCTCGCGGGCATTCGTCGAAGCTTACCCAGTCCAGGAGGTATCCAGGTCGATTGACGAAGCGAAGCGGGAATTACCGAACTGGAACACCCAGCAGCAGCAGGTATTCCGAAACCTGATCACTACGGCTGCGGTGGAAGGGTTCAAGTTGCAGCAGGAGGCATACCTGCCGATGATACGAGATCAGCACACGTTAAAGACCCGGATGACAGCGTTGGAAAAGCCTTTTGCAGGAGGGTATAGTATTGATGCAGAGAACAATGTACTGATATTAGAGGTTGCGTCCCCACTCCTACTCGTCCATACCAAGCCTGAGAACTCCGGCATAGAATTGCCTATGAGAGCCCGAGATGACCAATAGAGTACGTATTTAAGCTCAATCGGTATACGGATGTCGGAAAACCTGAAGGGCGAAGGCTACAGTTATACCTCCTTATTCTCAAGAGCTTCTACAGGCCCCCTGTCTGTCCCTCCCTCGATTGCTCGCAGTCGTTCGCGTAGTCCCACGGTTGGACCCATGAATCGGCATAAAGTAAGGAAAAGAACATCCAAACCAAAGTGTATTACGGCCCCGGATACACCAAACCCTACTCCTCGTCCCACTCCTGCCCCTGTCATTCCACCCGTAACACTGTCGGTTGCAACTCCTGTACCTCAGATAGCGGCCCCAAGAGCCACTCCTAAACCAGTCCCTCCTTCAGCAGTCCCTGGTTCTGACGTGCCTCCTACCTCCCCCTTCCCGCCCCCGGGGGTCTGTCCCCTGTGTGCAGTATCACCTGGGTTCTTTGAACAGGTGCGGCACCATCAGGAGCGAGGACCTGAAGTTCTGTCACTGGGGACCCCTATCCCTGGGCCAGGAACACCGGCGCATAGAGTTCCTTGGGTACCAGTCATTCCCTCGGCGCTCTCAAAACCAATTCTTCCCTCCAGTCTCCCCACCATCACAAGTGGCAATTTGGACAGCCAAGAGGGGTTCTGTCTGTTGGGCTGTATATCGGAAGAAACCACGATGGGGTGGATTCAATACCACTCCTATGGGTGTAGAAAGAGTGCAGGGACCCCGGTGAGACGTAGAAGAAGACATGAGAAAGGAGATAGGCGACCAACCTGTGGGTATTGTGGGACGAGGGGGGGACGCAGGCCCCCCGATGCAACCCCTGAGTTGTCCAGAGCTGGAGTCCTTTCTGCGGATGACGCAGGTGGCGCCTAACCCAACTCCGGACAGTGGGCAACGCCCCATTCCATCCCTGGCATCAGTACCATCAGGGGCTAAGCCCCCGGAAAGTGTGAACCAGGATGGCCTGGAAGAGCGGTTTGATGGCTATGATAGACCACGGAAATCCCAAGGTGGGAATACCGGAGGTGGAGGAGATGGAAATGCGCTACCTGGAGGTGGTACGGTAGGAGCCGGTGGAGCTCCAGGGGACTCTGACCATGACAGCTCAGATAATGATGACGGAGATTCTCTCCCCGATTTGACCCCCTACCGCAGTGCTCGCAAGGATGACTGGAGCAACAAGAAGAAACAACGGTGGGACCGCCAGGCCCAGAGGCTAGCAAGAGCCCTGAGGGGTACCGGTTCGGCTCCTAGGTCTACACCGACGCCCCGACAGAAGAAGCCAGAAAAGCTGAGTATCATCCGCGCGTTTAAGGGCAAAGTTACAGAACTGGTGGGCTTCTTGACCTTGGTAGAGGTCAAATCCGAATACTTTGCGGATTGCAAGTTAACCGATTTAGATAAGGCAAACTGGGTCATCCCCCTTCTTGCAGATTCTGCCCAGGCATGGTACCTGGGGTTGCAAGGATATATTAACAAGGAAGCGGCTGGGCGCGCTGGGGTTCCATGTAAAGGACAGCAACCCCTTGCGGACATGGGAAGGGTTCCGAGAACGATTGAAACGAAGTTTCGGCGGAGACCAGGCCGCGTGCGATCGATCCCTTCTCAAGTGGTGAGACCTTGTGATCAAGCCACATCACATCGATGACTACCTGGACAAGATAATTGACTATATGTATAAGGTTAGCTATACAGATCCTATGCAGGTATGGGACAAGGTTTGATCAGGCATCACTCAAGAAGTTCGGAATGCGTGGGCACTTAAGGAACCCCATCCGACTAACCTGAGTGAGTACCTTTAAGTTCTCCGGAAGGTCGGGCATACACTGGAAGACAACAACCGGTTCAGCAACTACGTCATCCACCCCACCCCATGGTCTCAGCCTACCAACAAGAAGGAGGATAGATCCTCGATATCGAGCAGGTTTAAGAAGAAGGAGAAAGGTTCCGGCAGACAAAACCAAAGGTCTGCCAAACCTACTAATTCCGATGGGGGAAAACAGACAGAGCCGGTGACCTCTGAGTATTCAATAGCACATAAGGAAATCCCATTGACTTTGACAGAACCTCGGAGGAAGCACAACCAGTGCACCAAATGCGGACAAAGCGGACACTTCTGGGCAAAGTGTACCGCAATGTCCGCGATCGTCAGTTTGTCCAAACAGGCTCGTGGGTGGAAATAGTCTGCCCCGGTAAGTGAGCCCTCGGGTACGCACAAGCGGCTAAAGCGCATTGAAGCGCCACCTCTGGCCTCCTTGCCAAAGATCTTGGAAGTCCGCCAGGCATCAACCCCAATAATGGAGGTTGATACTGACGGCTCAGAATAGGTAAGATCCCATTCTGCTGCAGGCATAACCTTGCTGACGCCCATCCATAGGCCCAGGAGGGATGGATATAAGACCTAAGTTATGGTTCTGGGATGGGTAAGTACCCCTCTACTGCTGGGACGACTATCATACTGACTGCACCGAGTGCGTATTGGCAGGAAGATGTTTGGGGCCGCGTGCCGTGGACTGGGTGATCTTTCCTTTGTTGTGTTTCTGGTTATTTCCTTTGTTCTAGTTGTAAGCATTTCCTTGGCTGGGAAAGCACCTCGGGGGACATTGTCTCGGTTGAGGCTGGGCGAGGTCCTGGGAGAGGAGACGCACGACATTGGGGAAGCACCGTGTTGCTTGGCTTGGAACTGGTCCAATGGCGGACCTCTACTAACCGCAGCAAATTGTTATCTATAGTATGAGAGGGAATTGGTTCAGGCAGGACTTGATCAAATAAAAGAGTTATTTTCCAGTTTACCTGAGGAGGGTCTAGTACCCGAAATCATGCTGGCGTGATAGTAAACACCCTAGCAATTGTAACACCCAACCTTCCAATCCCTACAATCTTTGCCGACCGGTTGTGGCCGGTCTTGTGTCGAAAGACAGGAGACCCCCAAATTAGTAAGGCAAGATGACTAAGCCACTAAGACAAGCAAAGAGGCGGAAATGTGACAACTTGCCTCATCACATTAAGTCTATCCACCTGTGCGTGAAACTAGACTGGAAGATTGGAGTACGACAAGTAAGCGCGGAAGCGCTATTGGTGCAGGACAGTTGGGCTACTGGGCAGGTGCTTAGTAGCCGATAGGTTGAGCAAACTCAGGCATCTTGTGCACGATGAAAGGTACATGTGCCAATAAGCGGTGCAAGAGGGAATCACATTCCTGGGTCAGGTCTGCACTATATTAAGTCATTGGAGATGAAGGTAGGCGACTACGACAATGAGATGGGCTTTGAGATTGTGGACATGCCCGACACAAAGGTGGATGGGTACCTACCTATGTCATGGCTGAAGGACCATAACCGAGACATGGATTGGAACACAGGATCACTAACCTGGCACTCAGATTTCTGCAAGGCCAACTGCGTAGCTGAGCAGGGGCAGTTAGTATTCATGTCAGATGAAGAACTGCTAGCTGAAGACCCTAGTAATGTGTGACTCTGGGGAATTGTGCAGTTGTCCGATGAGGAAGGTGCTGACATTACAGTGGAGCTACTTTGCAAGTATAAGAACTACGAAGATATCTTCAGTCAAGAATGGATTGAGGCATTACTGGAGCACTCGAAGTATGACCATACGATCAAGTTGCAGCGTGGGACTCAACCTCTGCTCGGGCCTTTCTATCCGTTATCGGCAAAGGAGCTTAAGGTACACCCGGAATATCTCAATAACATGCTACGAGCAGTAAAGCTATGGCAATCCAGTTCAATGGGAGCAGCCCTATCCTCTTCGTGCCAAATCAAGATGGTACATTAAGAATGGTAATAGATTACCGAGGGTTGAACAAAATTACCGTTAAGAGTAAGTATCCTTTGCCGTGGGTGCATGAGCTGCAAGATAGCTTAGGGAAAGCCATTGTGTTCACCAGGTTGGACTTGAAAAACGGCTACTATCTTCGGAGGATGGCAGAAGGTGAGGAATAGAAGACGGCCTTCCGGTGTAGATATGGACTGTATGAATACACGGTTATGCAATTTGAGTTATATAACGCGCCGGCGAGTTTCCAGACCATGATAAATGAGGTCTGCCGGGACCTCCTGGATAAAGGAGTCATTGCATATATGGATGACATCTTAATCTACCCCGAAAGTATGGAAGATCATGTCGCAATGCTAAGAGGTGTGATGGAGAAATTGTGGAAAGCCAGACTGTGTGTAAGTATGAAGAAATCCAGTTTACACCAATGGGAGGTCGAATTCCACAGATACGAGATCTCCGATATGGGGATCTCTATGTTGTCACAGAAGGTGCAAACAAGCAGGGATTGGTCACCTACAACGTGCGTCGTCGACGTTTAAAGCTTCATGCGCTTTGCCAACTTCTATTGTCGGTTCATAGAGGGTTTCAGTAAGATCGCGAAATCCCCGATGGACTTGACGAAGAAGGATATCCAATGGGAATGGACGCCTACTTGCCAGCAGGCCTTCGATCATCTGAAGAAAGTATTCACGTCCCAACCTATCCTAGCACATTTTGACCCTCAATGGCCAACCAGGTTGGAAACCGACCACAGTGACTTTGCTCTAGGAGCTGTCCTCTCCCAGTTTTGTGAAGACGAGAGGTGGTATGCAGTGGCCTACCATAGCCGGAAGTTTCACCCAGCGGAGATTGATTTTGATGTACATGATAAGAAAATGACTGCTATTGTAGCGGCGTTCAAGGAATTAGATTATCCCCCACACTCGGTAATGGACCAATTGGTGATCTATACGGATCATAAGAATTTAGAGTACTTTAATAGTACCAGGGTGCCTAACCACTGGCAGCACTGCTGGGCTGAGTTCCTACAACCATTCAATTTCCAGCTGGTTTACCAGGAGGGACGGTTGACTGAGAAGGGTGATGCTCTGTCGCGGCGTGGGGACGGCCGCCCTGAGGGGGGAGTGATTTTCTGCCACGGTTGTTTTTTCGCCCCGGACAGTGGGTCGGAAGCCAGGAACGGTACATCTTGCGACCACAGGTGTTGCAGGTGTGCCAAGGGTTCCAGCTCCCGTCTTCCTTTTTGGATCAACTGAAGGAAGCGATAAAACAGGATCAGGAATACTTGAGGATCCTGGAGGCAACGACTTCCGGCAACAAAAAGGTTGACCAGCACTTTACGACGGAAAAGGGCTTACTGCTGTACAAGAACAGGTGGTATGTTCCCCAGGGTCAGAATCTGAGGCAGACAATCATGGAGGCTAAACATGACTGCCGAATTGCGGGACACTTGCGGACTTACAAGACCATTGGCAGGGTCAGGGCTAATTTCCATTAGCCGGAGATAGACGAGAACATGACAGACTACCTACGAACATATGATCTGTGCCAACGGAACAAGGCTAGCATGTACAAGAAGTTTGGTCTGCGGGAACCCATTGATGTTCCCATGTGGCCTTGGACAGCGATCTCAATGGACTTCATTGTAGCACTGCCAGAGTCAGAAGGGTATACAAAAATCTGGGTCATTGTGGATAGATTTTCGATAATGGCACATTTGATACCCCTGACCTCCGACGTACCAATCAAGGAACTTGCCTTGATATTCCTGAAGCAAGTTTGCTGCCTTCATGGACTCCCAGAGTCAATCATCTGCGACCAAGATAGCTGATTCACATCCAAGTTCTGGATCAGTCTGATGTACGTGTTGCAAGTGAAATCAATGTTTCGACTGCGTTCCACCCCGAGACTGACGGGCAAACCGAGAGGGTCATTCAGACACTAAAGCAGTACTTCCATAGCTACTGTTCCTACCAACAGGATGATTGGGTTGTACTATTGCCGCTTGTGGAATATGCGTACAACACCATGATATCAGAATCCACCAGACTGTTACCATTCGAGATTAACCACGGATTTAATCCATGGGCAAACTGGTCGGGTGTAGTGTCTGATGATCAAGGGATACACGCTAGTAGTGAGCTCTCGGTTAAGGAATGGGAAGGAACCTGGTAAGAGATGCGAGAAACAATCCAGTGGGCACAGGAACGGCAACGAAAATGGCATGACCACAAGAGGTTGGTATCACCGAATTACGTTACCTTGGAGTATGTGGCCGCTGGACGGGCTAAGAAGGCGGACCGCGTGATATTGAACAGGAAAAACATCCATACTAAGCGTCCGGTAGAGAAGCTGGACCACGGCATGTTTGGCCCCTTTGTGGTCAAACGTTGCGTGGGGACTCGAGCTTAGGAACTCAAACTTCCCACGAGATGGAGCATCCACCCAGTCTTCAATGTCAGGTTGATGGAACCATATCGTGAGGTCCCGGGATCAGGTAGGGTCAAGGAAGTCCCCACCCTGGAACCTGTGGATAATGAGCCCGGTGACGTTACCGAAGCCATGTGGGACCATCGATAGTGCGGAGGAGCAAAGGTGAAGTTCCCTTCTCGCTTCGTCCAGTACCTGGTTTCATGGGAAGGCTATGCAGCGGAGGAGAACTCGTGGGAGCCACATGAGATGCTAGAAGGGACAGGCCTACAGGCCATTCTAGATTTCCACCAAAGATATCTGTCCAAGCCCAGGGACCTTAGGGTCTTGGGGGAATTGAGTGGGGGAAATAGGAGACAACACTAATAGTCCGGGACGGACCGCAGAGAAGAGGGGAGTGATATAACGACCCATCATACATGAGGTATGGCAGCCAGAACCTACACCCATACGGGCAGCCCAGAGGCAAACTGATAGAAACCGGCAGGCAATGAAGACCTTGGCCAATAGAGGCCCCATAGCCCGGGCTCCAAGAGGAATAGAAATACCTTGCAAGAGTACCTAGATACTTGGATACACCCTGGAGTGGTGTTAGCGTACTTAGGGACCTCTGAAGGGGCAGTTACTTAGCCAGGCCAGGTAACTGGGGAAAGGTCTATCTCTGGCGGAGGGATAGACAGGGTAACAGAGTAAAGTCCACTTGTCCAGCGGGCAAGGTTACCCTACCTTCAGGATCAGGTTACCCTCCCTTGGGGCTCGGATTGCCCTGCCAAAGGTCCTGAGTTACCCTGCCTCTCAAGAGGAAGTGCCTCAGGGAGTTCAGGAAAATTGACGGGAATGTTTATCACCCAAAACCACGCACAATACTGGAATCTGGGGTCCTGGGAGATGCTATTGGGCGAGCTATGCAGCTCCGAAGAAGCTGTAAATTGTAGACATTATTCCTATCATGCCCCTCTGGCCCCGCCTTGAGGCCCGGACATCATGGGCAAACGGGTGTGTAGTTGGTGGCAGTGTAGGAAAGACGGATCTTGGGAGCCGTGGCCGCACCACGGTATTCGTTCCTGCCGTCCGGTCGACCGTAAGCTGATCGCAGGATATACAAGGGGGCATAGGGTGGAAGGTGGCGTACCTCCTCCATGTTGTTGGGAGTAAAATGGACCAAAACGGAAGGGGTTAGCGGGGGTTAACCATGGGGGTCCCGAAGGTAGTCCCGGGTGGTGCCGGGGTGACCGCGAGAGTTTTACACCTATCAAGTCTGAACGTGGCCCCAACGCCATAAGCTCTGAAAGGGTAGTGGAGAGACACTAAACGCATGATTCCTACCACAGGTAAGGTGGATCCGAGGTGGTGGTGATGGGAAGCGCCTATTGGATCACTCCCCGACCACCAGATACTGCAGAAGACACCAGCAGCCCGAGACTCGTAAATAGTAGATAGATAAACTGCTCACAATAGCTTCTGGGGTCAAGTGGGGACCATTGCATATGGGAAGGGTGTTATAGATAGTCATGTTCATGTGGTGTCTTGACTGTTAGCCATGGGCAAGGCACTGATGCGAAGACGTTTTTCTCTCCCCCGCCCAGATTGACAATGCACCGCAGAAACATTACTCGCATAACGTGACGGTAGCAGGTTCAAGAAGAAGAAGAAAGGTTCACGCAGACCAAACTAGAGGTCTCCCAAACCTGCTAATTTCAATGTGGGGAAATAGGCAAAGCCGGCGACGTCCGAGTATGCAACAGCGCATCAGGGCATCCCATTGACTTTGATTGAACGTCGGAGGAAGCACAACCAGTGCAACAAATGCGGACAAACAGGAGCCTTCTGGTCAAAGTCTACCGCGACTTCCCTGGTCGTTAGTTCATCCAAAAAGGCTCGGATGGTGCAAAGGTTAGCCCTGGTAAGCCAGGCTTCTAGTACGGGCAAGCAGTTAAAGCGCATTGAAACGCCACCTCCAGTTTTCGCGTCCAAGATACTGGAAGTCTGACAGGCATCACCTTACATTATGGAGGTTGATACTGACAGCTCCGAAGAGGTAAGAACCCATTCTAGAAAGGCATAACCTTGCCAACCGATATCTATAGACCCACGAGGGGTGGACACAAGAAACTAGGAAATGGTTCTGGGATGGGTAAATACCCCTCTACTGCCTGGACCAACATAACACTGACTGCACCAAGGAGGTGCTAGAAGGTAGATGTTTGGGGCCACGCTCGGTGGACTGGCTGATCTCTCCTTTGTTGCGTTTCTGGTTATGTCCTTTGTTCCAGTTATTAGTATTTCTTGCAGGATTTCCTTGGCTAGATAGGTGTGTCTTGGGATATTGTTTCGGTTGAGGCTGGGCTAGGTCTTGCTGGAGGCGACGCTCAACATTGGAGAAGCACTAGGTTGCTTCGCTTGGAACTGGTACAACGGCGGACCTCTAGGAACCTCGGGAAATTTTTATCTTTAGTATAAGGGTGAATTGGTTCAGGCAGGACTTGAGCAAATAAAAGCTGTTATTTCCAAGTTTACCAGAGGAGGGTTTAGTACCCAAAATCATGCTGGCGTGATAGTAAACACCCCGGAATTGTCACAACGTATGCCAATCCGTAAATCGTTTATCGACCCGTTGTTGCTACTCTTTTGTCCAAAGGGAAGAGACCCCAAATTAGTAAGAGAAGATCACTAAGCCCCTAAGACAAGCGAAGAGGCAGAAACTTGACAGGTTGCCTCGTCACACTAAGTCTATCCACCTGCGGGTGAAGCTAGACTAGAAGATCGGAGCGCGACAAGTAAGCGCGGAAGGACTCTTGTTGCTGGATAGTGGAGCTACTGGGCCAGTGGTTAGTAGCCGATGGGTCAAACAGACACAGGACCCTTGTCTACGATGAAAGGTACAGGTGCCGAGAAGCAATGCAAGCGGGAATCACATTCTTGGGTCAGGTCTGCACTATACCAAGTCGTTGGAAATGAGAATAGGCGACCAGCATAATGAGATGCGCTTTGATGTCGCAGATATGCCTGACACAAAGGTAGACGAGTATCTACCTATGTCATGCCTAAAGGACCATAACCCAGACATAGATTGGAAAACAGGATCACTGACCTGGCGCTCAGATTTCTGCCAGGCTAACTGCCTCGCAGAGCAGGGGCGGTTAGTGTTCATGTCCCATGAAGAATTGAGAGTTGAAGATGCGTGTAATGTGTACATGTTGGGAATTGTGCAATTCTCCAACAAGGAGGGCGCTGACATTATGATCAAGCTACTCCCCGAGTATAAGGACTACAGGGATATCCGCAGTCAAGAACGGATTGAGTCATTATCGCAGCACTTGAAGTACGACCATACAATCGAGTTGCAGCCTGAGACTCCATCTCTGTTTGAGCCTACCGATCCGTTATTGGAAAAAGAGCTGGAGGCACTCTGTGAATATCTTAATGAGACGCTGTGAACAGGAAAGCTACCGCTATCCAGTTCCTCCGCAGTAGCCCCTATCCTCTTTGTGCCAAAACCAGATGGCGTACTAAGGTTGGTAATAGATTACCGAGGGCTAAACAAGACAATGGTTGAGAGTAAATACCCTCTACCATTGATGGATGAACTCCGAGATCGACTCGCGAAGGCCGTTGTGTGCACTAAGTTGGACCTGAAAAACGGCTACTACCCGCTGAGGATGGCAGAAGGCGAGGAATGGAAGACAGCATTCCATTGCAGGTATTGACTGCATGAATACAGGGTCATACCATTCGGGTTATGTAACGCCCCCGCAATTTTACAGAGCATGATAAACGAGGTCTTTCATGACCTCTTGGATAAGGGAGTCATTGCATACATGGAGGACATCCTGATCTACTCCAAGACTATCGAGGAACCAGTGGCACTAGTGAGGTGAGCGATGGAGAAGTTGCGGAAAGGAAGACTATGCGTGAGTATGAAGAAGTCCAGTTTCCTCCAATGAGAAGATGAATTCTGTGAATACAAGATCTCCGATATAGGGATCCCTATGTTGTCAGAAACGCTGCAGACAATAAAGGACTGGGCACCTCCGACATGTGTCGTCGACGTTCAAAGCTTTGTGGGCTTTGGCCAGGTCTAGCGTGAGTTCACAGAAGGTTTCAGCAACATAGCAAAACCTCTAACGGTTCTGACGAAGAAGGATGTGCGATCAGAAGGGACACCTGCATGTCAGCACGTCTTCAATCATCTGAAGCAAGCGTTCACGTCCAAACCTATCCCAGCACGTTTTGACCCCGAATGGTCAACCAGGCTGGAGACTGAGGCTAGCGACTTTGCACTAGGAGGCGTGCTCTCCCAGTTTTGTGAAGAGGAGAGATGGCATCCAGTGGCCTATCATAGTCTGAAGTTTGATCCAGTGGAGATCAATTATGATGTCCATGATAAGGAAATAACTGGTATCGTAGCAGCATTCAAGTAATCGGGTCATCTGCTATGCTTAGTGACTGACCAATTGGGCATCTATACGGATCATAAGACCTGAGAGTACTTTAATAGTACCAAGGTCCTTAAGCGCAGGCAGTAGTGCTGGGCTGAGTTCCTACAACCGCTTAATTTCAAGGTGGTTTACTATGAAGGATGGTTGAATGAGAAGGCCAATGCTTTGTGGTGGCTTAGGGACTACCACCCTGAAGGGGAGAGTGACTTTCCGCCAGAGTCGTTTTTTCGCCCCCTGCAGTGGGTTGGGAGCCAGGAATGGGACATCTTGTGACCACAGGTGTTGTGGGTATGCTAAGGGTTTCAGCTCTAGTCTTCCTTTTTGGGTCAAATCAAGGAAGCGATAAAACAGGATCAAGAATACTGGAGGATCCTGAAGGCAACAACTTCCGGTGACAAAGAGGTTGACCGGCACTTCACAACTGAAGAGGGCTTAATCCTGTACAAGAACAGGTGGTATGTTCTGAAGGGTCAGAATCTGAAGCAGACAATCATGCAGGCTGAACATGACTCCCGAGTTGCAGGACACTTCAGGACTTACAAGACCATTGCCAGGGTTAGGGCCAACTTCTACTGGCCAAAGAATGACGAGGACATGACAGACGACATACGAACATGTGATTCGTGGCAACAGAATAAGTCCATCAGGCAGAAGAAGTTTGATCTGCTGGAACCCATTGAGGTTCCAATGTGGCCTCAGACAGTGATTTCAATGGACTTCATTGTAGCGCTGCCAGAGTCAGAAGGGTATACCAAAATCTCGGTCATCACAGACAGATTTTCGCAAATTGCACACTTCATACCTCTGACCACCGATGTACCAATCACGAAGCTCGCCTTGATATTCCTGCAGAAAGGTTGGCCCCTTCATGGACTCCCAGAGTCAATCATCTCCGACCGAGATAGCCAAGTCACATCCTAGTTCTGGATGAGTCTGGTCCACATGTTGCCAGTAAAACTGAACATTTCGCCTGCATTCCACCCTGAGACTGATAGGCAAACCGAGAGGGTTTATCAGACACTGGAGCAGTACTTGCGTACCTACGGTACCTACCAACAGGATAATTGCATTTCGCTATTGCCACTCCTGGAATATACGTACAACACCTCAACATCAGGATCCACCAGACTGTCCCCGTTGCAGATTAACTATCGATTTAATCGCTGGACAAACTGGTCCAGTGTAGTGTCTGATAATCAAGGGATACACCCTAGTAGTGACGTCTTGGTTAATGAATCGGAAGGAACCAGGCCACAGATTGCAGGAACGATCCAGCGGGCACAGGAGCGGCAATGAAAATATCGTGACCGGAAGGGGTTGCTATTACCCGACTACGTCAACTTAGAGGATGTGGCCGCTGGACGGGGTGAGAAGGCGGACTGTATGATCTTGAACAGTGTAATGACCCAGCATACATGAGCTATGGCAGCCGGAACCTACACCCATACAGGTAGCCCGGAGGCGAACTGGTAGGAACCGGCAGGCAAGTGAGTACTTGACCTACGGAGACCCGATGGCCCGGGCTCCGAGATGAGCAGACTTAGTGGAAACAAGTATTTAGGTACATGGCTACGCCCAAGGTTGGTGTCAGCGTACTTAGGGACCTATGAAGGGCCAATACACAGCTAGGCTGGGTAACTAGAGAAAGGCCGAGTGTGTCTATCCCCGGAAGAGGGATAGATAGGGTAACAGGAGAAAATCCACTTGTCCACCGGACAAGATTACCCTACCCACAGAACAGGGTTACCCTGCCTTGAGGCTTGGATTACCCTGTTCAAGGACCTGAGTTACCCTACCTGCCAATACGAAGTCCCTCGGGGAGTTTGGGAAAAATGACTGGAATGTTTGTCACACGAAGCCATGCATAATACTGGAATCTGGGGTTCCGGGAGATGCTATTGGGCGAGCTACGCAGCTACGAAGAAGCTGTAAATTGAAGACATTATTCCTATCATGCCCCTCCGGCCCCGCCTTGAGGCCCGGACGTCATGGGCAAACGGTTGCGTAGTTGTGTGCAGTCTAGCAAAGGAGGATCTTTGGAGACCCGCTTGCAACACCGTATACGTTGCTGCCGTCCGGTCGACCGTAAGCTGTTCGTAGGATATATAAGGGGGCATAGGGTGGAAGGTGGAGTACCTCCTCCAAGTTGTTCGGAGTAAAACGGACCAAAACTGACGGAGTTAACGGGAGTTAACCGTGGGGGTCCCGAAGGTAGTCCCGGGTGGTGCCGGGACGACTGGGAACGTTTTGCACCTACCACGCCCAAGGATGTCCCCAACGCCATAGGCTCTGAGAGGGAAGTGCAGAGACACTAAAAGCATGATTCCTACCGCAGGTAAGGTGTATCCGAGGTAGTGGTCGTGGGTAGCGCCCATTGGATCACTCCTGGACCACCGTACCCTGCGGAAGACACCGGAAGCCCGAGACTCGTAAATAGTAGATAGATAAACCGTTCACGGTAGCTTCCGGCATCAAGAAGAAATCAACGCGCATGGGAAGGGTGTCATAGATAGTCTAGTTCAGCAAGGGGTCTTGACAGTTAGCCACTGGCAAGTCCCCGATGCGCAGAGGTTTTCACTCCGGCGGGCAGAATGGAAATGCGCCGCAGAAACGATATGCACATATGGTGAACGCCGACTAGAGCGGGTCGACACATACATGCCCGAAGGGGGTGTCAGGAGACGTGTCGGACCGCCCTTAGCGGAGAAGGGTGTGCTCGAACAGTTGGAGTAAACTGATGGGGGAGTTTCTGGCATAAGATAAAACTACCTGAAAGTCTATGCGAGAACTCTCCTACTCCAACAATCAATCCTCTCGAGACCTTAATTGAGTGAAGCGTCAGGCTTAACGATATTAAGTTTTACCGTCTACTTTACTCTTACATTTGTGTGAACTTTTGGCGATAAGTTTGAAGTTGTTTGGTGCGGTCGCAACCTTGGGATCCATCTTCCTAGGGGTGCCCCCGTTACAAACAGGAAGAACATCTGTTCTAAGCATCCGATGGAGAAGCTGGACCACTAGATGTTTGGCCCCTTCGTGGTCAAAAGCCCTATGAGTACCCAAGCGTATGAACCCCAATTGCCCGGCAAAGTGAGGATCCACCGGGTTTTCAATGCCACGTTGCCAGAACCTTAGTGGGAGGATCTGTGGTCAGGCAGGGTCAAAGAAGTCCCAACCCCGGAACTTGGGGACAATGAGCCAAGTTACCTTATCCAAGCACGGTTGGAGAGTCAATGGTATGGAGGAGCAGAGGTGAAGTTTCTGTCATGCTTCCTCCAGTACCTGGTTTCATGGGAAGGCTATAGAGTAGAGGAGAACTCGTGGGAGCCCTGTGAGATGCCAGAAGGGAGAGGCTTACAGGGCATTCTGGATTTCCATCAAAGATATACAACCAAGCCCAGTGCTGATAGGGTCTATGGGGAATCGGGTAGTGGAAATAATACAGGACGCTAACGGTCTGGGAGGGACCATAGACAAGAGGGGAGTGATGTAACAACTGAGCATACATGAGCTATGGCAGCCAGAACCTACACCTATACTGGCAGCCCAGAGGCAAATTGGTAGGAACCAGCAGGCATGGAGGACGTTGACCTGCGGAGACCCAATGGCCCGGGCTCCGAGATGAACAGAAATAGCTTGCAAGGGTACCTGGATACTTGGATGGACCCAGGAGCGGTGTCAGTGTACTTAGGGACCTCTGAAGGGGCAGTTACTCAGCCAGGCTGGGTAACTGGGGAAAGGTCTGTCTCTGGAAACAGAATAGACAGGGTAACAGGGTAAAGTCCCCTTGTCGTGCGGGCAAGGTTACCCTACCTTCAGGATCAGGTCACCCTGCCTTGGGGCTCAGGTTACCCTGCCGAAGGGCCCGACTTACCCTACCTTTCAATACAAAGTCATGCGGGGAGTTCGGGAAAATCGACTGGAATGTACGTTACACGAAACCATGCACAACACTGGAATCTGGGGTTCCGGGGGATGCTATTGGGCGAGCCACACAGCTCCGAAGAACCTGCAAATTGGAGACATTATTCCGATCCTGGCACTTCAGCGCTGCCTTGAGGCCCGGACATCATAGGTGAACGGGTGTGTAGTTGTGACCAGACTAGCAAAGAGGGATCTTTGGAGACCTGCTTGCAACACTGTATACGTCGCTGCCATCCAGTCAACCATAGGCTGTTCCCAGGATACATGAGTGGGCGTAGGGTAGACGGTGAAGTACCTCATCCAAGTTGTGCAGAGTAAAACTGACCAAAACCGGCGGAGTCAATGGGAGTTAACCGTGGGGATCCTGAAGGTAGTCCCCGGTGGTGCCGCGGTGACCAGCAGAGCTTTACATCTATCAAGCCTGAACATGCTCCCAACGCCAGAGACTCTGAAAGGGAAGTGCAGAGACACTAAAGGCATGATGCCTACCACAGGTAAGGTGGATCCAAGGTGGTGGTCATGTGCAGCACCCATTGGATCACTCGCGGACCATTGGATACTGTGGAAGACACCGGAACCCTGAGACTTTTGAATAGCAGATAGATAAACCCCTCACAGTAGCTTCCAGGGTCAAGTAGAGATTATTGCATATGGGAAGGGTGTCATAGATAGTCTAGTTCCTCAGATGTCTTGAGTGTTAGACACTGACGAGGCACCGATGCGAAGAGGTTTTCACTCCAGCAGCCCAATTGAGAATGCGTCACAGAAACGATACTCGTATGAGGTAAACGCCGCCTAGAGTGTGTCGACACTTGCATGCCCTGAGGGTGTGTTAGGAGATGTGTCAGACCACCCTCAGCACAGAAGGGCCTGCTCGAACAGTTGGAGTAAACTAATGGGGGAGTTTCTGGCATAAGATAAAACTACTCGAACATCTATGTGAGAACTGTCCTACTCCCACAATCAATCATCTCGCGATCTTAATTGAGTGCATCGTCTGGCTTAACAATGTTAAGTTTTACCATTTACTTTATTCTTACATTCTGTGAACCTTTGGCAGTAAGTTTGAAGTTGTTTGGTGCAGTCACACCCTTGGGATCCATCTTCCTAGGGGAGCCCCCGTTTCAAAGGATAAAGGCTGGATAGAAATGTTACCAAGGAATAGCCATTAAAAATACCAGCAACCAGGGCAGCAGACATAAGTATCTAATTTCTTGATTTTAGAGTAATTTACATTCATGATTCTTGATATGCCATGAACACTACTCCATAGTATTATATTGTAGATTGATAGCATAATTACCAATAGACTGACAGAAAATTGGCCTTCAACAGCTAACTGCAGAGGTAAGGCACTCTCATAATTTACCTGTATAGTACATGAATAGCCTGAGAGTTAACACTATCCAATTCTATTAGCTGGTACCTAATTTAGTGCATCAACATTCTTTAAACTAATTAGTATAACCGACTATACCGAACAGGTAAAGTAGGACTCTACAAGACATGACTTGCTTCAGGCTATGGACTCAACAGAAAGTATAACAGAACCTGGATACCCTGCAAGTGATTAAGAGAGAAAAGAAAAACTATAATGTTGTAACAAACTCCAGTAGCTGTGATCAAGGTGGGGATGTGAAGAAGCTACAAGACACTTTGGACTTTGGCCTTGCAAAACTAGAGAGTACTATCCACAATCCAACACAAAGAACTAACTAGAAATATGAGAAAACACCTCTCTTTATGTATTCTCTAAACAGCAGTACAAACTATCAGTTGAGGCTACTGATATCTCTAGCAAATCAGATAAGTCTCTTCTATCAAACAGGGACTGAGTGAGTTGGTATTATCCTTGGCTTTAGTTAAAGATCGAGATCGCAGGTAAAAGATACTACTACAGTGTGAGAGCAATTGTAAAAGATCTTCAGAACTAATTTCTTATATGAGGTAATTTTGAATTACTAGTAAAAAGTACAGTTCAAAACTGGAAAAATAAAAGGAAGGATGGATGGAAGGAGAGTAGGCTGGAGAGTGTGGACTCCAAAAGTCCAATGAGAGGTGAGAATAAGAGTGGAAGAACCTCTCTTCATGAATAATATCTACCAGTTATCAGTAAGGGGAAGGAGATTTTGAAGGGCCTAAGGAGAGCAGGACTTCTAGGAAATGTCACTATTGCTTGAAATCTCATTATTGTGATAATCTGTCAGTGTCACAAATGGTAATACAGGTAGAAGATTGGTTACATCATGAAAGACTTAGAATAAACTATTGGAGGAATGAAGCTGGAGTAATAGGTAAGGCAGAGTGGTAAGACTTATCTGCAAGGTAGAGTAGTTAGACTTTCCTACTAGGACTCACGGTTGGGGTCATGGGGTCTGGCATGATTCACAGTTGTCAGTCCTTGGTATATTTTGATTGGTTGAGGTATTTGAGTGACTGGCAGTTATGAGTGGTATAATGCAATAACTTTCATGCATGACTTGGTTAGTGAGTCATGGGTCTCACACATGTGACACATTTTGTACACATGATAATACCAGGTAACTTGTGGGTATGAGTCACAGGGTTAGGGTTGGCGTGAAGAGTCAGTATAAAAGAGTTGCCTTGGACTGAGAAGGATGAGCTCTTCATACTATCATCTTTGCATCTTGTTCACTATAGCTTTACTACTCTACTATTCATCTAAGTAGCTATATCGCGCACATACTCTAATAAGAGGGTCACCAGATAGGAGCCTTGGGTACTGGGCTATCTGACTTGGAAAGGAGAAGTCAACTGTCGGACATTAGAGGCTAACGTATCCTTGCCCATGTGATAGAAGTACTCACTAGTAGGAATTGGTACATTTGATAGCATTACAACAGAACTCACCTGGGAATACAGGACGATAAGAGGGTAGTAATGGCAATCCCATACTAAGGGCAAAGCGGATACTTATAATGATAACAAAATGACCAATCATACGACCGGTACGGATATTAGGGTCAGTTTTATTTTTTGTTTTATATTATTGTTTGATACTTGTTATGTTTCAAAGGTATCGGTTGATATATTGAACATATTATGTTTTGTTTCACAGTATCACATAATGTCCCTGAGATTTTAAAGGTATCATTCATTACTTTGCGAGGAACCGTGTTCTTGGGTATATCACAGATCAGTAGGAACCTGAAGTTAAATACTGCTGGTTCCATGATGGAAATGGCATACTTCGAGTGCCAGTATTCTAGATATACTTGCTTCAATAGTTACTTCTTGATCTCCTATTATACCACTTCGAAGTGTCCTTTCAGTTAGGCGCTCACACCTCTTGTGGATCAAGCGGGCCACCTGTTACTATCGTGCATGAAGCCTGATTAGCACACTAGCTGTGAATATGTTACATTTTTTTAACCTAAGCGAGTTGTTACAAATATTGTACCTGGACAAGGCCTGATCAACCTACAGAAGTCGACCAAGACATGCTTGTAGCAGGAAGCTGCAGAATGCAGGGCAGTTGGCTTTGGCAGGAAATACCATTGAACCACACAGGACGAGTAGTGGAAGGCATGTCACACAGGAAGGACTAACCCACCGCAAGAGCCCAAAAGGCCAAAGGATATACTAGCAGAGCCCAGTACTGACAAGCCTGCCTGGTAGCCTATGAAAGAATAGGCTTCAAGAAACTTGGAACAACCTCAGGGAGAACTGGTCAAAGAAACAAAACAGGCACCCAGCAGATTTCCAAGTAGCCTGAACGAAGGCAGGGCATCCAGAAAGGCCCTACTACCCACTGGCTGCCAATGAGTCACTCCAAAACAGAGGGTAGTGACAGCAGAGCGAGCAAATCCAATATCTCTCACTCCACAGGACTGCTGCCTCTACTAGTATACCTAGTTCATTGCCCTAATGATTGGCCAGCAAAGAAACTGAAGATAACTTTACCACTGCCTGAAAGGTGGAGTGGAAAGGGAGACGATCTCAAACTTAGAGCATTCGAGTAATTGGGAACTTCGGTATGCTAGTGGCTGCTCAGGCTGGGAATCAAGACATTGGAGAAGGGCAGAGGACTCTGTGTTAGAGCATTCTGTGAAGAAGCTACTGTAGAGGCATACTGCCAATGTATAGATGAATATGATAATGGAGATTACATTAGTACAAAAACAGTACTGAAATAGCTCCAGAAACAGTTCCCATGAAGCCAAAATCCCGAAGAACTGTTCAAAGCGTTCAACAATCTTAAGCAAGTAGGAAATAGTAGAACAGAAAGGATCACAAAGAGAGCTACGGAACCCCTCATGTACAGAGAATCAATGGCTGAATTCACAATGAACAACCATATACTGAAACCAACATTGTATGATGCCATAGATACTCTGCTGGGAGAAGTAGTAGAACCAATAAAACAGGAAGATGATGAGATAGGTGGTATTATGGTGAATGCAGAGTGGTAGGATACCATCATGCATGAGACAGGGTTTTTTATAGCAAAACAAGTGCAGCAAAATGAGACGGAAAACTGCAAGGGAGGCCACAGCAACTGGAAAGGACGATGTAGGCAACAAAGAAAACAATCCCCAGGACTACCAAACAGAAATGAAGACAGAATGTAGAATGCTTTGAGTGTGGAAAGAAGTAACACATGGGGCAAGACTACCTCAGCGAACAACAAATCAAAATACGAACTTCAACAAACCACGTAGAGATACAGGAGTTCTCAGAGGTAGGAATCAACCCAGCCAAGATTGAGACTGCGATTGAGTGCTACGGAACCCTCCAAGTCCCTACTCTACACCACCACTGTGCTCTGGAGGGAACCATCTTGATTAATAGTAGATATGCCAGGATACTATTTGACACAGGTGTAGTGGCGGCAGACATTGCTGACAACATCTTTGTTGCAACCCTAGGCATCTCCACTCATGTGATGGAGATACTGGTTACTGTGAACATGGCCAGGAAGGGATCACGATTGACAAGGCATAACACTGGTGGAGTAACCAGCCAATCCGGAGCAGCTGTGCTACTGAAGCAAGGGATGACAGGTGGAAATTGGGGGAATATCATGCATTAATGGGGATGCCTTTCCTGACCCAGCACAGGGCTCTTATTGGGTCTGGTAAAGCAGTGATTGAATTCCCTCAGAAAAAGGTCCAAGTGCTGTGCAAACCATAAGCGCACAGTTCAGAGCAGCAGTTTCCAAGACTGAACAGAAGGAAACTCTAACTGAGTTTATTGACCTATTCCGGGAAAGAATTTGCAAAGCTTTGCTGCGCCTTAGAACAATAAACCACTACATGTGCCTGAATTATACAACAGATTTCCGAAAGCAACAAATGTACACTATGCCTGCAGCGTCCAATGGAAAACCATGCAACTGAATGAACAAGCAGTTAAGAAGTGGAGTTATCTACCAGGCTGAGTCTCTAGGAGCGGCAGACATGTTTGTCCAACCACAATCCAATGGGAGGATCAGACAAGTAGGCGACCTGGAACTACGAAATAATAACACAATTATGGATGGCTCCTTGATGCCAAATCAGATACAGATCCTGAATAGTGTGAGATTGGCAAGATTCCAAAGCAAGATAGAGCTGCGTGATGCGTACTTCCAAACCACAGTCGAACCAGGAAGCAAGAGGTTCAATAGCTTCAAAACCCCTTTTGGTGGATTTGTAAGCCAGGTCATCCTGCAAGGTGAGATGAATAAACCCTCAACCTTCATGCGCATTCCGGAGAATATACTAAGTGAGGTTTCAGACTGCTATGTATGAGTGTATATCCATGATCATCTTGTTTATTCTAATAGGAGAACCGAGCACATATAACACATCAGGCGAGCATGTGTAGTATTACGGCAGGAAAGGTTTCATGCCAGTCAAATAAAGTCAACCCTGTTTGTATAATGACCAAAGGTTCTAGGACATATTAGAGATGATAAAGAAATTCATGTGTCACCTGGGAAAGGGGCGGCCAGTAGGGAATGGGCTATGCTGAGAAACCAGAAGGAACCACAGCCATTTATGAGTCTGATGAACTGCATCGCGCAATTCCGGCCACACCAGATGAGGGTTATGTTATCTCTTCCAGAACTGGCAGTCAAAGTGGAACTTGCAGGAGAAACATACAGAATAAAGTGTTAGCTAATATCAAAGAACTGACCAAACAAGCACAGGTGATCACGGTGATAAATTAGGGGGCAGAAGAACCCACATGGCTGATTACAGATACATCGGATATTGGAGTAGGAGCATGGGTTGGCCTCAGTCGAACACATGAAACAGCTTGCCCTGAAGCTCTCCATAGGTGAGAGTTCAGAAATTCGGATATCAACTATGGCACTACAGACATGAAGGTACTGGAGGTGATCGATGCACTCCAAGCCTTCAACCATAAGGTTTTGGGTTCCAAATCTACAATCCTCATAGACTGCCAACCTCTGATAAACCTGAGGACTGACCAGATGCCTGGCTGAAAGACGACCCAATGGATAAGTCAATTGGGCAAATATGACACCAATATGGTGTACGGGGAAGGACGAATGAACCGTTTAGTAGATGCACTCTCCCACATGTATGTAGACACCAATGATAGGACTCTAATACCTATCGTTCATCACACACTGGTGGACGATAATATCTCTGACTGTACCTCCTACCAGAATCTATCTATAGCACTGGCCTCAATGGCACACAGAACCTCACCTACCTCTCCAGCATGCTCCATGCGAGACTGGGAACCACATGATTGCCCCAACATGCTATAGGGGAAGGTGAACTCCTCTCCAGAAGCAGTACTAGCTATGGCTCTGAGTGGCATGAACCTATATCCTAGGCAGTGGGAGCACCATTGGATAAACCAACACAACTACTACTAACCGCCCTAGGTCGTCACCATATGATGATGCCTTGCAATTCCAACTATAGAGACGCACATGGTGACCCCCCCATTGCGCCCACCAGGACAACATGAAGGGAAGCCCCTACATAGTGGGTCACTTAATATCAACAACAAGGAACCAATTATCCCAGATTTACCCCCCCCAATAAATGCATACTGCTCGGTCCTCTTTGATACGTGGGAAGAGAAAGAAGGCACAGGACAAACCAGGATCAGGGTAGAATAGATTGAGGATGAACAGGATGTCATAGGCACTTCCCACAAGAGGCAAAGCATTTTCAGAGAACAGATGGTATCTAATTACCAGCACAAAGCAATCTGCTACCAAGTTATGAGCCAGGCTGGTCAAGAAAAGCTGGAAGGAGCCTAGATAGCAGATGGAATACTATACATGAGGACCTGTTATGGGGAACATTGCCTCATCATTCCAAAAGGACAGGGCTTTGATGGAAAAGCCCTGCGAGAATACCGGAGGTATGAGATACATAGCAAAGAACTGTAACGGGGGCTCACTTAAGGAGAGGGATCCCAAGGGTGCAACTGCACCGAAGAACTGCAAACTTATTGTCCAATGTTCACACAATGTAAGGGTAAACTAAAATGGCAAAAAATAATATCGTTAAGGCGGACGCTTCACTCAACTAAGGTCTCGAGAGGATTCATTGTTGCAGTAGTAGACTTCTCGCATAGACATTCAAGCAGTTTTATCTTATGCCAGAAACTCCCCCATCAGTTTACTCCAACTATTCGAAGACACCCGTCTCCGCTAAGGGTGGTCCAACACATCTCCTAGTACCCCCTTTCAGGCATGCAAGTGTCGGCATACTCTAGGTGGCGTTCAACTTATGCGAGTAATGTTTCTACGGCGCATTCTCAATTTGGTCACCGAAGTAAAAGTCTCTTCAGATCAGTGCCTTGCCTGTAGCTAACAGTCAACACACCACATGAACGGGACTATCTATGACACCCTTCCCATATGCAATGGTCCCCACTTGACCCCGGAAGCTACCATGAGCGGTTTATCCATCTACTATTTGCGAGTCTTGGGCTTCCGGTGTCTCCGGCCGTATCCAGTGGTCCCGGAGTGATTCAAGCGACGCTACCCATGACCACCACCACGGATCCACCTTACCTGTGGTAGGAATCATGCCTTTAGTGTCTGCGCACTTCCCTTTCAGAGCCTATGACGTTGGGGCCACGTTCGGACTTGATAGGTGTAAAACTCTCCCGGTCACCGCGGCACCACCCGCGACTACCTTCGGGACCCCCACTGTTAAGTCCCGTTAGCTCTGTCCGTTTTGGTCCGTTTTACTCCGAACAACTTGGAGGAGGTACTCCAGCTTCCACCCTATACTCCCTCTTATATCCGGCGAACAGCTTGCTGTCGACCGGATGGCAGCAACGTACACCGTGTTGCAGGCAGGTCCGCAAAGATCCCACTTTGCTAGACTGGGCACAACTACACACCCGTTTGCCCATGACGTCTGGGCCTCGAGGCGGGACTGGAGGGGCATGATAGAAATAATGTCTCCAATTTACAGCTTCTTTGGAGCTGCATAGCTCGCCCAATAGTATCTCCCAGAACCCCAGATTCCCGTATTGTCCGTGGTTTTGCGTGACAAACATTCCAGTCAATTTTCCCGAACTCCGCAAGGGACTTCCTATTAAATGGTAGGGTAACTCAGAACCTTTGGCAGGGTAATCTGCCCCATGGCAGGGTAACCTGATCCTGAAGGTAGGGTAACCTTGCCCGCTGGACAAGGGGACTTTGCCCAGTTACCCTGTCTATCTCTTCCCTGGAGATAGACCTTTCCCCAGTTACCCGGCCTGGCTGCCTGACTGCCCCTTCGGAGGTCCCTAAGTACGCGGACACCTCTCCAGGGCGTATCCAAGTACCTCGGTACCCTTCGAAGCTATTTCTGTTCGCCTTGCCGCCCGCGCCACAGGGCCTCCGGAGGTCCAGGTTTTCCTTGGCTGCCGGTTCCTATATGTTTGCCTCCGGGCTGCCTGTATGGGTATAGGTTCCGGTTGTCATAGCCCATGTATGCCAGGTTGTTACATCACTGCCCTCTTTTCTACGGTGCGTCCCGGACCATTAGCGTGGTCCCTTATTTCCACTACTCAATTCCCTCAAGACCCTATGGTTCCTGGGCTTGGACGGATATGTTTGATGGAAATCCAGAATGGCCTGCAGGCCTGTCCCTTCTAGCATCTCATAGGGCTCCCACCAGTTTGCCTCGGCTCCATAGCCTTCCCATGAAACCAGGTACTGGACTAAGCATGATGGGAACTTCGCCTTTGCCACTCCGTACCATCCACTGTCCAACACGGCTTCGATAATGTAACTGGGGTCATTGTCCACAAGTTCCGCGCTGGGGACTTCCTTCACCCTACCTGATCCCATGTCCTCACAATATGGTTCCAGCAACATGACATTGAAGACCGCCTGCATGCTCTATCTGGCGGGCAGTTGAAGTTCGTATGTGTGAGTACCCACCCGACGTTTGAACACAAAGGGGCCAAACATCTAGGGGTCCAGGTTCTCCAGCTGACCCTTGGTGCGGATGCCTTTCCTGTTCTATATCACGCAGTGCGCGTTCTTAGCACATCCAGTGGCCACATCCTCCACGGTGCCGTAGTCCAGTGATGGCAACCTCTTCTGGTCATGCCATTTTCGTTGGCGTTGTTGTGCCTGTTGGATTGTTTCTCGAATCTCTTGCCAGGTTCCTTCCAATTCCTTAACCAAGAGCTCACTGCCAGGGTGTATGCCTCGATTATCAGACGCTATACCGAACCAGTTTGTCCGTGGATTAAATCCGTAGTTAATCGCGAATGGTGACTGTCTGGGGGATTCCGATATCGAGGTGTTTTATGCATATTCCGCAAGCGGCAATAGCGTAACCCAATCATCTGGTTGGCAGGAGCAGTAGCTACGCAAGTACTGCTGGAGTGTCTGATTGACGCTCTCGGTTTACCCGTTAGTTGCGGGGTGGAACGCAGTCGTAGTGTTCAATTTCACTGGTGACAAGTTCACCAGACTGATCTGGAACTTGGATGTGAATCGGCTATCTCGGTCGGAGATGATTCACTCTGGGAGTCCATGAAGGCAGCAAACTTGCTTCAGGAATATCAAGGCAAGTTCCTTGATTGGTACCTCAGGGGTCAGGGGTATCAAATGTGCCATTTTCGAAAATCTATCCACAATGACCCAGATTTTTGTATACCTTTCTGACTCTGGCAGCCCTACAATGAAGTCTATTGAAATCACTGGCCAAGGCCACATTGGATCATCAATGGGTTCCAGTAGACCAAACTTCTTGTACCTGATGCACTTATTTCATTGACATGGATCACATGTTCGTATATAGTCTGTGATGTGCTCGTCTATCTTTGGCCAATAGAAATTAGCCCTGACCCTGCCAATAGTCTTGTAAGTCCGGAAGTGTCCCGCGTTTCGGGAGTCACGTTTAGCCTCTATGATTGTCTGCTACACATTCAGACCCTGGGGAACATACTACCTGTTCTTGTACAGCAGTAAGCCCTTTTTGGTCGTAAAGCGCCGGTCAACCTCTTTGTCACCGGAGGTCGTTGTCTCCAGGATCCTCGAGTATCCCTGATCCTGTTGTATCGCTTCCTTCAGTTGATCCAAAAAGGAAGAGTGGAGCCGGAACCCTTGGCACACCTGGAACCCCTGTGGTCGCAAGATGTACTGTTCCTGGCTCCCGACACACTGTCCGGGGCGCAAAAATGACCATGGCGGAAATTCACTCCTCGCTTCAGGGCAGCAGTCCTACGCTGCGACAGAGCCTCGGCCTTCTGATTCAACTCTTCCTCACGGTAAACCACCTTGAAGTTAAACGGTTGTAGGAACTCAGCCCAGCGGTGCTCCCTGTGGTTAGGCACTTTGGTACTATTAAAGCACTCCAAATCGTTATGATCCGTATAGATCACCAATTGGTCTGTTACCGAGCGTAGCAGATGATCCCATTCCTTGAATGCCGCTACTATAGCAGTTATTTCCTTATCATGAACATCATAATTAATCTCCGCTGGGTGCGACTTCTGACTATGTTAGGCCACTGGATGCCATCTCTCATCTCCAGACAACTAGGAGAGGATGGCTCCTAAAGGAAAGTCACTAGCATCGGTTTCCAGCCTGGTTGGCCGTTCAAGGTCAAAATGTGCTAGGATGGGTTTGGACGTGAATCCTTCCCTCAGATGATCGAAGGCTTGCTGGCAAGCAGTCGTCCATTCCCATTGGACATTCTTCTTGGTCAAGTCCATCAGAGGTTTTGCTTTCTTACTAAAACCCTCGATGAACTGACGATAGAAGTTGGCAAAGCCCATAAAGCTTTGAGCGTCGACGACGCACGTCGGAGGTGACCAATACCTGGTTGTTTACACCTTCCCCGACAACATAGAGATACCTATATCGGAGATCTTATATCCGCGGAATTCGACTTCCCGTTGGTGGAAACTGGACTTCTTCATGCTTACACACAGTCTGGCTTTCTTCAACCTCTCCATCACAGGTCTGACTATTGCGACCTGCTCTTCTAGAGTTTCGGAGTAGATTAAGATGTCATCCATGTCTGCAATGACTCCTTCAACCCTGAGGTCCCGGAACACCTCCTTTATAATGCTCTGGACAGTCGCCGTGGCATTACATAACCCGAATGGCATGACTGTGTATTCATACATTCCATATCTACAGTGCAAGGCCGTCGTCCATTCCTCACCTTCTGCCATCCTCAGAAGGTAGTAGCCATTCTTGAAGTCCAACTTGGTGAACACAACGGCTTTCCCTAACCTATCTCGCAGCTCATTCATCAACGGCAGAGGATACTCACTCTGCAACATGATTTTGTCCAACCCTCCATAATCTATTACCAGTCTTAATGTACCATCTGGTTTTGGGACGAAGAGGATAGGGGCCGCTGCCTATGAACTGGATCACCGTAGCTTTCCTGTTCGTAGTATGTCATTGAGATATTCCCCAAGTGCCTTAAGCTCCTTTTCCGACAACGGATAGATAGGCCCAAACGGCGGGTGAGTTCCGGGCGGCAGCTCAATCGCATGATCGTATTTGGCGTGCTCCGGTAATGCCTCAATCCATGGTTAACCGAAGATATCCCCATAGCCCTTATACTCAGGGAGTAGCTTGATCGTAAGGTCAGCACCTTCCTCATCTGAGAATTGTACAATTTCCAGCAGGTACACGACACTCAGATACTCAGCTAGCAGTTCCTCATCTGACATGAATACTAACCGCCCCTGCTCTGCTAGGCAGTTGGCCTTGCAGAAATCTGAGCACCAGGTTAGTGATCCTGTTTTCCAATCTATGTCTGGGTTATAGTCCTTGAGCCATGACATAGGTAGGTATCTGTCCATCTTCGTGTCGGGGCATATCCGCGACCTCGAAGCGCATCTCATCATGGTAGTCGTCTATCTTTATCTCCAATGACTTGGTATAGTGCAAACCTGACCCCAGAATGTGATTCCCGCTTGCATCGCTTGTTGGCACATGTACTTCTCACCGTACACAAGGTGGCTGAGTCTGTTTAACCCATCGGCTACTAAGCACCGGCCCCGTAGCTCCACGGTCTAGCAACAAGAGCACTTCTGCGCTTACTTGTCGCGCTTCGATTCTCCAGTCTAGCATTACTCGTAGGTGGATAGACTTAGTATGTCCAGGCAGGTTATCACGTTTCTCCCTCTCTGCTGGGCTTACGGGCTTAGTCATCTTGTCTCACTAATTTCCGGGTCTCGTACCTTTCAGCACAAGAGCGGCCATAACCGGTCAGTAAACATTCTAGGGATTGGAATACTCGCTGTCACAATTGTCAGGGTGTTTACTATCACGCAACCATGATTTCGGCTACTAAATGCTCCTCAGGTAATCTTGGAAATAACACTTTTATTTGATCAAGTCCAGCCTGAACCAATTCCCTCTTTATACTAAAGATAACAATTTCCTGAGTTGGGTAGAGGTCCGCCATTGGACCGGTTCCAAGCGAAGCAACGAGGTGCTTTCCCAATGTCAAGCATCTTCTCCAGCAAGACCACCCCCAGCCTCAACTGAAACAATGTCCCCTGACGCGCTCCTCTAGCCAAGGAAATCCTGAAAGAAATACTTATAACTAGAACAAAGGAAATAAGCAGAAACCCAACAAAGGAAAGATCACCCAGTCCACTGTGCACGGCCCAAAACATCTACCTGCCACACCCCCTGGGTGCAGTCAGTATAATATTCATCCAGGCAGCAGAGGGGTACTTACCCATCCCAGAACCATTTCCTAGGTTCTTTTCTCCATCCCTCGTGGGCCTATGGGTGTGGGTCAGCAAGGGTATGCCTTAAGCAGAATGGGTTCTTACCTATTCTGAGCCGTCAGTATCAACCTCTATTATGTGAGTTGATGCCTCTCGAACTTCCAATATCTTTCACGTGGGGGCCGGGGGTGGCACTTCAATGCACTTTAGTCGCTTGTCCACACCTACAGGCTCGTTTAGCGGGGCTGACTGTTTCAACCTACGATCCTGCTTGGAGGAACTAACAACTGGAGACCTTGCGGTACACTTCCACCAGAAGTGCCCGGTTTGTCTGCATTTCGTGCACTGGTTGTGTTTTCTCTGACGTTCGGTCAAAGTCGACAGGATTTTCTCATACACCATGGCATACCCAGAAGTTGCCGGCTTTGCCTGTTTCCCCGCGTTTAAATTAGTAGGTTTGGCAGAACTCTGGTTTTGTCTGCCCCATCGTTTCTCCGTTTCCTTGAACCTCCCAGATGTCGACGATCCATCCTCGTTCTTGTCTATGGGGTGAGACCGTGGGGCAGGGTAGATGACCCGGTTGCTGAGCCAGTTGTTGTCTTCCACTGTATGCACGACCTTCCGGAGAGGATAAAGCTATTCGTTCAGGTCAGTCGGATGGGCCTCCTCAAGCGCTCATGCATTCTGAACCTCTGAACTGATGCCTGATCGAACCTGGTCCTGTACCTGTACTGGATCTGTATAGCTAAGCTTATACATATAGTCATTGATCTTGTCCAAGTACTTATCGATGTGATGTGGCTCCATCACCAGGTCTCGCCACTCGAGAAGGGATCGATCTCGCTCAGCTTGGTCTCCGCCGCAGCTGCGTTCCAACCATTCTCGGAACCTTTTCTATTTTCCTAAGGGGTTGCCATCCTTTATGGGGACGTCCGTGCGCTTAGCAGCTTCCTTGTTAATAAGGCCATGGAACCGCAGGTACCATGCCCGAGCGGAATCTGCAATAAGGAGGATCACCACGTTTACCTTATCCATATTGGTTAACTTGCAATCCTCATAGTACTCGAATTTGACCTCTACCCAGGTCAAAAAGCTTGTGACTTCTGTAACTTTGCTCTTGACCCCGGGATGCCACTCAGCTTTTCCGGCTTCTTCTGCTGAGGTCTCCGTGTAGGCCTAGAGGGCAAACCAGTACCCCTCAGGGCACTCCCTAGCCTCTTGTCCCGGCGGTGCCACCGTCATTTCTTCTCGTTGCTACAATCAGGCTTGTAAGCAGCGAGAAAAGGGGTCAAATGAGGGACAGAATCCCCGTTGTCATCATCCGAGCTATCATGGTCCGAGGCCCCTGGATCTCCACCGGCTCCTGCCATACCACCTCCTGGTGGCGCATGTCTGTCGCCACTACCTCCGGTATTCCCGCCTTGGGACTCCCAGGGCCTGTCATACCCATCAAGCCGTGCCTCCTGGCCATCCCGGTTGCCATCCTCCATGGGGTTAGCCCCTGATGGTCCCGGTGGCGGTGGTGGAACAGGACGTCGCCCACTCTCACGAGTTGGGTTGGGCGCCACCTGGGTTATCCTTAATAATGATTGCAACTCTGCAGAACTCCGAGGTTGTATCCGGGGGCCGGCCTGCCTGCATGACCGACAATACCCACATGTTGGTAATCCATCTCCATCCTTCTGCCTTCTTCTGTGCCTCACTGGGGTCTGTAGTCCCTTTTGACACCCATAGGAGTGGTAATAAATCCATCCCATCTGAGTTTCTTATGATTTACAGCGCAACAGACAGAACTCGTCGTGGCTGTCCGAATCACTACTCGTAATAGTGGCCAAACGGAAGGGAAGAGTCGGTTTCATAGGTGCGGCGGGCAGCATGTGTGCCCATGGAGTAGGACGAGCAGGTGTTCCGGGTCCAGGGATTGGAGTCCCCCGCAATGGAGCCGTGGGTGCACGTGCTTGGTGCCGTCCTACCTTTTCTGAGAATCCAGATGACACCGCACGCAGTGGCCAGAACCCTGGGGTTGCGACTGCTGCTGGTAGGAAGAACACCGTAGGGAAGGTGTTAGGGACTGGTATAGGGACTGGAATAGGAGTGGGTCTTGGAGTAGCTATGGGCGGTATGGGAGTTGCAGCGGCAGGTGTCCCTGGGGGGACAAATGGAGCAGGGGTTGGACGAGGGGTTCGGTCTGGCGTGTTCAAGGCCGAAATGCCCTTTGGTTTGGAGATCCTTTTCCTTACACGACGTCCATCCATGGGCCCAACAGTCGGGCTGCCCGCACGGCTATGGGCCATCGAGCGAGAGCGCGATAGAGAGCCTGTAGATGCTCTCCAGAAGGAGGAGGTATAACTATAACCGCCACCTTTCAGGCTTTCCAATATCCATATACCGACTGGCCTCAGGTACGCCCTCCACTGATCATCTCTGGCTCTCATGGCCAATTCCATGCTGAAGTTCTCGGGCTTGGTATGGACGAGTGGGAGCGGGGGCGTGGCCTCTAGCATCAGTATGTCATTCTCAGCATCAACACTATA
This sequence comes from Tuber magnatum, assembly GCA_003182015.1. NCBI lineage: Eukaryota > Fungi > Ascomycota > Pezizomycetes > Pezizales > Tuberaceae > Tuber > Tuber magnatum. Next base: position 1,027,209 of record PYWC01000006.1, read on the forward strand.
CCCTCCTTCAACCGCCCTTTCCAGTGCGGCCATCCGAGTCTTCAGCGCATGCTCATGCCTTATCATCCGCAGGTATGCCTCCTGCTGCACTTTCATCCTTTCCACCGCTGTCCTGGCAATCTGTTTTCGGAACACCACCTGTTGTTGCGTGTTCCAGTTCCTCAGCTGCCGCTTAGCATCGTCAATGGACTTGGCTACCTCCTGGATGATATAAGGCTCGATGAAGTTGCCGGAGAACTCGCTAAAGGAGACCCATCCTGGCGGGGGAGCGGTCATATTGTGGACAAGAGCAGGGTCTTGAAAAAATGACAGCACTGCAGCGCGAGATTCTGTAACTGTAACATCAAGGCAGTCAATAGGTAACTGAATAGGGGCAGGCTCTAAATGCAACTGGTGACCATCCCATTCAATACCGCAAACATCCGGAAAGAGTAAAGCATGAAACGCATTGGTATCATGTTCGTCAAGATCAAGGTCTGAATCTGACTTGGATCCCATTCTGGCTTAAAGTTTGGTACTAGACATTGCGCTTTCCATCCTGGGCTACTTGTTCTAGACAAGGTCACTAGTATTCATGCAAGATCAGTGCCAAAGGTGGAAAACATGTTACTCAGGAGAGGAGTTAAGCCTGGGGGTCGCTTAACGATATACTATAACGGGGGCTCCCCTGGGAAGATAGATCCCAAGGGTCCGAGCACACCGAACAACTTCAAACTTATCATGCGATGTTCACACAATGTGAGAGTAAAGTGAAATGGTAAAACTTAATATCGCTAAGCCTTATGCTTCACTCAATTAAGGTCTTGAGAGGATTGATTGTCTCAGTAGTAGACTTCGCACATAGATATTCAAGTAGTTTTATCTTATGCCAGAAACTCCCCTATCAGTTTACTCCAACTATTCGCGCATACCCTTCCCCGCTAACGGTGGTCCAACACATCCCCTAGTACCCCCTTTCGTGCATGCAAGTGTCGGCATACTCTAGCCAGCGTTCAACTTATGCAAGGAACGTTTTGCGGTGCATTCTCAATTAGGCCGCTGCAGTGAAGGCGTCTTTGCCTCGGTGCATTGCCAGTGACAAACAGTCAAGACACTGCATGAAAGCAACTATCTATGACACCCTTCCCATATGCAATGGTCCCCACTTGACCCCGGAAGTTACCGTGAGCGGTTTATCTATCTAGTATTCATGAGTCGCGGGCTTCTGATGTCTTCCACAGTATCCCCTGGTCTGGGAGTGATCCAATGGGCGCTACCCATGACCACCACCTCGGATCCACCTTACCTGTGGTAGGAATCATGCGTTTAGTGTCTCTGCACTTCCCTTTCAGAGCCTAGGGCGTGGGGGTGATGTTCAGACTTGATAGGTGTAAAACCCTCCCAGTCCCCCCGGCACTACCCGGGACTACCTTCAGGACCCCCATGGTCAACCCCCTTTAACTCCACCGCTTTTGGTCCGTTTTACTCGGAGCAACTTGGAGGACGTACCTCACCTTCCACCCTATGTCCCCTCATATATCCTGCGAACAGCGTATGATCGACCGGACGGCAGTAACGTATACGGTGTTGCAGGCAGGTCTGCAAGGATCCCTCTTTGCTGGACTGTGTACAACTACACACCCGTGTGCCCATGACGTCCGGGGCTCAAGGCGGGGCGGGAGGGGGATGTTAGGAATAATGTCTCCAATTTGCAGCTTCTTCGGAGCTGTATAGCTCGCGCAATAGCACCTCCCGGAACCCCAGATTCCAGTATTGTGCATGGTTTCGCAGGACCAATGTTCCCGTGAATTTTTCTGAACTCCCCAAGGGACTTCGTATTGAATGGTAGGGTAACTCAGAACCTGTGGCAGGGTAATCCACCCCAAGGTAGAGTAACCTGATCCTGAAGGTAGGGTAACGTTGCGCTCTTGACAAGGGGCCCTTACCCTGTTACCCTCCCTATCCTTCGCCGGAGATAGACCCTTCCGCTGTTACCCAACCTGGCTGAGTAACTGCCCCTTCAGAGGTCCCTAAGTACACTGACACTGCTCCAGGGTGTAGACAAGTATCTAGGTCCCCTTGCAAGCTATTTCTGTTCATCTTGGCGCCCGGGCCATCGGGCCTCGGTAGGTCAAGGTCTTTCTTGCCTGCTGGTTCATGTCACTTTGCCTCTCGGCTGCCACTATGGGTAGAGGTTCCGGCTGCCATAACTCATGTATGTTCGGTCGTTACAACACCATGCTGGAGAACAGAATCGCCGATATGCAACTGAATACAACTACTGGCCAGAGATGCGGGAGGATATTGGAGATTATTTGAAGCAATATGGTACTCCCTCGATGAACAAGGAACCAACCTAGACACCACAAGGAAGGACCCAAACCCTGGGCTAGCTTGCGAACCACTTGAGTCGATTGCTAGTGGTTTCGCGAGGTCTTTCAACAAGTCGAATAGATTTGACCTTGTCTTGATAGCACTGGCAGTGGATCAAGTAAGGTGCTTGTAACCGGGGCTCCACTAGGAAGATGGATCCCAAGGGTGTGACCGCACCGAACAACTTCAAACGTATTCACCAAATGTTCACACGATGTAACAGTAAAATAAACGGTAAAACTTAATATTGTTAAGCCAGACGCTTCGCTCAATTAAGGTCTCGAGAGGATTGATTGTTGGAGTAGGAGAGTTCTCGCATATACGTTCCAGTAGTTTTATCTTATGCCAGAAACTCCCCCATCAGTTTACTGCAACTATTTGAGCACACCCTTGTCCCCTAAGAGTGGTCCAACACATCTCCTGGCACCCCCTTTCGGGCATGCAAGTGTCGACACATTTGGGCTGGTCTCCAACTTATGCGGGTAACATTTCTGCAGTGCAGTCTCAATTTGTCCGCCCGAGTAAAAGGCTCTTTGCATCAGTGCCTTGCCAGTAACTAACAGTCAAGACACTGCATGAACGAGACTATCTATGACACCCTTCCCATATGCAATGGCCCCCACTTGACCCCTGAAGCTACCATGAGCGGTTTATCCATCTACCATTACCGAGTCTTGGGCCTCCAGTGTCTCCCGTCGTATCCGGTGGTCCGGGAGTGATCCAAGGGGCACTACCCATGACCACCACCTCGGATCCACCTTACCTGTAGTAGAAATCATGCGTTTCGTGTCTCTGCACTTCCCTTTCAGAGCCTATGGCGTTGGGGACAGATTCGGACTTGAGAGGTGTAAAACGCTCCCAGTCGTCCAGGCACCACCCGGGACTACGTTCGGGACCCCCATGGTTAACTCCCGTTAAATCCGTTAGCCTAGGTCTGTTCTACTCCGAACAACCTGCAGGAGGTAGTCCACCTTCCACCCTCCGCCCCCTCCAATATCGGGTGAACAGCTTACGGTTGACTAGATGGCAGCAACGTATGCGGTGTTGCAGGCAGGTCTCCCAGGATCCCTCTTTGCTAGACCACGCACAACTACAAACCCGTTTGCCCATGACCTCCGGGCCTCAAGGCGGGGCCGGAGGGGCATGATAGGAATAATGTCTCCATTTTACAGCTTCTTCGGAGCTGTATAGCTCACCCAATAGCATCTCCCGGAACCTCTGATTCCAGTATTGTGCGTGGTTGCGCGTGACAAACATTTCCAGCAATTTTTCCAAACTCGCCGCGGGACTTTATTTGAAAGGCAGGGTAACTTAGGACCTTTGGCAGGGTAACCCCAGCCCCCAGCCAGGGTAACCTAATCCTGAAGGTAGGGTAACCTTGCCCGCTGGACAAGGGGACTTTATCATGTTACCCTGTCTATCCCTTCGCCGGAGATAGTTCTTTCCCCAGTTACCCGGCCTACCTGAGTAATGGTCTCTTGAGAGGTCCCTAAGTACCCTGACCCCGCTCCAGGGTGTATTCAAGTATCTAGGTACCCTTGCAAGCTGGTTCTGTTTATCTTGGAGCCCGGGCCATCAGGCCTCCATAGGTCAAAGTCTTCCTTGCCTGGCTGTTCTTATCAGTTTGCCTCTGGCCGGCCTGTATGGGTACAGGTTCCGGCTGCCATAGCTCATGTATGCTGGGTCGTTACCCCGCCATATGTGTCTTATACCTACCAACACTATGGTCATGCCAGAAGGAACCATAAAAGGCCTAGAACAAAGCATGTGTATAGCACACGGCCACCCACTTTTGATAAAAATGTAATAACAACACTCATATTAAGTCTAAGTTGTTGTAACGGGGGCTTCCCTAGGAAGAGGGATCCCAATGGTGCGACCGCACTGACCAGCTTCAAACTTATCGCCAAATATTCAAACAATATAAAAGTAAAGTAAATGGTAAAACTTAATATGGTTAAGCCTGACACTTTACTCAATTAAGGCCTGGGGAGGATTGATTGTGGGGGTAGGAGAGTTCTCACATAGATGTTCAAGTAGTTTTATCTTGTGCCAGAAACTCCCCATCAGTTTACTCCAACTATTCAAGCACACTCTCCTCCGCTGAGGGTGGGCCAACACATCTCCTAGCACACCCTTCGGGCTCGCAAGTGTCGACACACTCCATTCGGCATTCACCCCCTGCGAGTATCGTTTCTGTGGCGCATTCGCAACCTGGCCGGCGCAGTGAAAACCTCTTCGCATGGGTGTCTTGTCAGTGGCTAACAGTGAAGACACCTCCTGAGCTGGAGTATGTAGGACACCCTTCCTATCTGCAGTGACCTCTGCTTGACCCCAGAAGCTACCATGAGCGGTTTATCTATCTACGATTTACGAGTCTCGGGCTTCCGCGGTCTTCCATAGTGTCTGGTAGTTTGGGAGTGATACAAGGGGCGCTACCCATGACCACCACCTCGGATCTACCTTACCTGTCATAGAGATCATGCGTTCAGTGTCTCTGCACTTCCATTTCAGAGCCTATGGGGTTCGGAGCACATTCGGGCTTAGTAGGTGTAAACCTCTCCCATTCGCCCCGGCACTACCTGGGACTACCTTTGGGACCTCCACTGTTAACACCTGTTAACTCCGCCGGTTTTGGTCTATTTTACTCCACACGACTTGCAGGAGGTACTCCACCCTCCACCATATGCCTCTTATGTATCCTGTGAACAGCCGACACTCGACCAGACGGCAGCGACGTATGCGGTGTTGCAAGGTGGTCTCCAAAGATTCTGCTTTGCTAGACTGCGCACAACTACACACCTGTTTGCCCATGACGTCAGGGCCTCCAGGCGGGGCTGGAGGGACATGGCAGCAATAATCATCAGCGAAAATATCGCCTTGCGCGCAGAGCGTGCTGTGCAGCTGGTGCACAGGGCGCTCAGAATGCTAAGCGCGATTCAGGATGCGCCCTCAGGTCACGATTACATCAGGCTGCAACAAGGTTGACTGAGAATTCTCTGGGTGCAAACAGGCACAACACTCTATCCTCCGAGTGCAACCCGGACATGACATCCAATCTGCGTACCATCATGGCTCAATTCCACACTCTACGAAATCCTCTGAAATTAAGTTCCTTAAGGGTCCCCCCTTTCACACTTTGTGACTTAGGTCACAATTGACTTCAAGTTTATCCATCAGTAGACAGGATAATTTATTAAAACGCTCATATACATAATAGTAACCACTCCCTTAAACCCCTCCGCTAGTTGCGGCACCAGAAAGCTGTTAGAAAGGCCGAACACTGCGAGTGTGAAAAAGGACCCCTTCTTTGACACGCTGTAGCTCCCCCAATATTGTGGGCGAATAGATGTTCTTTACACTGTTGCAAAGCTGCTGTCGAGTGGAGCTATACTGCCAGGTATCCAGTACAGCGGCCAAAGGGCACCCCAGGAATCTGGTGTCAAAGTCAGCGCATTTCAGAACCTGGCTCGAAGCTTACCACAATCTCCCCAGGAAAGACCCCTTCCATAACAGGCTGTAGCTCCCTCAATACCTCTGGCGGGTAGAGGTTCTTTATACCGTTGCAAGGCTGGCGTTGGGTGGATCTATGGGGCAAGGTATGGAGTCTGGCGGCCAAAGGATGCCCAAGGAATCAGGCGTTCCGGCTAGCATATTTCAGAACCTCAGCAGGGAAGACACCTTTCATATCAGGTTGTAGCTCCCAGAATACTGCCGGCGAGTAGACGTTCTGTGCACCATTGCCATGCTAGAATCGATTAGATCTATGATGCAAAGTACGGAGTGTGGCGGCCCAAGGGCGCCCAAGGAATCTGGCGTTGAAGTCAGCGCATTTCAAAACCTCACCAGAAAAGACCCCTTTCATAACAGGCTGTAGCTCTCCCAAACACTGTCCATGGTCAATGGAATCAATAGTATTAAACAGATCAGCATATGCTACCTCATAGAATTCAATAGGAGATGACTGTCATGGAGGTGCTATTGGCAGGCTCTGCATTAGTGGTATAGTTGTGTTGTGGTGTAGTTGTATTGCCCATGTGCCAGTGGAAACATGTTTAAGTTGTAAAGTTGCCAGTAAAATTACAACAAAGTGCTGGCCCGGCCCAGTACTACAACCACCACTGGACCACAGCTATCACTCGGATTCAGAGTAGAACTTAGGTTTATTTTCACTGCCCCAAGCTTGAAGAGCTAGAAATAGAATTAGCCGGTGCAATAGCCGGGGATTAAAGGATCCTGGCTGACCTAAAGTTGGCCTAGTAATACCCTTGCCAAAAGACGCTAGATATGGTTGTAGAAAGGCGGCAGGGGGTACTAGATAGAGTTCGGAATAGGGGGCAGGGGAGTTACCTGAGTGTGGACCAGATGTGGATCTGATGCAACGTCGTGTCTGGATCTAGGTGGGTCTAGTATACAGGGAGAATTAACTGGATGTGAACCAGATCTGGATCTGATGTGACATTGCGTCAGTCTCTAAGCGGGTCTGGTAAGAGTGCCCCGGACAACTGGGGTGCAACAGGCTGTTGCAACCAATGCCCAGGAGCACTGGGCGCAGAGGACGCAGAAGCAATTCAAGTTACGTCAGGGTGCCACAGGAATGTGCCAGACACTACCTTTTTTTTTGCTGATAATGTCTTCAATTTACAGCTTCTTCGCAGCTTCATAGCTCGCCCAATAGCATCTCCCAGAACCCCAGATTGCAGTATTGTGCGTGGTTTCGTGTACCAAACATTCTAGTCAATTTTTCCGCACTCCTTAAGGGACTTCGTATTGAAAGGAAGGGTAACTCAGGACTTTAGGCACGGTAACCTGATCCTGAAGTAAGCGTAACCTTGCCCGCTGGACAAGGGGACTTTACCCTGTTATGCTGTCTGCCCCTTCGCCCGAGATAGACCTTTCCTCAGTTACCCGGCTTGGCTGAGTAACTGCCCCTTCAGAGGTCCCTAAGTACACTGACACCACTCCTGGGTGTATCCAAGTACCTAGGTACCCTTGCGAGCTATTTCTGTTCATCTAGGAGCCTGGGCCATTGGGTCTGCATAGGTCAAGGTCTTCCGTACCTACCGGTTCCTACTAGTTTCCCTCCGGGCTGCGTCTATAGGTGTAGGTTCCGGCTGCCATAGCTCATGTATGCTGGGTCGTTACCCTAGGGAAAGTAAACCTGTAAATCCCCTGGAAGCGAATACATTAAAGCGGTATCTCGTCAGCATAAATCCAATCAACATGTGGAACAAAATATCTGCGATCTAGAAACCAGCCTAAGGTATATGGTCAATAGACAACAAATGAGCTGGGAACCCGGCATTGTGTAATGACCTAGCATATATGAGCTATGGCAGCCTGAACCTACACCCATAGAGACAGCTATGTGGCTGACCAGGGGGAATGAGCGGGCAAGTAAGTACCTGAGGCACGGAGGCCTGATGGCCCAGACTCTGACATGAACAGAGATGGCTGCCCAGGTACTTGGGTACTTGGCTACATCCTGGAGTGGTGTTAGCGTACTTAGGAACCTCTGGCAGGGGAGTTACTCCGGTAGGTAGGGGAACTGGAGAAACGCTACAAGTGTCTATCTGTGGCAACGGAGTAGACAGGCTAATAGGATAAAGTCATCTTGTCCACAGGACCAGCTTACCATACCATGGGGTTCAGGTTACCATGTCAAGCGTCCTGGGTTACCCTACCTTTCAATGCGAGGTCCTGCAGGGAGTTCAGGAAAAATGACCGGATTGTTCATCATGTGAAGTCAGGCATAGTACTGGAATCTGGGGTTCTGGGAGATTCAATTGGGCGAGCTATGCAGCTCCAAGGGAGCTGTAAATTACAGACATTATTGCTATCATGCCCCTTCGGCTCCGCCTTGATGCCTGGATGTCATGAGCAAACGGTTGTGTAGTTGCGCGCAGTCTGGGAAAGACAATCTTTGCCGATGTCCTGTCAACACCGTATATGTCACTGCCGTCGAGTCAACTGATGGCTGTTCGCGGGATATATAGGGCACCGTACAGTCGAAGCGGAAGCATCTCTTCCCAGTTGTTTACACTAAAATGGATCAAAACCGATGGAGTTAACGGGAGTGAACCGTGGGGGTCCCAAAGGTAGTCCTGGGTAGTGCCGGGGCAACCTTGAGAGTTTTACACCTACCAAGCCCACATGTGTCCCCATGCCCATAGGCTCTGAAAGGGAAGTGCCAAGACACTAAAAGCATGATTGCTACTGCAGGTCAGGTGGATCTGGGTTGCTCATTATGGGGAGTGCCCATTGAATTGTTGCTGGCCCTCTGTATCCTATGGAAGACACCAGAAGCCCAAGAAGCGTAAACAGCATATAGCTGAACTGCTCATGGTAACTCCTGGGGTCAGGTGGAGATCAATACATACGGGAATGGTGTTATCGATAGTTGCGCTCATCTGGGGCCTTGTCTATTAGCCACAGGCAAGGCTCTGATATGAAGCAGCTTTGACTCCAGGGAGGAAAATGGAAATATGCTGCAGCAACAATAACCGCAAGAGGTGAACTCCAACTAGAGGGTGTCGACACTTGCATGCCTGTAGGGTGTGCTAGGAGACGTGTTGGACCACCCTTAGCTGAGAAGGGTATGCGGGAATTGTTGGAGTAAACTGATGGGGGACTTTCCGGCATAAGATAAAACAACTTGAACATCTATGCCAGAACTCTCCTACTCCAACAATCAATCCTCTCGAGACCTTAATTGTGTGCAGCATCAGGCTTAACGATATTAACTTTTACTCTTTACTTTACTTGTACATTCTGTGAACTTTGGCGATCAGGTTCAAGTTGTTCCGTGTAGTTCAAATCTTGGGATCCATCTTCCATGGGGTGCTCCCGTTACATCTAGACAGATGGAACACAAGGTTGTGACTTTACCAAACAACTGCACACTTATCACTAAAAGTTCACGCGAACGTAAGAATAAAGTATGTAGTAAAACCCAATATCGTTAAGCCCGATGCTTCACTCAATTGAGGTTCTGAGAGCATTGATTGTGGGAGTAGGAAAGTTGTCGCATAGACTTTCACGCAGTTTTGTCTCATGCCAAAAACTGCGCTGCCAGTTTGCTCTAACTTGTCCCGCAAGCCCTTCTGTGCTGAGGCTCATCAGACACGTCTCCTGGCCAACTGTTTAGCCTTGCATATATTGATATACTCTAGGCGGCATTCACCTCATGCACTTATTGGTTATGTGTTGCATCCCCATGGTGCCTACTCGTGTGAAAGCTTTATCGTACCCATAACTTGCGAGTGCTTAACGGTGCGGACATGTGATGAACCGCACTATCCACGACACCATACCCATGTCTATTGATCGATATATCACTGCGGAACCTACCATAAGCAGTTTGTCGGTCTACTATTTATTACTTGTAGACATCTGGTATCTTACACCTGATGCAGTGGTCCTGTAGTGCTCCCATTGCTGCTCCCCTGGACCACTATCTCCGATCCACCTTGCCTGCCATAGGAATCGTGCTTTTGGTCACTCCGTTCTCCTCTTGTAGAGCCTGTGCCATGGGGGACATGTTCAGGCTTGATAGGTGTAAAAGTCCCCCAGTCACCCCGGCACCATCCAGGACCACTTGTGGGACCCTCTTAGTTAACTCCCATTAACTGTGGCAGTTTTTGTCTCTTATGCTCTGAACAACCTAGAGGAGTTACTCCATCTTCCACCCTACGCTGCCCTGTATATCCTGTGACCAGCCCCTGGTCCAACAGATGGCAGTGATGCATATGGTGTTGCAAGCGCCCTGACTAAGATTCCCTTTAACTAGACCATGTACAATTACCCAACCATTTCCCTATGGCATCTGGGCCTCATGGCGGGATCGGAGGGGTATGATGGAAATAATATCCCCAATTTACAGCTTGTTTAAACCTGCATAGCTCCCCCAACAGCATTTTGCACAATCCTAGACTCTAGTATTATGTATGGCTTCATGTGACAAACGTTCGGCTCCTTTCCTCTGAACTCTGGGAGCTACTCCCTGCGGCCAGGTATGGTAACCCAGGTTCCTTGACAGAGTAACCCAAGTTCCAAGGCATGGTAACTCTAATCGCTAAGTAGGGCAACCTACTCAGGAGGTCAGGGTAACTTTTGCCCTGTTACCCTGTCTAGTCTTATACTGGAGACAGACTTGTCTGCCATTCCCCCGCCCAGTTACCCAGCCAAGCCGGGTAACATTTCTCTAGCCAATCCTTTAGCACGCTAACCTCCCAAGGTGGTATGCTTTGCCCTTCAGGATGGAACCCCGAGTATTAGCCTTCCATTGGTCAAACTCTTGCTTGCCACTCTGTTTCTGCCAGTGTGCCTTCAGGCGATCTGCATGGATATAGGTTCCATCTGCCATCGCTCATGTATGCTGGGTGATTATACCATAATCAAATCAAGGATGGATAGTGACCTTCCAATAAAAATAATGCCAAGCAAGAGATTCTATACAGCTATGGCAGCCAGCATGCCATTCCAAGAACTCGGCTGAATGTACATTTCCTGTGACGTCACGGGGTGGACCTCCCTGGCGAAGTATTCCATCTTTTGGACAAAGCAAGTATGGTACCAGGTGCAGGGCCTTGTTACCAAATCATGCAGTAACGTCTCAACACTATGTCTGACACCAGAGATTTTTGCAAGATCTTGGGGGTGTCTTCTGACACTATACATCATGAATTGATTCAAGATCACTGGCACAACCAGCTAACTCAGAACACCCTTTCCCAAGATCCTGCAATACTGGAATGCCTCGCTGTCAAACTGCTAATGCGGCTTGAAATCCCAGTTCCGTCATTCCAAGATGCACTGGTTTTCAATATCCACCATGTGCAATGTACGAGCAATCTGATCTTTTGAAATCTGGCAAGTCACAATAATTGAGTTCAGGTACAGGCAGTTGGAGAAGAAATGTCTGGTGTGCTAAAGGGATGTCCCCTGGCAGAGCTCATAGCACTTGTCAAAATTAGAAACTATACATGCTGGGGTCCAGTATGGCATCTGTCAGGAAAAAAAAAGTATGCATCTGATGGGTAGTGGTTACGCCCTGACGCAACCGACGTTGCTGTTGCGTCCTCTGCATCCTGTGCGCCCGGGCATCCCTTCCCATACCTTCTTGAGTCCCTGGAATCCGGGGCTGCCACATCAGACTCACCTGGATCCAGAAGCGACGTCCCATCTGATTCACGTCCAGTCCACACCTAGGCAATTCTCCCATCCCCCATCTATCCGGTCTACACCCAGGTAATTCTCTCATCCCCAATCCACCCTGGCCAGAGTCAATACCCCCCCTTAGTTGACTTTCCAGCCATCGCTCATACAAAGAAAGGGGTAAATCTTGGCAAGGAGAAATTGGTTAGTGTGGGTGCTAGGTGAGCAACCGGATGGACTCTGAATTTTAATTGGCACTATACCTGGACTTGCTGTTCTATTTTCAGAACCTAATCTTTGAGGGAATGAAAATACCAGTTCACTCCAGTCTGAAAGCGAGTGATAGCCAGGCCACTGCCCATGGCACCCTTTGGTCTTGTGGTGACTTGGCACGTAGACTTAGATGCACTGTCAGGCTCCGCCTTCATCACAACACGCATCCCCCTCTTGTGACTATACGTACTGGTTTCACTGCCAGAGTCCTTGGGACCCCTTCACCTCCAGATCCTGACACTTTGCACCCTAGATATACTCGACGCCAGCCTTTCAAGGCACTATGGAATGTCTCTCCGCGATCAATATTGGTGGAGCTACAGCCTGTTATGGAAGTGGTCTTTTCTGGTGAGGTTCTGACTATGTGCTGACCTTGACACCAGATTCCTCGGGGTTCCCATTGCTCCAGCACTTGATGCTTTGTAGCATAGGTGTACAGTCGTGTCCGTTAAATAATTACACCCCCGGGCAACAACCATGACAACCACAATCAACCAATTCAACCACAAAAAAAAAAAAGATACAAATTCAATGAAGAAATAGATGAAAGTAAATATCATAAGCTCCAAAGAAATCCTGCTACCATTTTGTGTGACCCCCATCTGCATCCAAAACAGCCTGAATTCTCTCAGGCATCCTCTCTATCCAAGCATCCAATGTCCCTTGGGGAATTAAATCCCACTCCTCCTTTGCTGCCTGAAATAATTCAGCAGCACTATGAGGCCTTCTCTCCAGTCTGGAGAATCGCTTGGTAAGGGCTCTTTTGAGTAGAGCCCAGGTGTTCTCAATAGGATTGAGATCTGGTGAGTTGGGTGGCCAAGGAAGTTTTTTGTAACCACAGTCTGCCTCCAATTTTCGATTTTCCTCACCACCATGCCAGGAGGCATTGTCTGCAGCTAGGTAGATGTTGTCAGAAGGTCTATCCAGACCTTCTATAAAAGGGATGAGGTATGGCTGGTGGATTTCAGTTGCATATTGGTGGGAATTGAGGCCAAGTCTGTCTCTTTTGCTGGTCCTTTCCTCCTCCCCCCTCTTTCTCACAAGAATTAACTCAGTCCTGCCACCCTTCATGATTGCAGCATACACCCCAATACTAGTCCTCCCAGACTTAAAGCTAGGCTTTAAGTTTTTTTCTTCCAACTCTTCACCAGCTCTTACTCTGACCCTCCTCCCAGCCGGATTTGGATCATAAATAATAGTGGCTTCATCAACAAAGACAACCCAATTCCATGCCCCTTTCCAGTTCTTCCTTCTCCTAGCAAACTCCTTTCTCTTCTCCTTTTGTCCTTTCCTCCAAAAAGGCTTTTTCCTAGGTATCAGAAGCCTGAAACCAGCTTCAGATATGATCTTATCTATAGTGGTTCTGCCAAGGCCAATATTCGCTTTTTGGGTAATGTCGCATAATGCTAAATGAGGCTCAGCATCAATAATTGCCTCTACCGCTCTTCTTTTGGTGTCCGTAATCTTGGTGGGTCGGCCTTTCTTGGAAGCATAATGCGTGTTTCCCCCTCTTGAATTGGCTCTTTGAACAACCTTGGCAACAGTCTCCTTGCAGACCCCAATAGTCTTAGCTATTTTATTATAACCCATATTGGTATGCTTATGCAGGGCATAGATTTGCTGAATCCTGTCTTCTTTTTCTCTTCGGGTATGTGGTGGTGCCATGGTGGGTGATGAGGTGGAGGAGAGGTGGAGGAGAGGTGTCGTTGCACTGTTGCCGGGCAGGGGTGTAATTATTTAACGGACATGACTGTACTCGACGCCAGCCTTCCAACGCACTAAAGGACGTCTACTCACAATCAATATTGATGGAGCTACAGCCTGTTAGGGAAGTGGTCTTTTGCTACCAGGCATTTGGCGAGGTTCTGATTATATACTAACCTTGACGCCAGATTCCTCAGACATCCTTGGGCTGCAGCCCCCGACATTTTCCAGCCCTGATGTACTGGACGCCAGCTTTCCAACGCACTAAAGAACGTCTACTCACGATCAATATTGGTGGAGATACAGCCTGTTATGGAAGTGGTCTTTCCTCACAAGTTTCTGATTAGTCGAGGGTGTTTAATGGATGTGCCTGTGCTACTATGCATATTAGTGTTTTAATAGATTATACTACCTTCATAAACTTTAGTTCAATTGCGAGCATGACCTAAGTCACAAAGTGTAAAAGGGAACCCTTTAGGCAGGTAATTTCAGAGGATTTGGTAGAGTGTAGAACTGAGCCATGACGGTACACAGATTGGACATCATGTCCTGGTTGCGCCCGGAGGATGCAGCGTTGTGCCTAGTTGTGCCTGGTCAATGTAGTGTTGCACCTGGTTGCACCCTGAGAATTCTCAGTCAATATTGTTGAAACCTGACATGAGTGAGACCCGACGTCGCGTCCTGCATCTCGTTTAGTGTTCTGAGCGCTCTGTGCACCAGACACAATGGACGCTCTGGGTGCAAGCCTGTCTTTTCACTAATGTCTAGCAAGTGTGTAGATATTATCTGCAGTGAACCCCAGATGCCCATCTGGAGTACATGTTCTTATCATGGTACAGTGGAGCAAAGATGCACAGGAGCTCAAGCCAGTTGGTATTTGGGCGATCCTCGGCCTGGCATACCTGATCTTGGAGACACACGGGCACAAGTATGTCAATAGTGAAACCTATTTATGAACGTTTAATAATAATTTGTAGGGAATCTGAAGATCAGCTGTTCACAACTCCGCTATGTATACATGTAAGGATCGTAATATCACTGCTATATTGTATATAGGCACTATCTAGTAGGCATGCTGCACAATTGAAACCAGAAAAGGATTGCCCTGTTTCGGGCAATTGTCTTCTGATTTCAATTCCGCCAATTGCCTGTACGTATGTACTATATAATACAGGGAATAAAACATAGTGCAAGAGAAATAGTTGCCTGGAAGGTTATGAAATTGGGAGCAAGGATTCAGGTCAGCATCAGCAGGCAGCCAGGAAGTCAGATGTAATGATGTAAAGATGGATAGATATTGCAAGTGGATGCATGAGCTGGCCGCTTTAGACCATATGAAAAAGCAGCAATACAAGATGAAAGGAACATGACGTGAAAGAGAATGGCTCAGGCATGAGCTGGATGTGGTTTTGGTATGACATTGAGTTGGGATATGGAGGAGTGTGGTGAGGGAATGTCAGATGCCTTCTTGAGAAAAGTAGTAATAGGACCCAGAGTCAGGGCACTGGCAAGGAGCACAGTTGAGCTGTCGGAGTCAGAATAATAACATACCGTGGAGAAGAACTGGGCTTAAGCCAGAGGGAGCTCAGATAGTGTGTTGCATCAGGTTAAAGAGAATTGTGGCAAGGCTACGCTAGATGCCCTTCTGAGAGAAGCAGTGTCAGTACTCAGAGTCAGGGTACTGACCAGGAACAAACTTGAGCTACAGGCATTGGAATAAGAAAGTACCAGGCAGAATTACTCCAGGGTAGGCCAGGTATGGGTGGGATACGACATCATATCAGAATACAACATAGTATAGCCAGACAGAGCTGAATCACCACAGTGTAAGTAGGTATTAGAACAGATATCAGAACCCACAGGGGGCAGGAGATACAGAATTAATGTTGCGTATGTCATGACGCAATGGTAATGTGTCAGATGCAGAGTACTTGTTTTGCTAATCCTATTGAGACACCAATAGCAAAGAAGGATAACATGTAAACTATAAGTTGAATACAGGACAAGTGACTGTATGCTGTGGAACTGTGTACCACAAAGAGAGACCTGCAAGAGAGTACAATCATACAGGACTGGGCTGCAAAGACTAAAAGAGCCTACTGTAACTATGAACAAGTTCCATGAGATAAACCTCAATACACGAAATAACAAAAAGGAAAAGGAGGGCTGACCTAAGCAATATATTGTCTGGGCGATAGAATATGACTCAAACCCATCATACTGGCAAACAACTACATAGTCCTATATCCAGAAACATTAGAATACAAAGGTAGTCGTATTATAGTTAAGATACTACTACATAGTAAACAAGAAAGGATTGCAATATATGTGCTAAACAACTCAAAAGTGACAGAAAACTTCATCAACCAAGATATATGCAACAAACATAGTATAAGTACTATCCAGGGCAAAATTCCTAGAGAAATACACCTAGTAGAAGGACAAATATTGTAACGGGGGCTCCTCTAGGAAGAGGGGTCCCAAGGGTGCGACCGTACCGAACAACTCCAAACTTATTCGCCAAATGCGCACACAATGTAAGAGTAAAGTGAACGGTAAAACTTAATATCGTTAAGCCTGATGCTTCACTCAATTAAGGTCTCGAGAGGATTTTTTAATGGTTGGAGTAGGAGAGTTCTCGCATAGACGTTCAAGTAGTTTTATCTTATGCCAGAAACTCTCCCATCAGTTTACTCCAACTATTCGATCGCACCCTTCTCCGCTAAGGTGGTTCAACACATCTCCTAGCAGCCCCTTCCGGGCATGCAAGTGTCAACACCCTCTAGTCAACTTTCAACTTATGTGAATACGTTTCTGCGGCGCATTCTCGATTTGGCCGCTGGAGTGAAAACGTCTTCGCATCGGTGCCTTGCCAGTGGCTAACAGTCAAGACACCGCATGAACGGGACCTCTATGACACCCTTCCCACATTCAATGGTCCCCACTTGACCCCGGAAGCTACCGTGAGTGGTTTCCCTATCTACTATTTACGAGTCGCGGGCTTCCGGTATCTTCCGCAGTATCCGGTGGTCCGGGAGTGATCCAAGAGCGCTACTTGTGACCACCACCTCAGATACACCTTACCTGTGGCAGAAATCATGCGTTTAGTGTCTCTGTACTTCCCTTTCAGAGCCTATAGCGTTGGGGCCACATTTGGACTTGATAGGTGTAAAACTCTCCCTGTGGTCCCGGCACCACCCCGGGCTACCTTTGGGACCCCCACGGTTAACTCCCGTTGACTCAGTCAGTTTTGGTCCGTTTTACTCTGAACAACTTGGAGGAGGTACTTCACCTTCCATCCTATACACCCTCATATATCCTGCGAACAGCTTCCGGTCGACCAGACGGCAGCAACGTATACGGTGTTGCAGGCTGGTCTCCAAGCATCCCTTTTTGCTAGACTGAGCACAACTACACACCCGTTTGCCCATGACGTCCGGGCCTCAGGGCGGGGCCGGAGGGGCATGATAGGAATATTGTCTCCAATTTACAGCTTCTTCGGAGCTGTATAGCTCGCCCAATAGAGTCTCCCGGAACCACAGATTCCAGTATTGTGCGTGGTTTTGCGTGACAAACATTCCCATCAACTTTCCTGAACTCCTCGAGGGACTTCATTTTGAAAGGCAGGGTAACTCAGGACCTTTGGCAGGGTAACCTAATCCTGCAGGTAGGGTAACCTTGCTCGCTGGACAAGGGGACTTTACCTGGTTACACTGTCTATCCCTTCACTGGAGCTAGATCTTTCCCCCAGTTATCCGGCCAAGCTGAGTAACTGCCCCTTCAGCGGTCCCTAAGTACGCTGACACCACTCCCGGGTGTATCCAAGTATCTAGGTACCCTTGCAAGTTATTTCTGTTCGTCCTGGAGCCCGGACCATCAGGCCTCTATAGGTCAAGGCCTTTCTTGCCTGGCGGTTGCTATCAGTATGCCTCAGGACTGCCTGTATGGGTATAGGGTCCGGCTACCATAGCTCATGTATGCTGGGTCGTTACATCACTCCCGTCGTCTCTGCATTCCGTCCCGGACTGTTAGCGTCGTCTCTTATTCCCACGACTCCATTCCCCCAGAACCCTAGGGTCCCTGGGCTTGGACGGATATCTTTGGTGAAAATCCAGAATGGCCTGTATGCTTGTCCCTTCCCGCATCTCATAGGGCTCCCACGAGTTCTCCTGCGCTCCATAGCCTTCCCATGAAACCTGGTACTGGACAAAGCGTGAAGGGAACTTCGCCTTTGCTCCTCGCTACCATCGACTGTCCAACACGGCTTCAATAACGTAACCGGGCTCATTATCTACAAGTTCCGTGGTGGGGACTTCCTTGACCCTACCTGCTCCCGGGTCCTCACGATATGGTTCCAGCAAAGTGACCTTGAACACCCGGTGGATGCTCTATCTAGCAGGCAGTTGGAGTTCACATGCTCGAGTACCCACCCGACGTTTGACCACAAAGGGGCCGAAGATCCGGTGGTCCAGGCCCCCCATCAGACGCTTCGTACGGATGTTTTTCCTATTCAACATCACGCGGTCCGCCTTCTTAGCCAGTCCAGCGGCAACTTCTTTGAAGGTGACATAGTCCGGTGAGGGCAATCCCTTCTGGTCGTGCCATTTTCATTGCTGTTCCTGTACCTCTTGGATTGTTTCTCGAATCTCTTGCCAGGTTCCTTCCCATTCCTTAACCAAGAGCTTACTACTAGGGTGTATCCCTTGATTATCAGACAGTACACCGGACCAGTTAGTCCGTGGATTAAATCCGTAGTTAATCACGAACGGTGACCGTCTGGTGGATTCCGATGTTGAGGTGTTGTACGCATATTCCGCAAGTGGCAATAGCGCAACCCAATCATCCTGTTCCTAGGAACAGTAGCTACGCAAGTACTGCTCCAGTGTCTGATTGCCCCTTTCGGTTTGCCCATCAGTCTCCGGGTGGAACGCAGTCGAAACATTCAATTTTACTTGCAACATGTGCATCAGACTCATCCAGAACTTGGATGTGAATCGGCTATCTTGATCAGAGATGAGTGACTCTGGGAGTCCATGAAGGCGCCAGAGTTCCTTCAGGAATATCAAGGCAAGTTCCTTGATAGGTACCTCGGTAGTGAGGGGTATGAAATGTGCCATTTTCGAAAATCTGTCCACTATGACCCAGATTTTTGTATACCCTTCTGACTCTGGTAGCGCTACAATGAAGTCCATTGAAATCACTTACCAAGGCCGCATTGGAACATCAAGGGGTTCCAGCAGACCAAACCTCTTGTGCCTGATGGACTTATTCCGCTGGCATGCATCACATGTTCGCACGTAGTCTGTAATGTGCTCGTCCATCTTCGGCCAGTAGAAATTAGCCCTAACCATGCCAATGGTCTTGTAAGTCCCGAAGTGTCCCCCAATTCGGGGGTCATGCTCAGCCTCCATGATTGTCTGCTTCAGATTCTGACCCTTGGGAACATACCACCTGTTCTTGTACAGGAGTAAGCCCTTTTCTCTCGTGAAGTGCCGGTCAACCTCTTTGTCACCCGAAGTCATTGCCTTCAAGATCCTCAAGTATTCGCTATCGTTTTGTATCGCCTCCTGCTGTTGATCTAAGAAGGAAGACCGGAGCCAGAACCCTTGGCACACTCGCAACACCTGAGGTCGCAAGATGTCCTGTTCCAGGCTCCCAACCCACTGTCTGTGGTGAAAAAATGACTGTGGTGGAAATGCACTCCCCCCTTCAGGGCGGTAGTCCCTACGCCCCAATAAAGCATCGGCCTTTTCCTTCAACCGTCCCTCACGGTAAACTACCTTAAAGTTGAACGGTTGTAGGAATTCAGCCCAGCGGTGCTGCCTACGGTTAAGGACCTTGGTACTATTAAAGTACTCCAAATGCTTATGACCCGTATACATCACCAATTGGTCCATTGCTGATCATAGCAGATGATCCCATTCCTTGAACGCCGCTAGGATAGCAGTCATTTCCTTATCATGGACATCATAATTAATCTCCGCGGGGTGAAACTTCCTACTATGATAGGCCACTGGATGACCTGTCTCATCTTCACAAAACTGGGAGAGGACGGCTTCTAGGGCAAAGTCGCTAGCGTTGGTTTCCAGTCTGGTTGGCTGTTCAGGGTCAAAATGTGCTAGGATAGGTTTGGATGTGAATGCTTCCTTCAGATGATCGAAGGCCTGTTGACAAGCAGGCGTCCATTTCCATTGGACATCCTTCATTGTCAAGTCTGTCATAGGTTTCGCTATCTTACTGAAACCCTCTATGAACCAACGATAGAAGTTGGCAAAGCCCATAAAGCTTTGAACGTCGACGATGCAGGTCGGAGGTGACCATTCCCTGATTGTTTGCACCTTGTCCAACAATATAGAGATCCCCATATCGGAGATCTTATATCTGCGGAATTCGACTTCCCGTTGGTGGAAACTGGACTTCTTCCTGCTTTCACACAGTCTGGCTTTCTGCAATTTCTCCATCACATGCCTTACCATTGCGACATGTTCTTCCATAGTTTTGGAGTAAATTAAGATGTCATCCATGTATGCGAGGACTCCTTCATCCTTGCGGTCCGGGAAGACCTCATTTATCATGCTCTTGAAAGTTGCCGGGGCGTTACATAACCCAAATGGCATGACCGTGTATTCATAAAGTCCATATCTACACCGGAAGGCCGTCTTCCTTTCCTCACCTTCTGCCATCCTCAGAAGAGAGTAGCCGTTCTTCAAGTCCAACTTAGTGAACACAACGGCTTTCCCTAACCTATCTCGCAGCTCATTCATCAACGGTAGAGGCTACTTGCTCTTAGGCGTGATTTTGTTCAACCCACGGTACCCTATCACCAGTCTCAATGTGCCATCTGGTTTTGGCACGAAGAGGATAGGGGCTGCTGCTGATGAACTGGATCGCCGTAGCTTTCCTGTTCGTAGCATGTCATTGAGATATTCCCGCAGTGCCTTAAGCTCCTTTTCCAATAACGGATAGATAGGCCCAAACTGTGGTTGAGTCCCGGGTTGCAACTTGATCGTATCGTCGTACTTCGAGTGCGCAGGTAATGCCTCAATCCGTTCTTGACTGAACATAACCGCGTAGTCCTTATACTCCAGGAGTAGCTTAACCGTAATGTCAGCACCTTCCTCATCGGAGAATTGCACAATTCCCAACAGGTACACATTGCTAGGGTCTTTAGCTAATGGTTCTTCGTCTGACATGAATACTAACCGCCCCTGCTCTGCTAGGCAGTTGGCCTTGCAGAAATCTGAGCGCCAGGTTAGTGATCCCGTTTTCCAGTCTATGTCTGGGTTATGGTCCTTCAGCTATGACCTGGGTCGGTACCCATACACCTTTGTGTCGGGCATGTCTGCAACCTCAAAGCGCATCTCATTGTGGTGGTTGCCTATCCTCATCTCCAATGACTTAGTATAGTGCAGACCTGACCCAGGAATGTGATTCCCACTTGCATCACTTATTGGCACATGTACCCTTCGTTGTACACGAGGTGCCTGAGTTTGCTTAACCCACCGGCTACTAAGCACCGGCCCAGTTGCCCCACTGTCCAGCAACAATAGCGCTTCTGCCCTTACTTGTCGCGCTTCAATCGTCCAGTCCAATTTCACCCGCAGGTGAATAGACTTAATGTGACGAGGCAAGTTGTCACATTTCGGCCTCTTTGCTTGTCTTAGGGGCTTAGTCATCTTGTCTTACTAGTTGGGGGTCTCTTGCCTTTCGACACAAGAGCAGCCACAAGGGGTCGGTAAGAATTCTAGGGATTGGAATATTCGGTGTCACAATTGCTAGAGTGTTTACTACCATGCCAGCATGATTTCGGGTACTAAACCCTCCTCAGGTAAACTTCGAAATAACGGTCTTATTTGATCAAGTCCTGCCAGAACCAATTCCCTCTCATACTAAAATAACAATTTCCCGAGGTTGGTAGAGGTCCGCCATTGGACCGGTTCCAAGCGAAGCAACAAGGTGCTTCCCCAATGTTGAGCGTCTTCTTCAGGAGAACCTCACCCAGCCTCAACCGAAACAATGTCCCCCGACGTGCTCCTCCAGCCACGGAAATCCTGAAAGAAATACTCATAACCAGAACAAAGGAAATAACCAGAAACCCAACAAAGGAAAGATCACCCAGTCCACCGCGCGTAGCCCCAAACATCTACCTGCCAACACTCTCTGGGTGCAGTCAGTATGATGTTTGTCCAGGCAGTAGAGGGGTACTTACCCATCCCAGAACCATTTCCTAGGTTCTTGTATCCATTCCTTGTGGGCCTATGGATGTGGGTCAGCAAGGTTATGCCTGAAGCAGAATAGGTTCTTACCTATTCTGAGCCGTCAGTATCAACCTCTATTATCTGAGGTGATGCCTGGCGGACTTCCAAGATCTTTGGCGAGGAGGCCGGAGGTGGTGCCTCAATGCGCTTTAGCCGCTTGTCCATACCCGAGGGCTCGCTTACCGGGGCTGACTGTTTCAACCCATGAGCCTGTTTGGACGAACCGACGACCAGGGACCTTGCGGTACACTTTCTCCAGAAGTGTCCAGTTTGTCCACATTTGGTGCACTGGTTGGGCTTCCTCCGATGTTTGGTCAAAGTCGACGGAATTTCCTTGTATGCTATCGCATACTCAGAAGTCGCTGGCTTTGCCTGTTTCCCCGCATCGAAATTAGTAGGTTTGGCAGACCTTTGGTTTTGTCTTCCTGAACCTTTCTCCTTCTTCTTAAACCTGCCCGACGTCGAGGATCTATCTTCCTTCTTGTCGGTGGGCTGAGACCGTGGGGGGCGGGGTGGATGACCCGGTTGCTGAACCGGTTGTTGTCTTCCAGTGTTTGCCTGACCTTCCGTAGAAGATCAAGGTACCCGTTCAGGTCGGTCAGATGGGGCCCCTTAAGTGCCCACGCATTCTGAACCTCTTGCGTGATACCTGATCGAACCT
Organism: Tuber magnatum; assembly: GCA_003182015.1. Taxonomy (NCBI): domain Eukaryota; kingdom Fungi; phylum Ascomycota; class Pezizomycetes; order Pezizales; family Tuberaceae; genus Tuber; species Tuber magnatum. Next base: position 1,049,613 of record PYWC01000006.1, read on the forward strand.
TGTCCCGTACCTGCACCGGATCCGTATAGCTAAGCTTATACATATAGTCAATTATCTTGTCAAGGTACTCGTCGATGTGATGTGGTTTGATCACCAGGTCTCACCACTCGAGAAGGGATCGATCTCGCTCGGCTTGGTCTCTGCCGAAACTCCGTTCCAATCATTCTCGGAACCCTTTCCATGTCCGTAAGCGGTTGCAGTCTTTTACAGGAACGCCAGTCCTCTTGGCAGCTTCCTTGTTAATATGTCCGTGCAACCCCAGGTACGATGCCCGCTCAGAATCTTCAAGAAGGGGGATCACTAAGTTTACCATATCCATATCTGTTAACTTGCAATCCGCAAAGTATTCAAATTTAACTTCTACCAGGGTCAGGAAGCCTGCGAGTTCCGTAACTTTGCCCTCAACGCCGGGATACCACTCAGCTTTTCCGGCTTCTTTTGCCGGGGTTTCGACCAAATCCTAGGAGCCGCAGCAGTACCCCTCAGGGCTCTCGCTAGCCTCTTGGCCCGGCGGTCCCACCGTCGTTTCTTCTCATTGCTCCAGTTATCCTTACGTGCACCGAGGTAGGGGGTCAAGTTGGGGACAGAATCTCCATCATCATCATGATCCGAGCTGTCATGGTCAGAATCTCCGGGCTCTCTACCGGCTCCCACCGTACCACCTTCAGGTGGCGCATTTCCATCTCTACCGCCTCCTGTGTTCCTATCTTGGGATTCCCGTGGTCCGTCCTAGCCATCAAACCATTGCTCCTGGCCATCCTGATTCCCATCCTCGGGGGGGTTAGCCCCTGATGGTACTGATGCCAGGGGTGGAACGGGGTGTCGCCCACTCTCAGGAGTTTGGTTAGGCGCCGCCTGAGTTATCCGCAGAAATGACTGCAGCTCTGGGCAACTCAGGGGTTGCATCGGGGGGCCTGCATGCCTCCACGATCCCCAATACCCGCAGGTTGGTCGCCCATCTACTACCTTATGTCTTGTTCGATGCCTGACCGGGGTCCGCGCACTCTTTCTACACCCATAGGAGTGGTAATGAATCCACCCCATCGGGGTTTCCCCCCACTTACAGCCCGACAGAGAGAACTCGTCTTGGCTGTCCAAATCGCCACTTGTGATGGTGGGAGGACCAGAGGGGAGAATTGGTTTCCAGGCTGCCGAGGGGATGAGCGGTGCCCCAGGAACCCCCTGAGCAGGTGTTCCTGGTCCGAGGATAGGAGCCCCCCGTGATCGAGCATCAGGTGTTCGCTCTTGATGGCGCCGCACCTGTTCAAAGAACCCAGGTGATGCGGCATGCATCAGATGGAAACCTGGAGTAGTTGAAGCTGGCGGC
>PYWC01000006.1:1050949-1086433 GCA_003182015.1 Tuber magnatum
GTCAGAACGAGTGATTGCGCGAGGAGGGACTGGTAGAGGAGTGGGTCAGGGGGCCGCTATGTGAGGTACAGGAGTCGCAACCGACGGTGTTGTGGGTGGAACAACAGGGGCAGGAGTCGGACTAGGAGTAGGGTCAGCTGTATCCGGGGCCGTAATACCCTTTGGTTTGGATATTCTTTTCCTTACTCGACACCCATCCGTGGGTCCGACCGTGGGACAACCCGAATGACTGCGAGCAAGCGAGCGAGGGACCGACAGGGAGCCTGTAGAAGCTCTTGAGAATGAGGAGATATAACTGCCGCCTTAACCCTTTAGGCTTTTCAATATGCGTATACCGATTGGGCTCAAATACGCCCTCCATTGGTCATCTCTGGCCCGCATGGCCAGTTCCAGGCTGCAGGTTTCGGGCTTGGTATGGACGAGCGGGAGTGGGGGCGCTGCCTCTAACATCAGTACATCATTCTCCGCATTAATACTATACCCTCCTACAAAAGCCTTTTCCAACGCGGTCATCCGGGTCTTTAATGCGTGCTGATCCCGTATCATCCGTAGGTATGCCTCCTGCTGCACCTTCATCCATTCCACCACTGCCGCAGTGATCGGGCTTCAGAACACCTGCTGCTTCTGGGTGTTCCAATTCCGTAGTTCCCTCTTTGCTTTGTCAATCGGCCTGGATACCTCCCGGACAATGCAAGGTTCTACGAACTCGCTAAATGGGGCCCCTCCGGGCGGAGGAGAAGTCATGTTGTGGACAAGGTCATGGTCTTGGAAAAATGAGGGCGCCGCAGCGCGAGGCTCTGTGATCATGAGATCAAGGCATTCAACAAGTAACTGAATAGGGGCAGCCTCCAAAAGCAACTGGTGACCGTCCCATTCTATACCCTGAAGATCCGCCAAAACCGGGGCATAAAACGTGTCGGCGGCATGTTCGTCAAGGTCGAGGTCTGAATCGGGGTTGGATTCTATTCTGGCTCGAAGTTCGGTACTAGACATTGCGCATTCCACCCGGGGCTACTTGTTCTAAAGAAGGTTACCAGTATTCACCCAAGTTTAGTGTCGAAGGTCAAAAAACAATTATTCAGGAGAGGTGTTAAGCGAGGAGGTCGCTTAAGGATATACTGGAATGGGGGCTCCCCTAGGAAGATGGATCCCTAGGGTGCGACCGCACCGAACAACTTCAAACTGATTGGCCAAATGCGCCCACAATGTAAGAGTAAAGTAAATGGTAAAACTTAATATCGTTAAGCCTGATGGTTCACTCAATCAAGGTCTCGAGAGGATTTTTTGATTGTTGGAGTAGGTGAGTTCTCGCATAGACGTTCAAGTAGTTTTGTCTTATGCTAGAAACTCCCCCATCAGTTTACTCCAACTATTCGAGTGCACCATTCTCCGCTAAGGTGGTTCAACACATCTCCTAGTAGCCCCTTCCGGGCATGCAAGTGTCGACACCCTCTAGTCAATGTTCAACTTATGTGAATACGTTTCTGCAGCGCATTCTCAATTTGGCCGCTGGAGTGAAAACGTCTTCGCATCGGTGCCTTGCCAGTGGCTAACAGTCAAGACACCGCATGAACGGGACCTCTATGACACCCTTCCCATATGCAATGGTCCCCACTTGACCTCGGAAGCTACCGTGAGTGGTTTCCCTATCTACTATTTACGAGTCGCGGGCTTCCGGTATCTTCCGCAGTATCCGGTGGTCTGCAAGTGGTCCAATGGGCGCTACGTATGACCACCACCTTGGATACACCTTACCCATGGCAGAAATCATGCGTTTAGTGTCTCCGTACTTCCCTTTCAGAGCTTATAGCGTTGGGGCCACATTTGGACTTGATAGGTGTAAAACTCTCCCAGTCATCCCGGCACCACCCCGGACTACCTTTGGGACCCCCATGGTTAACTCCCGTTAACTCAGTCAGTTTTGGTCCGTTTTACCCTGCACAACTTGGAGGAGGTACTTCACCTTCCACCCTATTCCCCCTCATATATCCTGCGAACAGCTTACGGTTGACCAGACGGCAGCAACGTATACGGTGTTGCAGGCTAGTCTCCAAGCATCCCTTTTTGCTAGACTGGGCACAACTACACACCCGTTTGCCCATGACCTGCGGGCCTCAAGGCGGGGCCGGAGGGGCATGATAGGAATAAGGTCTCCAATTTACAGCTTCTTCGGAGCTGTATAGCTCGCCCAATAGAGTCTCCCGGAATCCCAGATTCCAGTATTGTACGTCGTTTCGCGTGACAAACATTCCCATCGACTTTCCTGAACTCCCCGAGGGACCTCATTTTGAAAGGCAACGGTAACTCAGGACGTTTGGCAGGGTAACCTAATCCTGAAGGTAGGGTAACATTGCCCGCTGGACAAGGGGACTTTACCCTGTTACCCTGTCTATTCCTTCGCCGGAGATAGATCTTTTCCCCAGTTACCCGGCCAAGCTGAGTAACTGCCCCTTCAGCGGTCCCTAAGTACGCTGACACCACTCCCGGGTGTATCCAAGTATCTAGGTACCCTTGCAAGTTATTTCTGTTCGTCTTGGAGCCTGGACCATCGGGCCTCCATAGGTCAAGGCCTTCCTTGGCTGGCGGTTCCTATCAGTATGCCTCTGGGCTGCCTATATGGGTATAGGTTCTGGCTGCCATAGCTCATGTATGCTGGGTCATTACAAATATATATCATAGAGATAGTTGTCTATATTGCAGGAATACCTAAGACTATCAGCAACTACACAGAAGGGGCAACCTTTTAGATTGCTATCCCGTAAAACTATAAGTTAGTTCTAGGAATTCCATGGCTATGAGAACAAAGTTTCACTATATAGTAGAAAAACAACATCACATTTGGGAATAAATAATGCAAAAGAGAGTGTTTCTACAGATCACTGATAGTACAGATAACCCTTGACGTGCAAGCTCTAGAATAGAATCGAATCCCCAAATTCCCCAACATCCAGGTCCCAAAAGATCAGAAAATTCATTTCCAGAAGTTAATAACTGAGGCAAATATGTGCACCAAGAGTACAGCAAAGGTGGTCGGATATGACATATATAGCAATGAATAACCGATGATTTCTGGGAAAATGCAGTTGACAATAGATAGGGGAATGGCCATTGGGCTACCACAAGGCACCTATCCCTGAATTGATTCCTGTCGTAGTTTGGCAGTCAGATATCAACTTATAATCAATGCTAGCGTAATAAGACCTGATTATATTGGGAAAATAATAGTAGTCCTGGGAAATATAAGCAATAAAGAATACTGGGTAGAAAGAGGCTATAAGATCATACAGTTGATTCTTCAGAAGATTAATATCAAACAGCCCTCAGAAGTGGGCACTCTTCAGGACACTGCCCACAAAATAAAAGAGTACAGGAGTATAGACCAAACACCAAGCAAGGACCAGAAGCCCTCAAAATGAATTGAGATCCATGGGATAGCAGTATCAGTGTTCTGCAAGTTGTATTACGACAGAGACAATATGGCAATCCTTAAGCTATGATGGGATCAAGAACAGGTAACCCTGGCCAAAATCTAAATTATCACAGTCTTAGCAATCTGATACAAACACAGAAATAAGTTGGAACCATGGGACCAGCTGATCCGTGAAGAATACTACAAATATTTCAAAATATTCAAGGAAGAGGATACAATAGAGTTGCCACCACACTGAAAATAAGGAAACCTCAAAGTCAAGTTTGCAAAGGATACCCTATTCCCTGTGAAAAGATTTTATGCACCAGAAGATATCAAGTAATAAGAACTCAGACACTATATTGAACAGACACTGCCAAGAAGATAGATTACTAGAGACTCCTTCATGGATAGAGGCTTCACAATCTACTGTGTATAAAAGAAGAACCAAACATTATGTCTGCTTGTCAATTATTAGGCCCTCAATGAAATGGTGAAGAAGGATCAATACCCACTACCTCTAATCTCAGAGGCTCTAGATCCGTTAGGCTCTGCACAATATTTCACCAAAATTGATATTAAGAAAGCATACCACAATATTTTGACAAAGTGTAGAGACAAATCAACAACAACTTTTGTGACACAATATAGGACATGCAAATACTTGTTCATACCATAGGGAATAACCAACACTCTGGATATATTTCAAGGACAGAGCAACAAAGTATTGAGCCAACACCTGACTGTATACTATATTGTCAGTCTATATAATATACTCATATGTCACAAGGACAGGTACCAGTTCTAACTAGATATCAGTAACAGTATACTGGCTATACAAAAGTCTAGAATGAAGGTCAGATCTCCCAAGTACGAGTTTCAGGAACAACAAATTAAATATCAAGGCTGAATAATCAACCTAGACAAAATGCAGATACCCCTGGTCACAATCCAGGCAATATAAAAGTCAAAAGTATCAAAGATAAAAGTAGATATCACATGCTTCATAGAATTTAACAACTTCTAGAATTACTTCATTGAAGGATTCAGCAGAACTGCAAGGCCAATATATCATGTTATCGAACAGGACATCAAATGGCGTTAGGGGCCTGAAGACAATAAGGCCTTTTACAATCTAGAAACTAAGGGAGCAACCATACCAATACTGGTATATTTAGACCCAAGCAAAAAGACAAGGATCGAAACTGATACCTACAAGTATGTCCCTTCAGAGCTCCTGGGTCACATGTATGAGAAGGTTAAATAGAGACCGGTAGACTTCTAGTTCAAAACAATGTCCTGTGGTAAAAGCAACAATGATATAGACAATAAAGAACTTCTTACAATGGTTTTTGCCTCTTAAAGAGTACAGATATTATGTTCTGAACACTAAAGGCCATACTAATATCCAGTAACAGAGACAGACAAGAACAAGAGGGAGTCAAGGGGTAAGAGGTGGAAGGCAAAAGGTGAGAGGCAAGCGACAAGCAACAAGCAACAAGCAACAAGCAACAAGTGACAAGCAACAAGCAACAAGCGACAAGCAATAAGCGACAAGCGACAAGCGACAAGGAACAAGGAATAAGTAACATAGAACAAGGAACAAGGAACAAGGAACAAGAGACAAGAGACAAGATACAAGATACAAGACTGGAGAGCAGATATCCTTTTATTGCTAGAATACAAAAGATTCAAAGTAGAGTAGAGAGGGAAAATACAGGAGAGAGTACCTTAGCCTCTTCTTATAGTAACTGGACATACTGCCTGTACTCTACATACTATTCCAGAGTAGTCACATACAGAATCTAACTTAAAACACTCTACTAGAGCTCAACTAACTCTATTGATCTTGTAAACAACTTAGTATCCATAACATATCCTAACAGACCACAAAAACCTAGTACTATTTATAATGACCAAGAGGCCAAATAACTGAGAAATACAGTTTTTGGAAAGGTTGTGCCAATGCCACTTTCAAATTTAATACCAATTAGGAAAAGAGGATGGGAAACTAGATGCTCAGACACAAAGGGCAGATGACTAGCTGCAAAATAAGGAGAATGCAAGGATCACCAAAAAGCAATAGATTATATTGCCAAGAGACAAATATCTCAAAGCAATCGAAATGGTCAAAATACAAGGAAATATAACTGAAACAATCAAGGACCAGATTCAACACCATGAAATGATTGAGAAAACCTGAGTAGCACTAGAGAAAGGAGAAAAGGAAATAAAAAATAGGGCACCAGAGTTGTGCCGATGGGAAGCAAATGACTGCTGGTACAATAAAAAGATATAAATATCAGATAACAAGGAAATCCAAACAGAACCGATCCAGAAAACCCACAACCTACTAGTGGCATGACAAGAGACAATGGCCAAAAACTACTAGGATAGTTTATCGTAACTACTACTGGCTAGAATTGCAAGAAATTATCAAAAGATTGATTAAAAACTGCAATACCTGTACACCGACAAAGGCCATATGTTATACACCCTATGGACTCATACTACTGAATGAAGCACCTAGAAAATCAAAGAAAACAATATCAATAGATCTCATCATTGATCCACTCAAATCAGATCATTATAACACAATTCTCGGAGTGGTAAATCAACCAATCAAAATTATCCAATTCATCCTGTACTACAAAGCTATAATGGCCCAGCAGTTCACCCTGGCATTCCTGCAGGAAATGTTTCAACTTCATGGCCTACCAAAGGATGTGATCACTGACAGAGAGTCCCTCTTCACATTTGAGGTATGGAGGAAAACTGCAGAAAAACTAGTTATTGCATGAATGTTGAGAATAGCATTCTATGGATAAATGGATGAACAAACTGGAACAGTCACGAGCATATTGGACAAATATCTCCACACCTATATCAACTATCAGCAGGATGACTGGCCAAAAATATTGCCAACAGTGGTGTTTGACTACAACAACTAAAAATATGAAATAGTCAAGAACACATGTATTGACACAAAATGCAGTGAAAATACCAATGATAAGATGATAGGTTATCTTGTGTAATAGGCAGGGTCAGTGCAGGGTTAAGAGCAGGTAGTTCAAGACATACCAGAGTAGGTGAAACAAGAGTGTGGTACAGGTTTACAAACAATACAGGTTTGTATCAAGGCTTGAAGAAGTGACAGACAGAGTTCCAGGATTCAGTCTCAGGGTTCATAGTTTGCAGTAACATAAAGGAGTGACAAAGAGGTAATTCGTGAATATGGTTGTAGACAGAAAATTTACAGGTTGCGTAAAGAGGGTAAATCACTAAGGGGCACAGCCTTTTATATAGTAGAGGAAAGTCCTCCACTAACAAATCCCAACACCACTAACACATTCCTTATGCACAGCCACAATGTTCCACCGGTTTCCATGAGATTCCATTACAAGGAACCTTGGATAAGCAATCCTTCCGATGCTAAGCAACTACATAACTCCATGCTCTCATATATACAACCAAATATCCAATGTGCTTGAACCCCAGTCAGGTTGTTACCTGTACGGGTACTAGGTTATGTTTTATGTTTTGTCTTAGAGTATCATTTGATACTTGTTATGTTTTAAAGGTATCGCTTAATACTTTGTATGTTTTATATTTTCTTTTATAGTATTGTTTAATATTTGTTATGTTTCAAAGGTATTGCTTGATACTTTGTATCTTTGGTGTTGTGTTTTATAGTATCCTTTCATACTTGTTATGTTTCAAAGGTATTGCCTAATACTTTGAATGTTACATGTTTTGTCTCACTGGATCACTTATTACTCACTATGGTTCAAAGGTATTCTTAGATACTGTGAAAGGGACTATGTTATCACTGATGCTGGAGATGAATAATAACATGTATTTAAACACCGCTGATTTTACAACTGAAGCAGCAGAATTTGACTGCCAGTATTCTAAATATACTTAGATGAATGGTTACTCCGGGATCTCCTACTACACTGCTTCCAAGTCTTGTTTTGTTTACACAGCTCTCGCCTCTTGTAAAACAAGTGGGCCACCTGTTACTACCGTACACACAGTGTCATTAGAACTCTCAATGTGAACATGTTGCATTGTTTTAATCCCAGCAACTGGTTATGAATATTCTACCTGGACGAGGCCTAATCAACCTACAAATGTCTACCAAGAAACACTGGCCATGGGAAGCAGCAGCAACCAGGGCAGTCAGCTGCACCAGCAAGCATCATTGAAACCCTCAGGGTGAGGAGTGGGAAACAGGTCCAACAGGAATAACTAACAGACCCCAGAGAGCCTAAACGACCAAAGGACTCAGCAGGAGATCAAGCACTAACGTGGTTGCTAGGCAGGTTGGGAAAGATCAGACTTTAAGAACCTTGGAAGACTCTAAAGCAGAACTAGTGAAAGACATAAAACACGCACCTCTACTACCCCCACCACCACTGACAAGTTACTTCAAGACAGAGGATAGCAACAGCGAGATAAGCCAATGTGATATATCTAGCTCAGGAGGACTGCCACCTCTACCAGTACCTCCAACTGCTACTGCTAATAATCAGCCAGGAAAGAAAGCTAAGAGAAAGCTACCGCTATCAGAAATGTTCGTGGGAAAGAGAAACAATCTCAAACCTAAAGTATTCAAGTGATAAGGAACCTTGATATACCAGTACCTGCTCACGTAGAGAATCAAGACATCTGAGAAGGAAACTGGACTCTGGGTTAGAGCTTTCTGTGAAGAAGCTACATGGGAGGCATAGTACTAATGGTTAGATGAATACAATAATAGATATTATGTTAGTGGAAAAACAGTACTGGAATATATCCAAAAACGATTTGAACGGAGCTCAAACTGAGAAGAACTGTTCAAACCATGCAACAATGTTCAGCATGTGTGAAATGGCCAAACAGAAAAGACCACAAACATAACTACAGAACTTCTGATGTACCAAGTATACATGCATGAATTTACAGTTAACAACTAGAAGCTAAAATGAAGATTCAATGACGCTACAGATACTTGACTTCGACAAGAGGTGGAACCAATGGAATGGAAAGTCAATGAGAGAGATGGTGTTGTTGCGAAGGTGGAAGGGTAGGATGCCATGCTGAATGAGATAGGTACTTAGGGCAAACTGAGTGCAGTGAAATGAGATAGAAAACTGTAACTGAAGCAACAACAACTGGAAAGAAAAACAAAAGTGACTCAGAAAAGGTTTCCCAGGACTACTAAAGAGAAGCAAAAGGGGAATGAAGAATGTTTTAAATGTGGAAAGATGCGACACATGGCATGAGACTGCTCCAGCAAAAGACAAACTAAGATGAAGACCTCACAAAATCAGGCAGAGATACAGGAGTTCGCACGAGTGGGTTTCAACTGAGCGAATGTGGAGAGTGAGATTCAGTGCTACCGAACCCTCCTGGTCGTAACTTTATACCCACACTGTGGTCTGGAGAAAACTATTGTGATTCATGGTACCCACACCACATGGTTATTTGAGATGCAACTAGTAGGTGCAGACATTGTTAGCAACCCGTGTCTCACAACCTGGGGCATCCGCCCTCACCTGGTGAAGAGATCAGGTACTGTAAACATAGCCATCAAGCAATAACATTCAACAAGTCATAAGACTTGGGAAGTAACCTTGCAACTCGGATCAGCTAGGCTAGCGAACCCAAGGATGATGGTGAAGAACTTAGGGAAATATAAGAGATTAATAAGAATGCCTTTCCAAACCCAGCACAAGGCTGGTCTCTGAGGTGGTAAAGTTGAGCTTGAGCTTTCTGAGAAAAAGGTCTCAGTGCTATGCAGAGCAATAACTGTGGAGTTCAGAATGGCAATAGACAAAACTGAATGCAAGGAAAGCCTAATGGTGTTCGGGGATATATTCTCGGACAAGATTCTGGAGGCCTTACTGCCCGTTAGAATAAAGAACCCCCACATTCAACTAAAGAAGACAACAGATTTGTGAAATGAACTAACACACACGATATCTGAAGCATACAATTAAAAAATGTCCGACTGGATACAGGAGGTGTTAAGGACCAGAGTTTTCTACTATGCTGCGACCCATGGGTAGCATCTATATTTATTCAACCAAAATCTGATGGGCGGATCAGACCACTAGGGGACATAAAACTAGAAAATAATAACAGAATTATAGATAGCTTATCGATCCCAAATCAGATACAGATCATGAATGGTAAGAGAATGGCAAGATTTCAAAGCAAAATAGACTGATATGAGGGATACTTCCAGACCCGAGTGGAAGCATGAAGTGCGAGGTTCAATACATTCAAAAACCCCTTCTGGTGGATTTGCATGTATGGTTATCCTGGAAGGTGTCATGAATGCACCCTCAAGCTTCATGTATATTATAGAAGACCTGCTAAGTAACTTTTTACAACACTTACTGTAGGTGTATGTGAACGACATCCATATTTATTATAATGCAAGGACTGAGCACGTACAACAAATCAAGAAGGTTTGTGGGCAATTATAGCAGGCAAAGTCTTATGCCAGCAAAAAGAAGTGAACTCTATTTGTGTCCTCACAGGAACTACTAGAACATGTCATAGATAAGGAAGGAATTCATGCCTTACCTGGGAAACTGGCTTCAATTGAGAAATGGGCTACACTGAGAAACCAGAAAGAACAGCAGCGATTCCTGGGTCTGGTGAATTACAGGACTCAATTCTTCTCTCACCATGCCACGGTTGTGGCACCCATCACAGACCTGACAGTGAAAGTGGAATTTGTCTGGAGAGACATGGAGGATAAAGTATTGGCCAACATCAAAGAACCAATCAAACAAGCGCAGGTGATCGGACCGATAGATTATAACCCAAAAGAACCCACATAGCTCATCACGCATGCCGCAGATATTGGGGTGGAAGCATGGGTTCGCCAGGGAGTATCTAATGTTCATTACAGGGGGGGTCAGGGTCGCTTTTCTCCAGGGCGNAAACTTAATATCATTAAGCCTGACGCTTCACTCAACTAAGGTTGCGAGCAGGTTGGTTGTTGGAGTAGGAGAGTTCGCACATAGATGTTCAAGTAGTTTTATCTTATGCCACAAACTCTCCCATCGGTTTACTCCAACTATTTGAGCCTGCCCTTCTGCGCTAAGGGTGGTCCAAGGGGGCGGGGCCTCTCGTGGGTGATGGGGTGGGGAAAGCCTATGAAAACGGCCCATCCTGGGCCCCTGGGCGGCATGGGCCCGTGTTTTTTGGGGCCCCTGCGGCCCGGTAATGAACTCTAAGAGTGTCACAAATAGTGACAGGAGAGGAATGTTTCTTACATCATGGAAGAGTCAGAACAGAACGTTGTGATAACTGAGTAAGGCTTACTGGTAAGGCAGATTGTTTGGGCTTGCATGTCATGACTCACGTCACGGTCATGGGGTTTCACACGCCTCACTGTTGTCAGTCGCTAGTATGTTGTGACTCGTTAATACGTTTGGATGACTCGCAGTGGCATGGCAATATGATGTAATGACTTTCACAACATGACACTACTAGTAACTTACAGGTCTCACGCTTGTGACGCACTTAGCATGCATCACCACGGAAGGTGCCTCGTAGGTATGAGTCACAGGGTTAGGGTTGGCATGGAGAGCGAGTATAAAAAGGGTCACTAGGACACAGGAGGATGAGCTCTTCATGCTATCATCTTGGTATCTTCTTAGCTATAACTTTATCACTTTACTTCTTACCTGCACAGCCCACTACGCAACTCCCCTGGTATGAGAGTCATAAGATAGGAGCCTTGGGTGCTCAGCTATCCAACTCGGAAGAAGGAGCTGAGTAGTCCTGCGTGTTCACAGCTAAGAGATCGTTGCCCATGTAAGAAAGTAGTGACCGGTAGGGATTGTTACTGAGTCAAACAGATGTGGCGGCCTGCCCTACTGCCCTTCATAGCCGAAAGTTCACAAATTTCCAGAGCAACTATGGTACCACAGACAAGAAGGTACTGGAGTTGATCAATGCACCCCAGGCATTGAACCATCTGCTTACAAATTCTGAATTTCAAGTCATCACGGACCACCAACTCCAGATGAATCTCAAGACTAACCAGATACCTGGCCAAAGGAGGACTTGCAAGATAGGTGAACTAAGCAAATATGACACAAAGATAGTGTATAGCCCAGAATGAACAAACTATTTAGCAGATGCACTCTCCTGCAGGTATGAAGACTTCAATGGTCAAACCCCACAACCTTTTCACAATCGTATACGGGAGGACGATGATATCTCTGACCCTACCTCATACAAGAATCAATCTATAGCACTCATCTCAATAACCTTGAAAACCTCACCTAACCTCCCAGCATGCTCCGTGCAGTTCTGGGAACCCGACGATTGCCCCCAACCTGTAATAGGGAAAGAGAAACTCCCCTACAGATGGAGTACTAGCTATAGCTCTGAATGGAATAAACCAATGTCAGAGGCAGTGGCAGCACTTTCTGATAAACCAACACAATCACCGGTAACTCTTCCGAGTTCTCAGCTATAATGATATCTTGCCATCCCGGCGATAGAAACCCAGATGCTAACCGCTCTATTGAGCCCACTGGGACTACCTACAGCAAAGCCTCCGTATGGAAACTCTCTTAACATGTAGGGTCCTGTCTGGAAAGTCTTTGCACCCCTGCTCGGCAATGGCACTACCACAATACCCAACTACAAAATATTCAAAAAAAAAGCAGAGAACTCAATTAAAGAAAAGGTAATAGTATAGCTAGTAGACAGTAGAAAAAGATTATTGCCATTTTATATAGCCTCCATCTGCATCCAGTACAGCTTGCATTCTCTCAGGCATCCTGTCTATCCATCCATCCAACTTCTCTTGCCGAATTCAATCCCACTCCTCCCTTGCTGACTCAAACAAGTCAGCAGTACTGTGAGGCCTTCTTTCCAGTCTGGAGAATCGCTTGGTAAGGGCTCTTTTGAGTAGTACCCAGGTGTTCTCAATAGGATTGAGATCTGGTGGGTTGGATGGTCAGGAGAGTTTTTGGTAACCACAGTCGGGTTCCAATTTCCGATTTTCCTCCCCACCATCCCAGGAGGCATTATCTGCTGCCAGGTAGATGTTGTCAGAAGGCCTATCCAGACCTTCTCTAAATGGGATGCGGTATGGCTGCTTGATTTCAGCTGCATATTGGTGGGAATTGAGGCCAAGTCTGTCTCTTTTACTAGTTCTTTCCTCCTCCTCTCTCTTCCTCACAAGAATTAACTCAGTTCCACCCCCCTTCATGGTTGCAGCATAGACTGCAATACTAGTCCTCCCAGACTTGAAGTTAGGCTTCAAGTGTTTTTCTTCCAGCTCTTCACCAGGACTAACTCTGACCTTTCCGCCACCAGGATTTGGATCATAAACAATAGTAGCTTCATGTACAAAAACAACCCAATTTCATGCCCCTTTCCAGTTTCTCCTTCTCCTTCCAAACTCCTGTCTCTGCCCCTTCTCTCCTTTTCACCAAAAACGCTTTCTTCTGAGGATCAGAAGCTTAAAACCAGCTTTTGAGATAATCTTATTAATGGTGGTCTTTGTAATGGGGGCTCCCCTAGGAAGATGGATCCCAAGGGTGCGACCACACTGAACAACTTCTAACTTATCGCCAAAGGTTCATATAATGTAAGAGTAAGGTAAGTGGTAAAACTTAATATCATTAAGCCTGACGCTTCACTCAACTAAGGTTGCGAGCAGGTTGGTTGTTGGAGTAGGAGAGTTCGCACATAGATGTTCAAGTAGTTTTATCTTATGCCACAAACTCTCCCATCGGTTTACTCCAACTATTTGAGCCTGCCCTTCTGCGCTAAGGGTGGTCCAAGACATCTTCTGACACCCCCTCCAGGCATGCAAGTGTCGACACACTCTGGTCGACATTCACCATGTGCAAGTATTGTTTCTGCGGTGTATTCTCAATTTGCCCGCCGGAGTGAAAACCTCTTTGTGTCAGTGCCTTGCCAGTGACTAGCAGTCAAGACACTCGATGAAATAGACTATCTATGACACCCTTCCCATATGCAGTGATCTCTACTTCACCCCGAAAGCTACCGTGAGCGGTTTATCTATCTACGATTTAGAAGTCTCGGGCTTCCAGTGTCTTCCATAGTATCTGATGGCCCGGGAGTTATCCAATGGGCACTACACATAACCACTACCTCGCAACCACGTTACCTGTGGTAGGAATTATGCGTTTAGTGTCTCTGCACTTCTCTTCCAGAGGTCATGGCGTTGGGAGCAGGTTCGGGCTTGGTAGGTGTAAAACTCTCCTAGTCACCCTGGCACCACCCAGGACTGCCTTTGGGACCCCCACAGTTAACACAGCTTAACTCTGTCAGCTTTGGTCCGTTTTGCTCCGAACAACTTGGAGGAGGTACTCTACCTTCTATCCGATGCCCCCTTGTATATCCTGCGAACAGCCTAGGGTCGACCAGATGGCAGTGATGTCTATCGTGTTGCAAGCAGGTCTCCAAAGATCCATCTTTGCTCGACTGCGCACAACCACACACCCCTTTGCTCGTGATATCCGGGCCTCAAGGCGGGGCCGGAGGGCAATGATAGGAACAATGTCTCCAATTTACAGCTTCTTGGGAGCTGCGTAGCTCGGCCAACAGCATATCCCAGAACCCCAGATTCCAGTATCATGCCCGATTTCATGTGACAAACATTCCAGTCAATTTTCCCGAACTCCCTGAGGGACTTCCTATTGAAAGGTAGCGTAACTCAGGACCTCTGACAGGGTCACCTGATCCTGAAGGTAGGGTAACCTTGTTCCCTGGACAAGGGGACTTTACCCTGTTACCCTGTTTATTCCTTTGCCAGCTATAGACCTTTACCCAGTTACCCGGCCTGGCTGAGTAACTGCCCCTTCAGAGGTTCCTAAGTACGCTGACACTGCTCCTGTGTGTATCGAAGTATCTAGGTACCGTTGCAAGCGATTTCTGTTCATCTCGGAGCCCGGGCCATCGGGTCTCCCTACCTCAAGGTCTTTCTTGCCTGCTGGTTCATACCACTTTGCCTCCAGGCTGCCTGTGTTGGTGTGGGTTCCCGCTGCCATAGCTCATGTATGCTGGGTCGTTACAGCCTTGCCCAAACCAACATTTGCTTTGTTAGTAATGTCACATAGCGCTAAGTGAGACTCAGCATCGATAACAGACTCCACTCTCTTTCCTATTGTGTTGGTAATCTTGCTTGGTCTTCCCCCTCATTTTGCACCATGGGTGTTTCCACTCCTACCTTCCGCCCTTTTGACCACATAGTAAACAGTGGCCCTTGGAGCACCCAACGACTTAGAAATTTTATTGCATCCTATATCTTTATACTTATACAGGGTATAAATTTCCTGGTTCAACCCTTCTCTAGCTCTGAGGGTATGTGGGGGGGTCATGGTGGAGGTGGTTGTTGTTGCAATGGGGGGTGGACCAGTTGCACTGCAGGAGTGCGAGGACTTTGTGGCCACGACTGTACAACAATAAACTAAATACACCCGTTGTGCCCCCCTCATGATTGATGTCTAGCGCCGTATCCTCTATGATGTCGTGAAAGAGGAAGAAGATACAGGATGCACTATGACCAGGTTAGAACACATTGAATGTGAACTGGATATCATAGACACTTCTCGTAAGATGTAAAGTGTTGGCAGACCACACAAAGTATCTGGACACTAACATGAACCAATCTACTCTACAGTTATGAGACATGCTGGACAAGGAGCACCAGAAGGAGCCTATACAGAAGATAGAATGCCATATATAGCAACCCGTTATTGGGACCACTACCTCCTTACTCCTAATGGACAAGCATTCAACGGGAAAACCCTGTGGGAATTTGTTCTATATGAGATACATGGGAAAGTACACCACAGTGGAGCATGAAATCTCCAATGTGTGACCAAATCCAGATACTGGTCAGAGATGAGGAAGGACTTACATGACTATGTAAAGCAAGGTGAATGTAGCGGTGGCTCAGCTAGGAAGATGGATCCCAAGAGTGCGACCGCACCGAACAACTTTAAACTTATCGCCAAATGTTAACAGAATGTAAGAATAAAGTAAACCCTAAAACTTAATATCATTAAGCCTGACGCTTCACTCAATTAAGGTCTCGAGAGGATTGCTGGTTGGAGTAACAGAGTTCGCGCATAGACATTCGCATAGCTTTATCTTATGCCAAAAACTCCCCCACCAGTTCACTCCAACTATTCGAGTACACCCTTCTCCGCTAAGGGTGGTCCAGCACATCTGCTAGCACACCCTCTGCGCATGCAAGTGTCCACAGAGTCTAGTGGGTGTTTACCACCTGCAAGTATCGTTTCTGCGGTGCATTCTCAATTTGGCTGCCGTAATGAAACCCTCCTCACCTCGGTGCCTTGCCAGTGGCCAACAGTCCAGACACCAGATGAACTGGACTGTCTATGACACTGTTCCCATATGCAGTGATCTCTACTTCACCCTGGGAGCTGCTGTGACCGGTTCATCTATCTACTATTTCCGAGTCTTGGGATTCCGGTGTCCTCCATAGTATCTGGTAGTCCAGGAGTGCTCCAATGGGTGCTACCCATGACCACTACCTTGGATCCGCCTTATCCCTTGTAGGAATCAGGCGTTTAGTGTCTCTGCACTTCCCATTCAGGACCAATAGCATTGGGAGCGCATTTGGGCTTAGTAGGTGTACAACTCTGCCACTCGCCTTGGTACCACCCACAACTACCTTGCGGACCACGATGGTTGACTCCTGGTAACTCCGTCAGCTTGGGTCCGTTTTACTCTGCACAACTTGTAGGAGGTACTCCACCTTCCATCCTATGCCTCCTTGGATGTCGTGGGAACAGCTTACAGTCGACCGGACGGTAGCGACATATACGGTGTTGCAAGCAGGTCTACAAAGATCCGTCTTTGCTAGACTGCACAGAACTACACAACCATTTGCCCATGTCGTCCGGGCCTCCTGGCCGGGCCGGAGGGGCATACCAGGAATAATGTCTCCAACTTAGAGCTTCTTCGGAGCTGCATAGGTCGCCCAATAGCATCTCCCGGAACTCCGGATTCCGGTACGGTCCATGGTTCCACGTGACAAATATTCCAGTGAATTTTCGGGAACACCGTGATGGACCTCGTATTAACAGGTAGGGCAACTTAGGACTTTTGGCAGGGTAACCCGATACTGAAGGTAGGGTAACCTTGCCTGTTGGAGAAGCCAACTTTATCCTGTTACCCTGTCTATTCTGTCGCAGGAGATGGACCTTTCTGCCCTTTTGCCAGTTACACCGCCTGGCTGAGTAACTGCCTCTTCAGAGGTCTCTAAGTATGCTGACACCGCTTCCAGGTGCATCCAAGTCCCTAGTTACATCTGGCAGCTATTTCTGTTCTTTCCAGAGCACCGGCCATCCCGTCTCCATTGGTCAAGGGCTTCCTTGCCTGCCGGTTCATACCAGTTCACCTCATAGCTGCCTGTATCGGTGTAGGTTCCGGCCGCCATACCTCATGTATGCTGGGTCATTACATCACTCCCATCTTCTCTACAGTCTGTCCCAGACCTTTAGCATTGTCCCTTATTTGCACAACTTGATTCCGCCTAGACCCGATGGTCCATGGCCTTGGACGGATATCTTTGGTGGAAATCCAGAATGGCCTGTAACCCTGTCTGTTCTAGAATCTTATAGGGCTCCCACGAGTTCTCCTCCGCCCCCTAGCCTTCCACTGAAACCAGGTACTGCACTAAGCACGACGGGAACTTCACCTTTGCTCCTCCGTACCATCGACTGTCTACTACTGCTTCCATAATGTAACTGGGCTCATTATGCATGACCTCCGGGTCGGGGACTTCCTTGACTCTCCCTATTACCGGATACTCGTGATATGGTTCTGGCAACGTGGCATTGAAAACTGGCTGCATGGTCCACCTGACGGGCAATTGGAGTTTGTACGGACAGGTACCCACCCGCCGTTTGACCACGAAGGGGCCCAATATCCAGTGGTCCCGCTTCTCTATCAGATGCTTGGTACCGATGTTCTTCCTATTCGACATCACGCAGTCGGCCTTCTTAGCCCGGCCAGAGGCTACATCCTCCCCGGTGCCATAGACCGGTGATACCCACCTTTTCTGATCGTGCCATTTCCGTTACTGTGCCTGTGCCCGTTGAATTGTTTCTGCAATTTCTTGCCAGGTTCCTTCCTATTCTTTAACCAAGAGCTCCCCACTAGGATTTATCCCTTGATTATCGGATGCTACATGCCACTAGTTTGTCTGTGGATTGAACAGATAGTTACTCCTGAAGGGTAACAACTGGGTGGATTCTGACGTTGAGGTATTATACGCATACACCGCAAGAGGTAGTAGCGAAACCCGGTATTCCTCTTGGTAGGAACAGTAGTTACGCAGGTACTGCTCTAGTGTCTAATTAACCCAGTCAGTTTGCCGGTCAGTCCCATGGTGGATCACAGTCCAACCATTCAGTTTTACTCGCAACATGTGCATCAGACTCATCCAGAACTGGGATGTGAGTTGGCTATCTCAGGCAGAGATGATAGACTCTGGAAGTCCATGAAGGAGCCAAAGTTTCTTCAGGAATATAAAGGCAAGCTCTTTGATTGGTACCTCAGTAGTTAGAGGTATGAAGTTTGCCAATTTCGAAAATCTGTCTATGATGATGCAGATTTTGGTATACCCTACTGACTATGGCAGTGCTGCAATGAAGTCCATTGAAATCACTGTCCAAGGCCGTATTGGAACATGGATAGATTCCAGCGGACCGAACTTCTTATTCCTGATGAACTTATTCCCTTGGCACACATTACGTATTTGCACAGAGCCTGTGATGTCCGCTTCCATCTTCAGCCAAAAGAAGTTAGCCCTAACCCTGGCAATGGTTTTGTAAGTCCCGAAGTGTCCTGCGATTCGGGAGTCAGGTTCAGCATTCATAATTGCCTGCTTCAAATTCTAATGATTGGGAACATAGCACCTGTTCTTGTACAGGAGTACGCCCTTTTCCGTCGTGAAGTGCTGGTCAACCTCCATGTCACCGGAAGTCGTTGCCTTCAGGATGCTCAAATATTCCTGGTCCTATTGTATCACTTCCTTCAGTTGACCCAAAAAGGAAGATTGGAGCTGAAACGCGTGGCACACTTGCAATACCTCTGGTCGCAAGATGTCCTGTTTCTGGCTCCCAACACACTGTCCGGGACAAAACAACGACTGTGGCGGAAAATCACTACCCCCTTCAGGGCGGTAGTCCCTACGCCACGACAAAGCATCGGCCTTCTCATTCAACCGTCCTTCACGGTAAACCACCTTGAAGTTAAACAGTTTCCGGAATTGAGCCCAGAGGAGCTGCCTCCGGTTAAGGACCTTGGTACTATTAAAGTACTCCAAATTCTTATGATCTGTTTAGATCACCAATCGGTCCCTTGCCGCGCGTAGCAGATGATCCCATTTCTTGAATGCTGCTACGATAGCAGTCATATCCTTATCATGGACATCATAATTAATCTCCGCTGGATAAGACTTCTGACTATGATAGGCCACCTGATGCCATCTCTCATCTTCACAAAACTGGGAGAGGACAGCTCCTAGTACACAGTCACTAGCGTCGGTTTCCAGCCTGGTTGGCCATTCCGGGTCAAAGTGTGCTAGGATAGGTTTGGACGCAAATGATTCCTTCAGATGATTGAAGGCTTGCTGGCAAGCAGGTGTCCATTCCCATTGGACATCCTTCTTTGTCAGATCTGGTAGAGGTTTCCTTATCGTGCTAAAACCCTCTATGAACCGCTGATAGAAGTTGGCAAATTCTATAAACCTTTGATTGTCGACGATGCATGTTGGAGGTGCCCAATCCCTTATTGTTTGCATCTTCTCCAACAACATAGAGATCCCCATGTCGGAGATCTTATATCTGCGGAATTCAACCTCCTGTTGGTGGAACCTGGACTTCTTCATGCTCACGCATAGTCTTGCTTTCCACAACTTCTCCATCACTGGTCTCATGAGTACCACATGTTCCTCCATACTCCCGGAGTAGATCAGGATGTCATCCATGTATGCAATGACCGCCTCATCCATGAGGTCGTAAAATGCCTCCTTAATCATAGTCGGGAAAGTTGCCGGGGCCTTACATAACCAGAATGGCCTGACCGTGTATTCATACAGTCTGTATCTGCAATGGAAAGCTGGCTTCCATTCCTCGCCTTCTGCCATCCTCCGAAGGTGGTAGCTGTTTTACAGGTCCCACTTTATGAACACAGCGGCTTTTCCAAGTCAATCTCAGAGTTTGTTCATCAACGGTAGAGGATACTTACTCTTAATAGTCATTTTATTTAGCCCTCGGTAATCAATTCCCAACTTTAGTGTGCCGCTGGTTTTGGCACAAAGAGGATAGAGGCTGCTGCAGAGGAACTGGATCGCTGTAGCTCTCCTGTTCGCAGCATCTCTTTGAGATATTCACAGAATGCCTCCAGCTCCTTTTCTGATAACGGATAGATAGCCCCAAATGGAGGTTGAGTTCAAGGCTACAAGTTGGTTGTGTGGTCGTACTTCGAGTGCTCCAGTAACGCCTCAAGCCATTCTAGACAGAAGATGTCCCCATATGTAACAGGTACGGGTGTTCACTTATTGTTTCGTGTGCTAGCGGTTGATACACAAATTGTTTTATGTTTGGTTTCACAGTATTGCTTGATACTTGTATTGTTTCGTGTGCTATCGGTTGATACACATAATGTTTTATGTTTGGTTTCACAGTATCGCTTGATACTTGTATTGTTTCGTGTGCTATCGGTTGATACACACATTGTTTTATGTTTGGTTTCACAGTATCGCTTGATACTTGTATTGTTTCGTGTATTACCGGTTGATACATACATTGCTTTATGTTGGGTTTCACGGTATCGCTTGATACTTGTATTGTTTCGTGTGCTATCGCTTGATGCACACAAGATTTGAAAATATCGCTCACACTGGAGATGAGAGATATGCTGAATTTAAAGACCGCTGATTTTCACAATGGAAACGGCAGACTTCAACTGACAGTATCCTAAATATACTTGATTGAACGGTTACTTCTTTGATCTCCTATTACACCCCTTCGAAGCCTCCTTTAGTAAGCAGCACTCGCTTCTTGTTGATCAAGAAGCCATCTGCTCTTGTCACACCGTTACATGACTAGGGCCCCACCCGAACATGTTACATTTTTTTTAATCTCAGCAAGTGGTTAGAAACCCGAGGGGACCAGGCCTAACCAACCTATGAAGAGCCCAAAGCTAGCAGTGGGGAGCGGCAGAATGTAGGACTGTTCGGCTCCGCCAACACATAACACCATTGAGTCACTAGAGACGCGAAGTGGGAAGCAAGTCCCACGAGAAGGCCTTACCGAGAAAAGACAAGCGAGGAAAAAGCAAGAACCAAAGAGTGACTTTGCAAGCGACAAAGTGGCAAGACAGATAGCATGAGATCTAGCAACGCAAACCTTTAGCGAATCAACAGACGAGTTAGCTAAAGCCGCAGCAACCCTCCCTGGGCTATTCCCCTGGAGGTCCGGCAAAGGAAAGGCACCTGCCCAACCGAAGAAAGAAAGTTCCCCAACCGAATCCCCGAAGAAAACGGACGACGAAAGGGAACAAGGAGACCATACAGTACCGCCCGAATCACCCAACGACTCATCATAAGATTCATCAGAAGAATCATCAGACGACTCATCTGACAATTCATCAGAAGACAACTCCAGAAACTCCGAATCTGAAGACGAAATGAGTGAAGGAGAAACCCCTGCACCGCCCGGGCGCGGGGCCAGGCGAACGGTGCCCAAAGTCAAGCTGGCGTTACCACCCACGTTCTCAGGCGAGAAAGAAGACTTAAAGCTAGAATCCTTAGACTGATGGGTGACAACCACGTTATAGTACCTCGCCCTACATGATGTTGACAAGACAAAGGAAGGGAGCGGAGCATACTTCGGAAGTTTCTGTACAGGAAAGGCGAAGAAGCATATCACCAGGCCATGAACCATTATGACAGCACGGAAAAAATACCAGGAACCACGCTAATAAGGTACTTGAGGGACAGGTTCCAATCCTTGCAAAACACCAAAGAACTCTATAAGAAGTTCAAAGACGTCCAACAAGTTCGAAACGGAAAAATGGATCGAATAACCTTCGCAGCAACTGAACTTCTGAGGTATCATGGTCGGTTGCCGAGTGGAACAGTATCGTAATACACCCTGTGGCAGAGACTGTATGAGGCAATGCACCTGAAACGCGGACAAGAGGTGGAACCAATGGAGGAGGAAGGCGACTCCTTTGAAAAAATAGTCAAGCCAGCGGAACGCAAAGACACTATCCTGTATGAGACAGGAGTTTACCAAACACGCACACCCCCGCAGCGGAGCAGCAAAGGATCATCCTTGCATGACAGCAGAAAGAAGGAAAAGCCCTACCGTAAGGATTCAAGGGATACGAAAGATGAGAAGCAGAAGAGACGCGAAGAAGGAACATGCTTTGAATGCGGACAAAAGGGTCACTACGCAAAGGACTGCTATACCAAGAAAGGAAAAGGAAAGAAGACGGAACAAGGGAGGAGTACAAACTATGGGGAAACAACCCAATACAACGAAGTTGAAATCAACTCAGTGGAAACAGAAAGCTTACGGACGCAAGCGACAATGGAGATAAGGTCCTGGGATGCACTAGAAGGAACGATCCTCATAGAGGGCCACCCAGCCAAAGTACCGTTCGATACAGGAACCATCTGGTGTGACATAATTAGCAATACCTTTGTCTCCACACATGGAATACCCACAGACCTTGTGCCTAAGCCGTCAACAGTGAATATGGCTATGAAAGGCTCCCGCTCGTCAAGCCACAAGAAATGTGGACAAACCGTGGAAATTGGGAAAAAGAAAGGGAGCAAGCAAGAGATGTTGGTAGGGAATCTTGCAAAATGTAACACCCTAATCGGAATGCCTTTCCGGAAAACTCATAACGCACTTATCAGATGTGGGGATAGAGCTGTGGAGTTTCCCGATGACAGACTACGAGTACTTTGGAAACCAACAAGCGGGGAGCTCCGAGCCACCGTCACTGACGCCACTTCAGCAACAGTGTTGGAAGAGTATAAGGATGTGTTACCGGACAAGGTTCCTGACATGCGGCCCCCGGTACGCAAGATTAACCACCATATTCGGCTAAAAGATCCAGCCAATCTCAAAAACCAACCAACATACTCGATTCCTAAAGCGTACAAGGGAAAGCTGATGGATTGGATTAACGGAAAGTTGCAAGCCGGAGTGATTGTGCGACAGGAAGTGCCCGGGGCAGCACCAGTATTTGTACAACCAAAGTCTGACAGAAGGATCCGCCCCCTGGTGGAATTGAAACTCCGAAATGACAATACCATCATGGATGGTCCATCCATTCCCAACCAACAACAAATCCAGAACAGAATCGGAAGAGCAAAGTTCCGGAGCAAAATTGGCCTAAGCGACGCATACTTCCAAACATGGGTAGACGGAGAAAGTGTGAAATTCCACTCGTTTAAAACCCCGTTTGGTGGATTTGTCAGCAACGTAATGCTACAAGAAGACATGAATGCACCAGCGACCTATATGCGAATCAGGAAGATCTCCTAAGTGAATTCCTACATCATATTGTATGGGTATACATTGATGATATTCTGATATTCTTGGACACGGCGGAAGAGCACGAGAGGCACATACACCAGGTATGTGAGCGACTGAGAAAGGGAAAGTTCTATGCAAGAAAGAAAAAGTCAGTACTATTCGCAAACAAGTTGGAAGTACTAGGACACATAGTGGACAGTGAAGGAATCCATACCTCCCCCCAGAAAACCTCATCAATTGCGTGCTGGAATACGCCTCGGAACAAGAAAGAATTGCAACGCTTCCTGGGAATAGTAAACTAGGTGATCCAGTTTCTCCCACACCACGCCATCCTAACAGCACCCCTGACGGATTTAATGTGGAATGCTGAATTCGTGTGGACAAGTACCCATCAAACCGCATTCGAGATGGTAAAAATGCAGATTGTCGATCACCACGTCATGCGACCAATAGATGTACGAAGCAAGGAACCAATCTGGTTGATAATGGACGCCTCGGACTTGGGAGCAGGAGCATGGGTAGGCCAAGGACCAACATATGAAACAGCATGACCAGCCCCGTTACACAGCAGGAAATTCACCAGTGCACAGACAAACTATAGAACAACCGATAAAGAGGCCCTAGAGATTGTTGAGGCACTTAACCGATTCTACCATGCACTAATAGGAAATGCATTCACAATAGTAACGGACCACCAGCCCCTGACACATCTACGAACTGCAAAGAACCCGAGTAGGAAGCAGGTTAGATGGCTCTGTCCCTTGGGAAAATACGATGGGAGAATAGTCTACGGGCGGGGAACCACGAACCATTTAGCTGACGCACTTTCCCGGATATACGAGGACGGATCAGACTTGGATCCTCTCCATGTCCACGACTATACAAAAGAAGCAGATGACATCTCAGATAATACTATCTAGGAACAAGAGTCAAACACAATGGAACCTGAGCAAGATATCTCCCCTCCCTCCCCTCCTGATTTATACACTGAGTACTCCAACGAAAACCCCATACCACCTGAGAGCCACTGCTCAATCACTGCAGGAAACGATTGGGGTGACAAGTGCACATTGCGAAGCACGCCACTGGAGGAACTCCAACATAGCAGACTTCACTATTCACATTGCTATGTGGACCATTGTCCATACCACTAGACCGAAATTAAGTTCACAAACAATCACCCCAGAAAACGACACAAGAATACTCCCCGAGCTCCTAGTGAAGGACCAAGCCCACCCAGTACATAATGAGACCCCAGCCCACCGGAATCTCCTCAAATTAATGATTGGGAATGGCAACAAGCGATTGGCGGTAGACCAAGCAGTGCGGGAGAAGGGCCGTCCACCCTCATTCAGCCGACGACCAGGTCCTATACGCTCCCTGCAATATTGAACCCAGGAGCTGCGCCATCTCGAATGCCAGGGCCAGACAGCCCACCGCCAATTAAACGAGCAGAACCAATGGGAACCTTCAGGAACGAGACCATAGTTTCAGTAATGCCCCCAACGATGGACCAATACTGGCAGGGATTATATGAAATCTTAGAAGAGAAGGAGGAAGATGACCAACCCGAAACTACATGTGAAAGCGAGATAGAAGATGAATGAGATATCTCCCAAACAGTGAATGAGATGATTGCAACATTTCCAGCACATATCATTGCGGCGTACCAGAAGGAACCAATTTGGAAAAAGGTCAATGAAAATATGGACTCTGAGGGCGACCTATCCTCGTATTCGATCGCAAACGGCATGCTATATGCAAGAACAAGATATGGGGAAGAATGCCTTTACGTGCCGAAAGGTCCCACCTTTGGGAACACTACACTAAGAGAGTACGTCATAGCCGAAATCCACAACAAAGGTCACCACGGTGCCGAACTAAACCTACGCTGCGCCACCGAATACCTGTTCTGGCCTGAAATGCGAGAGGATTTTAGAACATATGTGGCCCGATGCCATACCTGTCAAACAAACAAAGAACCCAGGAAGTTACCAGAAGGAAAGGCCCAATCCATCATCCTGCTATCGGAGATGTTCAAATCAAGCGCGATTGACTTCGCAGGACCCTTCCACAATTCATGGGGATACGATACAATCCTAGTAGCCATGGATAGATTACCAGGATTCACATGGCTCATACCAACAAACAAAGAAGTTACGACAATAACCACTTGGGAACTGCTACGCAATAAAATGTTCACACCTCACGGATATCCAATACCGATATTAAGCAATGCGGACCCTCATTTCAAATCACACGTATGGAAACAACAATGTCGATCGCTAGGAATTGAACACATCAAAGCAGCACCAGGACATCATGTGAGGAATGGACAAGTGGAACGAAACATACGAGAACTAAAGATAGGGCTCCGAAACCTAGTTAATGCGAGACAGAACAAATGGTTTGATGCCATACCCGAAACAGCGGCCTACTGGAACGCAGGATGGTCTGAAACCCTTGGTATGTCACCATACAAAGCTATTTACGGAAAGAACTACCCACTACCCCCTCCAGCGAACTTCAAGAACTCTGCAGTACCAGCAGCAGATGAATTGCTAAACCGACACCAAGCGATCCGAAACACTGCATTCAATGCTATCAAGCTAGTGCGATTCAGGAGCACCAGAACAGTGGCCAAGCACCGCAAACACCACACAGCAATTGTGATAGGCAACCAGCTACTTGTCTATGGAAGCATGTTTGCAACTGAATCTGGACAAAACAAGAAATTGCAACTACGCTGGAGAGGACCATTCAAAATATTGGGATACGATGACCATACAGAAAACTACACGGTAGGAATGGATGGAAGAATGTACCGACACCGAGAAGGGACCTTCCACGCATTGACAGTAAAAGTGTACCTCCCTAATGACGATACCACGTTCCCTAGAAGAAGCCATGTGAAACCACTACCGATTGTAGTCTACGAGAAGTCTGAATGGGAAGTCCGAGCGATACGAGACCACAGAAGGCGATATGATCGCGACCAATTCCTGGTAGCGTGGGAAGGATACCCGGAAACGGAGAACAGCTGGGAACCCCGCGAAGGATTGGAAAACGCCAGGGAATTGGTAAACTCGTGGTGGGTGGACAACAAACCAGAGGGCGAGCTACCCCCTACAATCAACCATGTAACCGTAGCATGGAGCCCAACGCTACCGGAAATTCCGCACCTCCACCCCTACACAGACGAAGGAATACAGGATGGATTCTGGTCCACACATTCTGAAAGGGACTTCGAGAGCAGTGAAGATGAAAATCAAGTAATGGAGGATGAAGCGGCATACTTGGAACAACTGGCGGAAGCGGGGTACTGGGCATAACAGAGGAAAGAACACGCACCATCCAATAGCCTTACGATGTCAAACTATGAGCAAGTACCGTGGAGAGTATGCCAACAGCTAATGGGACTGTTCCTGGACCGTGATATTATCCCTAGACGATACCTTACACACAGATTATTCATACATATTTGCGACAAATGCCTTAAGATAACCACGGAGTCAACGGGAAGGTTGTGGGGGAACACACTGGCCGATGTATTCCGTTTTGTTAGTGGATGATACCTGAGCACGGAAAAATGTAATATGTATGTGGAAACGGAAGAAACCGAAATTAAGTACCACCCACCATCAACTTAAGCGAGACCGGGAGATACAGACACCCCTTACACCTAAGCGAGATGAACCGTACCACCCACCCTCGAACCTAACCGAGGCCATCACCAATACATCAATACCACCTACCTCAATACCTAAACGGAAGCACTGCAAATACCTCCCATCAAACGAACTCTCCCAACAATTACGCCTACTTCTTTGAAGAATGTCGACCTACTAAGAACTCAACATACGAGATCGCCACCAGTTGGTGGAACACCTACTACACTTAGGAACCATCCCATTTTCCGCATACTGGTTAATAGTCGACCTGGATTGCTGCAACGAGTGCTGCAACATCGATGTCAAAACCGAAGAGTGGGAGGACCGGACGGTCTGAACCTGGATTGACTTGCCATACTACTGGGAGTGAGGATGTTTTGTGCGCGAGACGCCATGTGCGAGATGTTTGGAGAGATGGCTAGAGGGTGCGGAGTGGATGTTACAGGACAATTTGAGACTGCTACAGGATAGCGATGATGAAGATGGGTCCTAGAGGGACTTTCCGGAAGATAGCGGGATTACCAGCTATTACGATTCTTATGTTTTACGGTTTGGTGGAATCCTTATTTTGTTTTTGGAGTGTAACTGGTACGGGTATTAGCTTATTGTTTCCTGTGCTATCGGTTGATACACACAATATTTGAAAATATCGCTCATACTAGAGATGAGAGATATGCTGTATTTAAAAACCGCTGATTTCCGTGATGGAAACGGCAGACTTCGACTGGCAGTATTCTAAATATACTTGGTTGAACGGTTACTTCTTTGATCTCCTATTACACCCCTTCGCAACCTCATTTAGTAAGCAGCGGTCGCTTCTTGTTGATCAAGAAGCCATCTGCTCCTATCTTACCGCTACGTGACTAGGGCCCTGCCCGAACACGTTACACCATAGTCCTTATACTTGGGGAGTAGCTTGACTGTAATCTCAGCGCACTCCTCATCGGAGAATTGCACAATTCCCAACAGGTACACATTACTTGGATCTTCAGCTGTCAGTTCTTCATCTATCATGAACACTAACCGCCCCTGCTCTGCTAGGCAGTTAGCCTTGCAGAAATGGGAGCACCAGGTTAGTGATTCTGTTTTTCAGTATATGTCTGGGTTATCGTCCTTCACCCATCACATAGGTAGATACCCGTCAACTTTTGTGTGGTGCATATCCGTAACCTCAAAGTGCATCTTATCGCAGTGGTCACCTATCCTCATCTCCAATGACTTGGTATAGTGCAGACCTGACCCAGGAATGTGATTCCCACTTGCATTGCTTTTTGACACGGGTATCTTTCAACACACGAGCTGCCACAATGGGTCAGTAAACGTTCAGAGATTGGAATACACGGTGTCACAATTGCTAGCGTGTTTACTATCACGCCAGCATGATTTTGGGTACTAAACCCTCCTCAGGTAAACTTAGAAATAATGCTTTTATTTGATCAAGTCCTGCCTGAACCCATTCCGTCTTATACAAAAGATAACAATTCCCCGAGGTTGGTAGACGTCCACCGTTGGACCGGTTCCAAGCGAAGCAACATAGTACTTCCTCAAGGTCGACTGTCTCCACTGGCAAGACCTCGCCCAGCCTCAACCGAAACAGTGTCCCAAGACATGCCCATCCAGCCCAGGAAATCCTGAAAGAAATACTTATAACTAGAACAAAGGAAGTAACCTGGGACCCAACAAAGGAGAGATCACCCAATCCACCATGTGGGGCCCCAAATATCTACCTTCCTACACCCCTGGGTGCACTTGCTATCATGGTTGTCCAGGCAGTAGAGGGGCACTTACGCATTCCCAAACCTCTTCCTGGGTTCTTGTATCCATCAGGTGTGGGTCTATGGATACGGGTCAGCGGGGCTATACCCTTACGCAGACCGGGTTCTTACCTAGTCCGAGCCATCAGTATCAACCTCCATTATATGAGGTGATGCCTGGCGGACTTCCAATGTCTTTGACGAGGGGGGCCAGAGGTGGCGCTTCAATGCGCTTTAGCCACTTGTCCGTGCCCAAACGCGCGCTTACCGGGGCTGTCTGTTTCAATGCACCAGCCTGCTTGGATGAACTAACAACAAGGGCCCTCGCGGTACACTTTCTCCAGAGCTGTCCAGTTTGTACGCATTTCGTGCACTAGTTGTGCATCCTCCGACATTCGGTCAAAGTCGCCAGGATATCGTTGTGCAGTACTGCATACTCAGAACTCGCTGGGTTCACCGGTTTCCCCACATTGAAATTAGTAGGTTTGGCTGACCTCCGGTTTTGTCTGCCTGAACCTTTCTCCTTCTTCTTGAACCTGCCAGACGCGGAGGATCTATCCTGCTTCTGGTCTGCAGGCCGATACTGTGGGGCAGGGTGGATGACGGAGTTACTGAACCGGTTGTTGTTTTCCAGTCTATGCCCGACCCACTGGACAAGATCAAGGTACTCCTTCAGGTAGGTCAGATGTGGGTCCTTAAGTGTCCCCGCATTCGGAACCTCTTGAGTAATCCCTGATCGAACCTTGTCTCATACCTGTACTGGATCTGTATAGCTAAACTTGTACATGGAGTCAATTATCTTCTCCATGTATTCATCGATGTGATGTGGCTTCATCACAAGATCTCGCCACTCAAGCAGGGATCGATCTCGCTTGGCCTGGTCTCTACCAAAGCTTCGTTCCAATGATTCTCAGACCCCTTTCCATGTGCGTAAGGAGTTCCTGTCCTTTACGCGAATGCCAGATAGGCTGGGCCACTTCCTTGTTAATGTGCCCATGCAACCCCAGATGCCAGTCCCAGGCTGTGTCTTCAAGAAGGGGAATAACCAAGGTTGCCTTATGGGTATCGGTCAACTTGCAATCCGGGAAGTATTGGAATTTGACCTCTGCCAAGGTCAAGGAGCTTGCGAGTTCCGTAACTTTGCCCTTGAAGGGAGGGATACCACGCAGCTGGTCCGGCTTCTTCTGCCAGTGTTTCAGAATAGGCCTAGGAGTTCGACTAGTACCCCTCAAGGCTCTGGCAAGCCTCTTGGCCCAGAGGTCCCACCATCGTTTCCTCTCATTGGTCCGGTCATCCTTGGGAGCACCGAGAAAGGGGGTCAAATCAGGAACAGAATCTCCATTGTCACCATCCGAGCTGTCATGGTCACAGCCCCCAGGATCTCCACCTGCTCCGAGCGTACCAACTCCAGGAGGTCCATTTCCATCGCAATCACTGCCAGTGTTCCCACCTTAAGATTCCCAGGGTCTATCATACCTATCACACTGTTCCTCCTGGCCATCCTGGTTGCCATACTCTGGGGAATTAGCCCCTGATGGTCCTGGTGTAACAGGGGCTCACCTAGGAAGATAGATCGCAAGGGTGCGACCGCACCGAACAACTTCGAACTTATCGCCAAACATTTACACTATGTAAGAATAAAGTAAATCGTGAAACTTAATATCGTTAAGCCTGACGCTGCACTGAATTAAGGTCTCGAGAGGATTGATTGTTGGAGTAGGAGAGTTCTTGCATAGATGTTCAAGTGGTTTTATCTTATACCAGAAACTCCCCCATCAGTTTACTTCAACTATTCAAGCACGCCCTTCTCCGCGTAGGGTGGTCCGACGCATCTCTTGGCACACCCTCCGGGCATGCAAGTGTCAACACACACTAGTCCATGTTTACCTTATACAAGCATAGTTTCTGCAGCACATTCTCAATTTGGCCACCAGAGTGAAAACCTCTTTACATTGTTGCCTTGTCAGTGGCTAACAGTCAAGACACCTGAGGAACTGGACTATCTATGACACCCTTCCCATATGCAGTGATCTCGACTGGACCCAGGAAGCTAACGTGAGCGGTTTATGTATCTACTATTTACCAGCCTCGGGCTTCCGCTGTCTTCCGCAGTACCTGGTGGTCCGGGAGTGATCCAACGGGTGCTACCCATAACCACCACCTCGGATCTCCCTTACCTGTGATAGGTATCATGCGTTTAGTGTCTCTGCACTTCCCTTTCAGAGCCTATGGCATTGGGAGCGGGTATGGGCTTGATGGGTGTAAAACTCTGCCAGTGGCGTGGGCACCACCCAGGACTATCTTTGGGACCCCCACGGTTAACTCTCGTTAACTCCATCAGTTCTGCTCCGGTTTACTGTGTACAACTTGGAGGAGTTACTTTACCTTCGACCCTATGCCCCCTCCTATATGCTGTGAACAGCCTATGGTCGACCGGACGGCAGCGACGTATACGGTGTTCCAAGCAGGTCTCCAAAGATCCTTCTTTGCTAGACTGTGCACAACTACACACCTGTTCGCCCATGGCGTCCAGGCCTCAACGTGGGGCCACAGGGGCATGATAGGAATAATCTCTCCAATTTACAGGTTCTTCGGAGCTGCGTAGCTCGCCAAATAACCTCTCCCGAAACCCCAGATTCCGGTATTGTGGGTGGTTTGGCGTGACAAACATTCCAGTCATTTTACCTGAACTCCCTACGGGACTTCGTATTGAAAGGTAGAGTAACTCAGGACCTTTGGCAGGTTAACTAGATCCTGAAGGTAGGGTAACTTCGCCTGCTGGACAAGGGGACCATACCCTGTTACCCTGTCTATTCCATTGCCGTAGATAGACCTTTCCCCAGTTTCCTGGCCTGGCTGAGCAACTGCGCCTTCAGAGGTCCCTAAGTATGCCGACACCGCTCTTGGGTGTATCCAAGTATCTAGGGACTCTTGCAAGCCATTTCTGTTCATCGCCGAGCCCGGGCCCTCAGGTCTCCGTAGGTCAAGCTATTCCTTGCCTGTCAGTTCCTACCAGTTTGCCTCTGGGCTACCTGTCTGGGTGTAGGTTCTAGTTGCCACAGCTCATATATGCTGGGTCGTTACACCTGGTGCCGGTGGTGGAACAGGGCATCGCTGACCCTCCGGAGTTGGGTTAGGCACTACCTGTGTTATCTGCAGAAATGACTGCAACTCTGGATGACCCAGGGGTTGCATTGGGGGGCCAGCGTGCCTACATGACCCACAATACCCACATGTTGGTCCTCCATCTCCTTCCTTCTGTCTCCTTCTATGCCTCACCGGGGTCCATGGTCCCTTCCTACACCCAGGGGAGTGGTAATAAATCCACCCCTTCTGGGTTTCTTCCTATTTACCGCCTGACAGACAAAACTCATCGGGACTGTCCAAGTCGCCACTTGGGCTAGTAGCCCGACCAGAAGGAAGGGTCGTTTTCGTACTTGTGGAGGGTATCACGGGTGCCCACCAAGTAGAGCGAGCAGGTGTCCCATGTCTGGGGATCGTAGTCTCCCGCGATGGAGGCTCAGCCGCCCATGCTTGGTGCCGCCATACCTGTTGTAGGAATTCAGGCGATACCGCACGCAGTGGCCGGAACCCTGTAGTCACGACTGCTGCAGTTGGGAAGGACATGGTAGGGAAGCTGTCTGGGACTAGTGGAGGGACCAGTGGAGAGACTGGTATAGGAGTGGGTCTTGGGGCGGCTATGGGAGGTATGGGAGTTGCAACTGACAGTGTCCCGTGAGGAAAAAACAGAGCAGGGGTCGGACGAGGAGTAGGGTCAGGCATATCCGGGGCCATAATACCCTTGGGTTTGGACGTGCTACATCAGCAAAAACATCGCTTGCGTCTGATGCCTGGGCGCTGCGTCCTGACACGCCTGCGCTTTCTTTCCCGTCCTGTACGTCCCATGCATCCTGGGATCGAGCTCGACGCCCAGCCGCATCCTGGGCGTCCAGATCCCTGACGCAATACCCTGCCCCATCCTGGGAGTCTAGATAGCTGACGCAATATCCTGCTGCATCCTAGGCGTCCAGATCTCTGCCTCAACTCCACCCCAGATCCTGTGCGCTAGGAGTCCTGTTGGCATGCCCTGGTGCGTCTGGTCACACCCCCCCCCCTCCGTCCATCCTGACCGCGTCTTAAGCGATCTCCCAGTTTCGATCACTATCCGGATGTCTTGCACTACTGCACCTTTTCTAGTTTCTACGTCCTGCCTCTCGGCTCTCATCCTCTCATCTCTACTCTAGTGCGTTCTCTGCACACACAGCGCTCTAGTCGAACGCCGGCATGTCTGGATCCTAATTCCTGGGTTCCCGACATCTGGATCCCGTGCTGCTCCCAGCCTTCCTGTCCCTCGTTCCCTCCCAGAAGCCGGTTCCAATTGTGTTCCCACCGCCATCGTGATGCCTCACTGGCAGGAAGGCAGAGTGGAGGAACCCCCAGCCCGGCGGGCTTCCGGGCTTTTACTTTCTAAGTTAACCCTTTCCTTCCACGGCGCAGTCTTAATCTCTACTTCTATTACTTTCAATTATGCCCCTCTGGCTTTTATTATTCTCAAGTTCTGCTACCTGTCTATAGAAATGCACTGTTTTGGACTCTGGGCTAGGACGACCTGCTTGCGTCGTCTTAGCCTGGACTTCCCGTTATGTTACTCATCCACCAGGCGCGAGGGCCCGGCCCACCGTGCAGATTATCCTGGTCCCTTGATCTCCTGCCCTTGTGAGGTGGTGACTCGGATATCTCGGATTGGCTCCGTCGGCAATTCTGAGTCTGTGCCGCACTTCACAAAATCCCTATTCTTGCACAACTACTCAATAAATCTCATTGAACGTCCACAAGTCAATTCTACTATTGACAAGCCATCGCCGGTCAGACTCCGGGATCAGGTGCGCCAGCCCTATGATCGTCCCGATGTCCACTATTATAAAACTTCGTGCATCTGGCCTTAGCTGTACGGTGACAAGCTCGTGAAACTCGGATGGGCGCCCTGCGTTAAGGACGCCCAGCATCTGAACAGCGGCTAGCCGGTACACCCTCTCGGTGTCCCTGTGGTCGCGGATTTTGAAGAGCGCTATGATTTTCCCTGGGAGACGCCCACGTAGCGCACCATACATTTGCTCCCCCGCTGCTTGTACCCAAACCCAATCATTGCGACTCGCCAGGTTCCGGAAGAGTTCGGTGCCGGTAGATCGTGCCCAGTGGATGTCGTAAACGTCCGTTTCCTGAAAGGCCAGGACAGGTATTTCAAGTTGCTTTCGTAGCTCAAAGGGGAATAGTTTAAGTTCAGCTGGATCTTCGGGAAGCCGGCGTTCTGAAGTCAGACTTTGCCGGCTGTATCGAATCATTTCGCGATACATGCTATCGCATGAGATGCCCAAGACCCGGCAAAAATCATCCAGGCTCGCAACATGCCCACGATGTCCCTTGAGAATTCTACGGCGTGTGGTGTGCCCCGAATTAAGACCGGCCGTGTCCAAAAGTTCAACTACCTCGGCTGAGATGTGTACTCCGTGCCTTCGAAGGGAATCCAGGTTCAGGAGTCTCATTCGGATCGCATGGTGGTGGCCGTAGCTGCGCAGGATCTGCTGTGTGGCATCATTCTTATTTGAACATCGCCATCCCTCTTTAATTTGTTCTTTATGGGCCAGCTCACCAAACTCGGTAGAAGACATCGGAATGTTGCCAAACTGGTATATGTGTTCGCGGAAGTGGCCCAATAGATGCATCTTGATAAAGTTGAAATGTGATTCTGTATGGATCAGATCCATGAGCTGGTCGTTCTCCACGCCCCGCTCCTCGTCCTGGATCTGACGACGTCTAGCCTTCGTATGTGGTTGAGTAATCTGCACTCTGTGATTTCGCAGTTCCCTCCGCTGGTTCTGAACTTTCGCACGTGTCCGTTTAGAAACCCGGAATTCAAGGAAGACATCCTTCGTCGAGTGAAACCGATTGAGATATTGTTCCATGTAGTCTATAGTCTCAGGTGTATGGCTTCGGTATTGAGCCATCAGACTGAAATCTAGCAACGAGCTGACGCAGGCCAGGGCGCGTTTGAAAGGCTGCATTTGCGCAGTGTCCGGCTGTCTCAACGCAACAGCCAGAACAGCCAAAAGACAACGCCCCAAGTTCCTCATCTCCTTTCCCTGCCACTGAGTAACCTCACGATAAGCCTTTTTTGGGACAAAGAAGCCTGGGTATGGTGGTAAAGATTTCCAGGCGTCGTCAAATACTTGCAGTCGGTCATGTTTCTTGAGAAACCCTTGCACCCACTCCATCATATGCATGAATAGTCCAAGATAGACTGTATGTAGCAAATCAGGCTGGTGCAGGTCGGGCGCCGAAACACGTTGAATCCCCTGAAAGACATTCTGCCCAACCTTGATACCAAGAGCATCAAAGGTAATGTTGACATCCCCGGACCGCGGGCACGCCCCTACATCTTGACTCTCGTCTTCAAGACGGTCGTATGTCGCATAGTCTCTCGCAGGGTACTGTTTCTGGAAGTAAGATCCCAACATGTCCGGAGGTACCTCACATTTGGGACAGGCATTGGATTTTACTCCGTGTAGTGCAACGTTTTCCATATGGTCAGCAATCCAAGCTGCTAAAGTAGGGAAGCACCTCCGGACTTTCCCATCCGCACAGTCGATTGGAACACCCTCGCGGGGTACTTCTTGTAAGGGTTCAAATAAAAGTTTGAAGACGCCCTGTAAAGTATCAGCGTTTATTTGTCGCTGGAGTTCGTTCGCAGATGAGGACTTTGAGAACTTGGGTTGGATAGGTAATAGCGCGAGAAGGAGAACTGCCATCGATCCGGGTTTGTTGCGCTTCGCTGACGGAAGGTTCCCAATAGTAATATACACAGGCCACGCCTTCTTGTCGCCGGAGAAGTTGCTGAGATGCGTCTGATCCGACATCCCAATAATCGGAACCACAGTGGCGCCGGGGGGAAGAGTCTCCTGTCGTCAGTTAGCGCCTTTGGCTCTTGTCTTGTGTACACGCGTTTGGAACCGTACTTGGACGTCCCACCACCAATCACCAGTGTGCATTTCTGCAAATATCCTCTGTCC
>PYWC01000006.1:1092864-1104666 GCA_003182015.1 Tuber magnatum
CTATAATGGTAAAGAAAAAGCCACAAAAACTAGTTTAGATTATTATACACGCATGTATTCTAGTACATCTACTAAGAATACATGCGGAGTCTGGCAGCTGGCCATGCGTCTCCAGCACGTGGACGTGGGCATGATGGCACATTCGACAGCGCCTCTCTGAGTCTGTTGGAAATAGAACCAGCTCGCCTCCCTGACCCCACAACCCATATCCCCGAAGCGCCGCCATCCTCTCCTCCCCTCCCACCGCCCGACGCTTTGCTTCTGGCTCCTCCCCCCCCACTCCTGAAACGCTTCCCCCGCCTCCCGCTCTTACTCCCCCGGGGCCGGCTACTACTTCTCTCCCAGATGCTGGAGAAACACACACCCCAAAGGCGCACCAGAATTCCTCCAAATCGCCCAAGCGCAAAGGAAAAGGCCAAGGCAACGCTACGACCCCCCGCCATAAAGAGCACGATTCACGCGACCCGACCTCGACTCCCCGTGGGCGCCGCCGGTCCCGACGTCACATTGCCTACAACTGATAAGACTCCGGTCTTGGATGATACCATTTTTTTTTCCAGTTGTACCAAGAGGGGTTCTTCTTTGGGTGTTTTGTTTTCGGGTTTGGCATGGAGGGGTTTTTTTCTTTTTCTAGTTTAGTGCCGAAGTATTTTGTTCTCTTTGCAGTTTAGACCGGAGGTGTTTTTTTCGGGATTGTAAAGGAGGTGTACTTGTTTTTTCGCGTTTGGCACCGAGGCGGACGCTACTAGTATCTTTGTTGTTTGGTCAGGGATCCCTTGGATCTCTGCCTGTTGTCTCCATGATGATGCACTGCTGTACTGATGTTTTCCGCGTCTGGCACCGAGGCGGACGACTTCATTTTTGTAGTTTAGTTCTAGATTCCATAGATCTACGCCCCTCGCCCCCATGACGAAGTCCTTCTTCTGCGTCTTTCTGGGTCTCTTGTAAACTTCTCCCCCATTGTCAGGCTTGCTATATGGGCTTTTTCTTTTGCTTTGACGTCTTCTAGTAGTATTGGACCCCACCTGTATTGTTGTTGGGCCTCTGGCGTCTGTTATGCCCAATTTTCATTGTTTCAGCGTCTATACCCTGTATTCTTCTCCTCCACTACCAATCATCAGATGTATCCTACCTGTATGTTCCTTGCTTACACGTTCAAATCAGGCATTCTTACTCTCAGACCTGCAGTCGGGCGCCTGGCATTCCTACCCCCCCCCTTGCTGGCAAATCTCATATTCATGGCCGCCCTTGCGTAGAATAAAATCACGATTCTTAGAACCTTGCCGTCCCAGTCCATTTCGGGCCTCGCCTCAAGTCACCGCCCCCTGATATTGCCTATTGCTTCCTGTTAGGATGTTTGAACCAACGTTCGGCCGCGCTACTTCCACGCCTAGACATAAACATTGTTTCCCCTAGTCCCTTTCAGGAGCCCTAAGTGTCTAGTAACACATCTTGTCGCGTAACTCTACTGTTTGTGGCTAGATTTGGCTTGGATGGCGGCATTAGATTCGGTTCAAGTTTCAATTTCATATCACTCAACACTTGGGACGTCCGATGACAGTCGAGTACTCGAGTACACTCTGCTATGTTTTTGTTGTGGACATACGGCTGAATATTCCCGAAATTACATTTAGTAGACAATTCTCTCGCAACATTGTAGAATGATAGCTTTTTTACCCAAGATTCACCATGTGCTAAGACGGCCGAGTGTAGGACAGTATTATTCAATCACGAGTGCCACGCCGAACCCCGAAAGGTGTCATTTTGTGGCGGAATCTTTCGCAACAATACCGAGTGATAGACTGTGATTATACCAATCACCCCTTAGCCCTAGCGTATAAGACCTGGCAGGTCCCACTGGACACAAGAAAACCACACAAACCTCAGACCTTCTCTGTGCTCGCGATAGAAATCTGGCCTTTCTTCATATCTTTTCTTCTATGCGATATCAAAGCATCAATTAAAAAATGCCAAAAGAACAAGCACATTCACGCAGTCAGCTGGCCCCCCAAGTTGGTAATCTATATGGGCATAAACGAGAAGTCGGGCCTGATGGAACGGCATCAACGAAACCAACATCAAGAACAAAATCCCAGCAAAACAATGCTAACAGCTCCTCTACCAAACGGTTGAAAAACCAGCCGTCCTGTTGTCGTTCTTCTCCAAAGCAGATTGCGAGCCAATTAACGCGACCGCCCAAGCGCCTGCGCAGCACTACAAGCAAGAGTACGCTGCATACTGAACACAAAACCGAACCAGATGGCCAGGCAAATGCGGAAACGGTGCATGTATCCGACGATAGCAGTGAAGAGTATCAGGTGTCACAGGAGTCAGCCGAAACTGAACCAGATACAGACTCCGATACCGCCGACGGACCCACATCGGGACATCATTACGTGGCACAAGCAGCAAAGAGCTGTGCGGGCAACTGGGCGAAAACAGTGAGTATTTCGACCAGTGCTAGCTCACAGTGTGCAGGCGATTCTGAGCGGACGCCAACTCTTCCTAGGCAGATAATTCGCGGTGGTGCCTATAACCCGCCTGTCTTTCCATCATCAAGTTTAGGACGATTTTCCTCTCCCCTGGACTGTGATAGTGCACAGTCATCAGATGTCAGAAGCTCAAGTCCTGCTAGTCATCAAGAGAACTGGAAAAGAACTAGCACAAGGCGAAATAAGGTCATGGGCCCTGAACGAACCATCTTAGACTTAGCAAAGGATCTAATTCTCAATTATACTCTTTTTGTAGACCCACTCCCGAATCAAGTTATATTGACGTCTAAAGTGCACCACGTTTGGCGTCAGGCACAGCATTCTATTCCCCCTGCAGAGCGAATGGAGCCATCGGAGGACAGCCTAATAATAGTAAGTAAAGTCAGCTTGACGTGTTGAGATGTAGGGTATAGTACAAATAGTGAAAGATACGCAACAAACTCATTGGCATAAGAGAGCAGTTAGTGTACTATGTGAAGAATGACAAAGAAAGTTTATATGGGCTCACCGAAGACCGAGGGGCTACTGCACAGAGGGTGGACCATCTCCTGAAAGATAACAGGTTCATGTGCGACCCAAAAGGGTACGAGGTTTGTCTCCGGTGGTTAAGTGTCCTGGAGTACTGATTAGTGCTGACCCACAATGAACTGGACACAGGGTCTGCGTCTACGATTCCTTGCTCCACAGATCCCAAATGCAATATATGGGAAGTACTTTGCCGGAAAGAAAATACGAGGTCTCGTAGACCCCAATTTCATCGACATGATCAACAGTACCATGATTTGCTTGACTTGCGCGATACTCTGCCATACCCTGAGGGCGTGGCAAACAGGGATCTAGGTCGAGCAGAGGGACTTCAAGCCCGAGCTGGTTGCAGGTGAGGACATAGAATTTCCGTTGCACGTCGGCCGTGAATCTGGCTAACTTGTCACAAAACAAATAAGACCTGTTTGAATGGCAGAGACAAACTTGGCGTAAATGTCCGTCCAGAGTCCAGGAGATGATTGTACGAAGCGTTCGTCAAACCATCGAGAAAAAGATGGAGCACAATTATGGCATCCAACAGGATCGGATAGAAGGCTATGACGATGACTGGGATGCCGTGAGCGCAGAGCTAGAACGCCGGAAATCGAACTCCACCCAGCGTCAGCCCTATCACCGCAGCCACGAACTCACTGACTTGCCCATGATCCCTGGGTTCGGTCTCCGGCGCAGTGGGGGTTTGTCGCAGGGCACGAATGACACTACAGATAGCAGCCAGACACCGTATGGTGATGGACTGGAGTTTCTCAATTGTGGCTTGACAAGTCAAGAGGATCCCCTCGAAGTCACAGAACGTTCGGTGTCAGACAGCCAGAATATTGATTTCAGATATCTTGGCTCTGGGCTCTTGCTCAGTCTGGAGGATTCATAGGATGTGGGGACAGTAGAAGGGGGCGATTTTGACACTGGTGATCTGTTAGGAGATGGCGACAGGGCGCTGGATGTGGGCACCGGCAGGGAGACTTGTGGCATTGCCTGAATAGGGAGTGACAGATGCAGAAAGAGCATGTTTATAATGAAAGGGTTTGAGCGACTATGGCAAGAAGCAGCGAGGAGGGGGGAGAAAATAGATGCTAGTAAACATCACTAGATGTAATAGCGTAGCTGGGATGGCCCTGTAGAGTTGAAGTTAATAAACATGAGTCAAATGTGAGCAGATCTCCATATTGGAGGTGCTGTAGTGGACGGCGTCCAGATTCTATAAGAAGTGTGTGCCCAGGATTCCGTAGGTGCCGCAAACCTGACGTAGAATTCCGGACTCCAAAATGATGAGAGTAGGCTCACGGTGAAGGCGTCCTGACCAGGCCAGTTTCGCCTGTGCAAAATCTAGATACCTAACTGGGGAAATCTAGAAGTCCAGACGCGAGTGCCAGGCACGAGATAATCTGCAGGAGAACAAAATGCGTCACAACGTCTGGGGTTAAGTCATATCATCTGGACGCAGAGGCCCTGGATTGTGGGGTACCAGGAGGGGAGAGATATAGATCACGAGCTCCTGATGAGATCATGACAGGATCAGAGTGGGAGGGATCTCCCAAGGCGACAAAGGGCAGTCAAGCTCTATTGGGATGCTAGGCGTAAGAATTGGTGTGACTCAGGACGCCACTGGGACCCAAAGAGGGGCGTCC
This sequence comes from Tuber magnatum, assembly GCA_003182015.1. Taxonomy (NCBI): domain Eukaryota; kingdom Fungi; phylum Ascomycota; class Pezizomycetes; order Pezizales; family Tuberaceae; genus Tuber; species Tuber magnatum. Next base: position 1,097,528 of record PYWC01000006.1, read on the forward strand.
GGACAGTGGAGCAAGATGGCGACAGTTTTCAGAATGCATGGCATGCAGGGGTTAGCGTCCAGATAACGTCCGGATACGGTGCAGCGCAGAAGCAGGGGTCTGGACGCCAGGGGCAGTGTCGGTGCGTCCTGATTAACCGTTTGCGTCCTGTGCAAGTGGAAATCTTTCCTGATGTATTCCTTACTCGACATCTATCAGTGGGCCCGACTGTGGGGCTGCCCGAACGACTGCAGGTGATTGAGGGAGGGACAGCCAGGGAACCTGTAGATGCTCTTGAGGAGAAGGAGGTATGGCTGTACCCGTTACCTTTCAGGCTTTCCATCTTGGGTATACTGACTGGGCTCTGGTACGCACTCCATTAGTGGTCTCTGGCTCTCATCGGCAATTCCATGCCGAAATTCCCGGGTTTAGTATGGACGAGTGGCAGTGGGGGCGCAGCCTCTAACATCAGTAGATGATTTTCAGCATCAATACTACATCCTCCTACCAAGGCCTTTCCCAATGCGCCCATCTGTGTCTGCAATGCGTCTTGATCTCTGAGCATTCACAGATACCCCTCCTGCGGCACTTTCATCCATACCACCGCTGCCATGGTAACCGGTTTTCAGAACACCTGCTGTGGCTGAGTGTTCCAGTTGCTCAGTTCCCGCGGCGCATCCTCGATCGACCGGGATACCTCCCGCACGATGTAAGGTTCGACTAACTCGCACGTGAGCTCACTACAGAGAACCCCTTTGCCACGGGGGAGGGGTCATGTTGTGGACAAGGTTAGGGTCTTGGAAAAATGAGAGCGCCGCAGCGCGACAGTCTGTAATCATAAGATCAAGGCATTCGACATGTAAGTCAATAGGAGCGGCCTCTGAAAGCAACTGGTGTCCATCCCAGTCAATACCCTGAACATCCGCAAAAACCGCCGCACCAAATCTGTTGGCAGCATGTTCGTCAAGATCAAGAAATGAATCCAAGTTGCATTCTGTTCAGGATCCAAGTTCGGTACTGGCCATTGCGCTTTCCACTCTGGGCTGCTTGTTCTAGACAAAGTTACCAGTGTTCACACGAGGTTAGTGCCGAAGGTTGAACCAATTAATCAGGAGAGGAGTTACGCGAGAACCTCGCTTAACCATATACCGTAACGGGGGCTCCCCTAGGAAGATGGATCCCCAGGGTGCAACTGCACTGGACAACTTCAAACTTATCGCCAAATGTTCACACAATGTAAGAATAAAGTAAACGGTAAAACTTAATATCGTTAAGCCTGACGCTTCACTCAATGAAGGTCTCAAGAGGATTGATTGTTGGAGTAGCAGAGTTCGCGTACAGACATTCGTGTAGCTTTATCTTATGCCAGAAACTCCCTCATCAGTTTACTCCAACTGTTCGAGCACACCCTTCTCTGCTAAGGGTGGTCCGACACATCACCTAATACACCCTCTGGGCATGCAAGTGTCGACGTACTCTAGTCGGCGTCCACCACATGCAAGTATCGTTTCTGCATGCATTCTCAATTTGGCCACCGGAGTAAAAACCGCTTCATATTGGTGGCTTGCCAGTGGTTAACGGTCAAGACACCAGATGAACTGGACTATCTATGACACTCTTCCCATATGTAGTGATCTCTACTTGACCCCGGGGGCTACCGTGAGCAGTTTATCTATCTACTATTTACGAGTCACGGGCTTCCGGTATCTTCTGTAGTATCTGGTAGTCCATGAGTGATCCAATGGGCGCTACCCATGAGCACTACCTCTGATCCATCTTACTTGTGGTAGGAATCATGCATTTAGTGTCTCTGCACTTCCCTTTAAGAGCCTATGGTGTTGGGAGCACGTTCGGGCTTGGTAGGTGTAAAACTCTCCCGCTCGCCGCGGTACCACCCGCGACTACCTGCAGGACCCCCACAGTTAACACCCGTTAACCCCTTCGGTTTTGGTCCGGTTTACTCTGAACAACTTGAGGGAGGTACCCCACCTTCCACCCTATGCCCCCTTATATATCTTGTGAAGGTCTTACAGTCGACTGGATGGCAGCGATGCATATGGTCTTGCAGGCAGGTCTTCAAAGATCCTTCTTTGCTAGACCACGCACAACTACACACCCGTTCGACCATGACGTCCAGGCCTGAAGGCGGGGCAGGAAGGGTATGATGGGAATAATGTCTCCAATTTACAGGTTCTTCAGAGCTGTGTAGCTTGCCCAATAGCATCTCCCGGAACCCCAGGTTCCAGTACAGTGCGTGGTTTCGCGTGACAAACACTCTGGTAAATCTTCCCAAACTCCCTGTGGGACTTTGCATTGCACGGTAGGGTAACTCAGGACTGTTGGCAGGGTAACCAAAGCTCGCAGGCAGGGGAACCTGATCCTGAAGGTAGGGTAACCTTGCCCGCTGAACAAGGGGACTTTACCCTCTTACCTTGTCCATTCTGTCGCCGGAGATAGACCTTTCCGCCCTTTGCCCAGTTACCCAGCTTGGCTGAGTAACTGCGCTTTCAGAGGTCCCTAAGTACGTTGACACCCCTTTCGGGTATATCCAAGTATCTAGGTACCTTGGTCAGCTAGTTCTGTTTATCTCAGAGCGCGGGCCATCGGGTCCCCATTGATTAAGGGCCGCGTTGCCTGCCAGTTCCTCCCACTTCGCCTCCTTGCTGCCTGTATTGGTGTAGGTTCTGGCTGCCATAGCTCATGTATGCTGGGTCATTACAGTAACACCCGCCAGATGATCAAAGAAACAACACACACACTAGAAGGATGGACCCAAACTCTTGATCCACCTTCTGAAGTTTTTGAGTTGATGGCTATTAACTCTGCAGGGCCTTTTAACAAGTCAAATGGATTTGACCTTGTCCTAGTAGCAGTAGATCAATTAAGTACCTGTATGTGGCTTAGACCTACCAACACTTCAGACATGGCAGAAGGAACAATGAAACTCCAGGAATAAGACATCTTCCCACCTCATGACCACCTCCTAACAATAGTCAGTGATGCTAACTCTTCCTTCGAATCTAACTGGTAAAACCAGACATGCAAATCTCTTGAAATCGAACATATCTAAGCAGTACCTGGCTGTCATGAAACTGACGAACAGGTTGAATGGAAAATCCACAATCTCAAAACCAGCTTAAGGAACATGATCAACAGACCGCAAATGAACTAGAAACTCCTCCTGATGTAACGGGCAGGGTCTGGGCGTGATGGTGTTCAGGTAGTCCAAGATACACCACGGGGGACTAGGCAAGGCTCAGGGGTAGAGGTACCCACAGGTCGTAGTGGTACTGGGGTTCAGGGGTCCAGGGTCAGGATTCACAGGTTCAGGTAACGCGAAGTTAAGACAGTTGCAAATCCTAACTGCAGGTGTAGGTAGGAAAATACCAGTTTGCGTAAAGAAAGTAAACCAAAGGGGGCACACCCTGCTTATATGGACAAAAGAGATCCTGCCGATCACTAATCCTAGTTGCCCCAAGCCCTAACCCTTATCACATGTGCAGCCGCGACCTGGGCGACATACCACCCACAATCCAGGCCCGGTGTAACCCTGATACCTGGTGGCCATGACACTAGCTCCCCCTTCCGACGCTGAAGACCGCTGAGGTGTGTTGTTCATTGTTGGCAAGAGGTCTGGGCTTGTTTGGGTATCGCAGATAAAACTCGTCAATAGCGGCCAGGCCATCCACATCCTCTGCGGGCTCCCACATGGCCTCTTCATATCCCTTCCACTTTACCAGGTAACGGAGAGGGTTCCAGGTCATCTTGGAGTACAACACATTGTCTACCAGCCATTCCCCCTCTCTGTCCACCTCCACCGGCGGCGGAGGGGGTACTGCTTGTCCCGGGAGAGGGTTGGGGCCATGAGGTCCAATAGTGACACATGGAACAGGTTGTGGATGCGCATCGATGCCTGGAGTTCTAGGCGGTAGGTGTGGGTTCCTATCTGGGCGGTCCCCAGGTAGGGTCCCAAATGCTTGTTGTCCAGCTTCAGCGAGGGGCGCTGGGTGCGAATGGTCCTAGTGTTCAGCTAAACCTGATCCCCTACCCAGAAGTGCGGGGCCGGTAAGCGTCCCTGGTTGGCATATTCCTGCTGGCGATCCAGGGCGTAAGCGATCTCGGAGCGAAGGTGGTCGTCCATGTCCTGCATACGGCCGGTAAACTCCCCTGTTTCCATGCCGTTATAAGGAGCAGCGGGCATGTCTAGAACATCCATTCCAGGATCATGACTGTGGTTGGCGAAGAAAGCAGACAGGCCTGTTGTCTCGAAGGCATTGTTGTTGGCCACGAACTCTACCATGGGTAGCCACAGGGACCAGTTGTCCTGCTGGTGGTTGACAAAGGGGTGCAGGTACTGTTCCATAATGGCATTGACACGTTCTGTTTGGCTATCACTCTGGGGGTGGAAGGCGGTTGATAGCTTACAGGTGATATGTAGGCGGCGACACAGAGCCTCCCACAAGTCAGAGGTGAATTGTGTACCCCGATCTGACGTAACACTTGCAGGGAGGCCATGGTGTTTCCATACGTGCACCAGATAGAGTTTGGCCAGTGTGGGCGCATCTATGGTGGCTCGACAGGCAATCAGGTGACGCATCTTAGTAAGGCAGTCCACCACCACGAGGATCGCATCATGTCCTTGGCTCCAGGGAAGGCCGGTAACGAAGTCCATGGAGATGTGTTCCCCGGGTTTCTCCGGGATAGGCAGGGGTCACAAGATACCAAACGGGGCATGGCGGGGTGTATGACTCCACTGACAGGTGTGGCAGTTCTTAACAAACCGCCCGATATCGCAATACATCTCAGGCCAGTAATAGCAATGGGAGGCCAATTCGTGGGTCTTGGCTCTTCCAGGATGTCCAGCGGCTGGGAGGTCATGAGTTTCCTGGATGACCCATAGCTGTAGGCCATCATGGCGGGGTACATGTAGGCGGTCGCGGAACAGTAGGCGGTCTCCATGGCGCTTGCACTCCGCGATTGAAATAAGACAAAAGTGCCAGTCGCCCTGGTCTAGTGCCTTCAGGATCTGGTTGGGCACCGGGTGAGCTTCATAGGCCTCTCGCCAGAAGGTTTCCAGGGGTGACGCTCCTGTGAGGAGTGTGAGGTTCGCCAACAAACCCATAGGCTGGGACTTGAACACCACCTGAGTCAGGTGGTTCTTCCATTCCTCTGCTTCCTCCTCCATTTCTCCCTTCATCCGGGTCAAGGCTTCTGCTTTGCCGTTCAACTTTCCAGGCTGGTCCTTGATTCCATAGTTGAATTGGGTGAGAAACTCCCCCTATCCAGCCTGTCTGTAGTTGAGGAGCCGTTTGGTGGTGCAGTGTTTCAAGTTCTGGTAGTCGGTTAGGATGGTCACCTTCCTTGCAATCAGGTAACATCTGCATTCCTGGAAGACCCGTACTACTGCCATCAGCTCTTTGTCCTAGATGTCGTAGTTGCACTCGGCAGGAGTGTGCTTCTAGGAACAGAAGGCAACAGGATGCAGGGCACCCTGCTCGTCGTGCTGGGACATGATACCTGCCGATACAAAGTCCAAGGCATCAGTCTCAATGATGACGTCTTTGAGGAAATCGAAGTGGGCCTGGACAGTGGCAGTAGTGAATGCAGCTTTGAGCTTGTCAAAGGCTTGCGGACATTCCGGGGTCCAAACAAAAGGCTGGTCCTTCTTGGTTAATGTAGTCAAGGGACGGGACGGACAGGAGAATGCCCGCATGAAATGGCGGCAAAAGTTGCCAAATCCCAGGAAAGCATGGACATTGGGCACGCGGTCAGGTATGGGCCAGGCTATTATGGTTTCCACCTTGGTGCCATCAATGCGAATGCCCTTGGTTGCGATGGTGCAGTCTAGATACTCGACCTGCTCCACATGGAACTCGCACTTGTATGGCTTGACCTCCAACTCTGCATTTGTCAGTGCTTCGAGGACCCATCAGACGTACCCGATATGCTTCTCCTCGGTCTCGCTATATATCAGGATGTCATTGAGGTAGGCCGTACAGAAGCAGTCCAAGCCGGGTCGCAAGGCCTTGTTGATATAGCTTTGCAAGGTAGCCGGTGCATTTGTGAGGCCAAAAGGCATCACCTTGGACTCGTATAAACCATACTGTGTTCGAAAGGCTGTTTTCCATTCCTCCCCCTCCTTCATCCGTGTCTGATTATAGGCAGCACGGATGTCCAGTTTGACGAAAATCCTGGCCTTGGAGATCTGCAGGAAGGTCTGGATCAGGAGGGGAAGGGGGCCACTATCCTTGATAGTTCGTGGGTTCAGGCCATGATAGTCTGCGCAAAGGCGTAACGAGCTATCTTTCTTCTTGATGAACAGGATGGGGGATGCCGCGGGTGAGGTAGAGGGATGAATGAAGTTCTTTTCCAGGTTCTCATCTAACCATTCGCGCAAAGCTTCCAGCTCCAGGGGTGAGAGGTTGTAGAGGGGACCAAAGGGGGGGAAAAATCGGGTTTCAGTTGGATCGTGTGGTCGGTGGGTCAGTGAGGGGGTAATTGAGTTTGTTGCTTTTCGAGGAACAAGGGTAGAAAGTCATGATATTCTGGAGGGACAATTGCTTTGGCTTTCTCTTCTCCCAGCACTGTGTGCCCTAGAGCATGTTGTGTAGTGTAGACTTTGAGAAAGTATGGAATCTCTTCCTCCACCTGTTGGATGCCGGTCACATCCGAGGTGCAGTTTTCCAGAGAAGAGCCTGACTCAAAGGTGATGGTGTTGCTCGCGAAGCGTATCGTCCCATCATGTTTTTTCAGCCAGAGAATACTGAGAGTCAGGGGGTAACCGCCCAGGGTAGTGATGAATGCAGGGAGGAACTCTAGGTGGTCATTGATTCTCAGGCTGATCTTGGCCAGGTGAGTGATGGCATCAGAACTGATTGGCCTTCCATCGATCACTGCGAGTTGAATGGGTTCTGGGATTTCATATAGGGGGAGGTGGTGGCGGCTAGCGAACTGTTGGTCTATGAATGCGTATCCAGTCGCTGCAGAGTCAACAAGGGCGTGGGATCAGATTACATTTTGGTTGTCTATGATGTCACAAGCGATCACCACCTGGTTATCCTCAATGCCATTTTCCATTTGATCCCAAGACAAACTAGATAAAAACAAACAATGAAAAGACTTAACAGGTCCCATGTCAGTGCCATATTCTGCACATGGGA
>PYWC01000006.1:1104745-1150788 GCA_003182015.1 Tuber magnatum
CATGTCAGTGCCATATTCTGCACATGGGACAACTAGTTTTCCGACTTCTCAGACTCGGGGGGGGTGTTTTCCGGCACCATGGGGGAGTCGAATAGGGAGGTGGCGGCGCCATACATGCGTCGGGATTTCTTGTTTGAACACTCCCGTGCCATGTGCCCATGTCCCCCACAGTTGAGGCACAACCCTCTCCTCATCATCTCTGGTCGTTCAGCATCAGTGAGGGCACGCCAGCTAGAGGGGAGGTCCATGCGACCAGGGGCAGTGCTAGTAGCTGTGGTGGCTGGAGCCACGGGGGTTTGTTGGGGCTGGGTGGTAGCCAGGGTATGCCAGGAGGAGGAGGAGGAGGAACCTTTCTTGTCAGCCGCGCGGGCCCGGATATTATTGTCCAGCTTCTCCAGAAGGTTGGCATAATCGATGAGGGACTCGGGGGGGTCAGCGATATTCATGAGTGCGTTTTTCAGTTCATCACTGAGGCCCTCATAGAGGGAGGTCTTCTTTGCGACGTCATTCCACGCGGTGTTGGTGGCCAAGCATTGGAAATCCACCAAGTACTCCACAAAGGTCTGGGTCTTCTAGTAGAGGTTCTTCAGTCCTCTTTCTGCCGTGGCTACACGGTTGGGGTCCCTAAAGGCATGTTCCAGCTCAGTTAGCAGTGCCTCGGTGTCCGCATAGTTGATACCCTCCGGCGTGATGTTGGGTTGGACCTGTAAGAAGGCCTGGCCAGTGAGGAGACTGACAGTGAAGGCCAAATGGTGTTGTTTGTCATTGAAGCCGTGGTGGTCTCCGTGGAGCTTCATGCTGAGCTGAGTAGTGAAGAGGCAGAACTTGTCCATAGCACCAGCGAATTTCTCGAGGTTGAGGATAGAAGCCTTCTTGCCTGTGCCAGGACCTGCAGCAGCGCCAGCAGGTGCATTTGCGAGGGCGTTGTTGAGTGAGGTGACGGTGGCGTTGCCATAGGTGAGGTCCTGTTCAGTGGTAGCGAGGCGGGTCTCGAGGCCTTGTCCTTCAAGGCGGAGGGTCTGGAGTTCTTCGGTAAGGGTGAGGGGTTGTTGCTGTAGCTGTTGTACACCTGTGGACTCTGGCGGTGAGGGGAGGTTCACGGTCTAGAGGAGAAAGTCTCAGAGATGGGCTAGGTGGTTGAACCGTTATTCATGGGGGAGGTTTCCTAACTGTTCAGCGGAGAAGCCGGCAGCGTGGCTCAGGTGTCCAAAGAGTTCTGGGTGACGTCAAGGGGGCGAGACATCACGTGGTGTGGCTTGGATACTCGTAGACAGAACCTTGTGTAATAGGCAGGGTCCGGGTGCGACGGTGTTCAGGTAGTCCAAGACACACCACGGGGGACTAGGCAAGGTTCAGGGGCAGAGGTACCTACAGGTCGTAGTGGCACTGGGGTTCGGGGGTTCGGGGACAAGGGTTCAGGAGTCCAGGGTCAGGGTTCATGGGTTCAGGTGACATGAAGTGAAGAGAGTTGTAAATCCTAACTACAGGTGTAGGTAGGAAAATACCAGGTTGCGTAAAGAAAGTAAACTAAGGGGGGCACACCCTCCTTATATAGACAAAGGAAATCCTTCCGATCACTAATCCTAGTTGCCCCAAGCCCTAATCCTTATCCCATGGACAGCCGCGACCTCGGCGAGATACCACCCACAATCCGGGCCCAGTGTAACCCTGATACCTGGTGTCCGTGATACCTGATCAAGCTCGCAGCATACCTGAATGTAGACCTCTCTGAAACCATCAACATGTTACCACAAAAGGCAATATACAGACAAAACTGCCCTCTACTACTGATAACCCTCTTTAGAAACTCAGCAGTCTCAGCCAGGAATAAGTTCCTGAATTGGCATGAGATCGATCGCAACATAGCCAACCAAGCATGCAAAGCACGCACAGCACCGCAGTGCAACCATAGTAGCCCGATGCAGAAGACCTTACCAACCTATAACTTGACCAATTGGACAGTTGCTCCTAGTGTATAGAGAACTATTTGCATCAACATCTAGCAGGAGTCAGAAGTTGCAAACTCACTAATGGTCATTACGGGTCGCAGCAGGGCGGGTTTTACCCATGGCGGCCCCGCCATTATATGGGGCCCCGGGGCATATTTTGTATGTCCTCCCCGCCCCACCCCTATCTGGGGCCTGACCCTGGTCTTTCCCTGGATGGGGCCACGTTTCTTGCTACCCAAATTTGATGGGTGCCTGTTGAGGGCATCGGCAAGGCAGGGCCCCTCACGGGTGATGGGGTGGTGAAAGCCTATGCAAACGACGCGCCCCAGAGGCCCCGTAACGAACCCTAAACCTCACTGGTGAGAGCTGTTGAAAGTACTAGGATTTGACAAACTGGCTGAGAACTAGACAGTTAAGTTTGATGGCAAAATAAACTAAAAAGAGACAGGTGTCTTCCACCCTACCTCGGTAAAGCATTAGAAGCCAAACGATGACCAAAGAATCCTTAGACAAGCCCATACTCGCCCCTCTGGAACCCTGGTGAAGGAGAACCCAGAGTGGGAAGTTGAAGAAATCTTGGACCATAGAAAAATATACAATGACGACAGATTCCTAGTGTAATGGAAATAATACCGGCGTAGTGAACCCAACTGGCAACCCCTGGAAGGCCACGAACATACCCTGGAGCTGGTAAATAAATGTTGGGAACACAACAAGGAGGGACCCCAACCGAATACACCCACAAATCCTGATAGGAATTCACAGATCAGCCATGACTTGCTGGTCACCAGAATTATCTGATACCTCGCAGGCAGGAGAGGAAGTTAATAAGGAATCAATGAAGGAAGGCTTCCAGGCAGCTTACTTTGATAACGAATTCAAATCAACCAGTGAGGAGGATGAAGCCATGGAGGACCCAGCACACGACTACTACTGGAACCTAGCACCCCTTTATCCACAATGATAATGATGTCAAACCATGTGCAACTTAGTGTCAGGCAGTGCTAACAGCTTGCGGAACTGTCAGCGAACTGCAGTACTAGCCCCACAACCAAACATTTCTTGGAAATCTGGTGCTCTGACTGTGAAGAATGTGGGATAGTTCAAGTAGTTTGCAGGGACCATGTCGGAGTGAGGAACTACTGGGACATGCCCTGGTATGAAAGTGGTTTCTTTGTTGAAGTGCCATTTTGCGCCTCTTGCTTATCTTCTGATGAAATATTCGTTGATGATTTCCTCAAGGCGGAAGGTTATGGTGAGCAGGATTTCTTTAAGAATTTGGATTTTCTGGATTATTAAGTTTGTTTTGGTTAAACAATTGCTTTGTTTTAGGGAATGTATCCAGTACTCATACTGTGTTATATTTTATATTTTGTTTTACAGTATTGTTTGATACTGGTTATGTTTCAAAGGTATCGCTTGATAGTTAGAATATTTTATATTTTGTTTTATAGTATCATTTAATGCTTGCTATATTTCAAAGGTATCACTCAATAGCTTGAATGTTTTATATTTCGTTTCACAGTAACACTTGATGCTCACTATGTTTCAAAGGTATTCTTCGACACTTGGAAAGGGACTATGTTATCCCTCATACAGAAGTCACGTGAGAACTTGTACTTAAAAACTGCTGATTTTACTATGGAAACAGCAGACTTTGACTGCCAGTATTCAAAATATACTTGGTTGAACAGTTACTTCTTAATCTCCTACTACACCCTGTTGAAGCCTTCTTTAGTTTATCCTACTCTCATCTCTTGTCCGACTACTGGGCCACCCATCACTATCGCACCTGAAGCTTGATTAGTACTCTTGGTATGCACACATTATGCAGGTACCTATGGCATTAGCTCCCCTCTTTTGTGCCAAAGTCCTGTCAGGCATGTGGTCACTATACAGGAAGGGGGCTCAGCTTACTTGAATATTGGTGGTGGAATGTGTCTATTGTCTGCAGTTCCTTAGTATCTCTGCTGGTTTCCATGTGGCCTCCTCCCACTCCTTTCATTGTACCAGATACTGCAGGTGGCTACATACTAACTTAGTATCATCGATCCATTCTACTATCCATTTCTCCTCTCCATCAATCTCAACAGGTGGTAGGGGTTGTATGATCTATCTGCAAGGAGGTCACTGTCAGCAAGTTCAAGCAGAGAGACATGAATGATATTACGTATCCTCATAGCGGCAGAGAGGTTGTGGTAGTAGCCATGAGTGCCTATCTCAGTGGTCACAGGGTAGGAGCTAAAATGCTTATCTTCTACTTGATGGAAGTGTCGATAGATGCTGGCATTCTAAGCAAAGCTAGACTATGTTTCCAGCCCTAAGGTTGAGAGCTGGCACGTATCCTCAGTCTACATATTCCTGCTGATGATCCTGGCTATAAGTGACCTCAGCATGTAGGTCGACATGTATTTCTCGCATACACTGAGTAAACTCTGTAGCCTCTGGTTCCCCTTATAGCCCTATTAGAGTTTTCAAAAAGTTCATGTACGGGTCACAGCAATAGTTAGCAAAGAATGGAGATAGGCCAATGGATTCCAAGACCTAGTTCTTTCCAGCGAACTTGGCTATGGGTAGCCAAGGGGCCAGTCATCCTATTGGTAGCTGGTATAGATACATAAATGTTGTTCTATGATGGAATTTACGTGTTTGGTCTGGCCATCTGTCTGTAGGTAAAATGTGGTCACAGGCTTCCTGGATATCTGTAGGCTATCACGGATTGTGCACCACAATTCTGTAGTAAACTAGGTACCATGATGGCAGGTGATAGTCATGCGGAGACTATCGTGTTTCCATAGGTGACTGCGGTACAACTTGGCCAGTCTTGGGGCATCAATAGTGGTGTGGCAGAGGATCACATAGAACATCTTATTCAGTCTCTCAATCATAATCTGAACAGCATTATGGCCCTGACTCCAAGGTAGACTGGTGAGAAAATCAACAGATATGTGTTCCCAGGGCTTGTTCAGAAGAGGCAGAGGGTGGAGTATACTAAAGCAGTCATGACATGGCCTATGGCTCCACTTGCAAACCTGATAGTTTTTTATGAATTGGCCAATATCCCAACACACCTCTGACCAGTAAAATCAGTAGAACACTAACTGAGCAGTTTTGGTCCTTTTGGGGTGTTTTCCTAAAAGGCAGTCTTGAGCTTCATAGTTCAGCTGCAACTGGAGTGTATTGTGGAGGGGATTGTATAAGTGGTTGTGAAACAGCAACCTGTTCCTGCCTCTCTAGCACTCTTCCAGGGAGATGGGGCATGAATGGCCTTCACCTTTATTATGCACCTTCAGGATCTCTTTGGGATTCAGGTTAGTATCATAGGCTTCTGTCCAGAGATCTTCGTGGGGAGACACTGTTATACGGAGCATAATCTTCGCCCACATACCTATAGTATAGGGCTACAACACTACCTGCATTTGGTGTTCCTTTCATTGTTCCCCATCTTCCACCATTGGCCCTTATATCCAGATCAATGTATCAGCCTTCTCATTGAGCCTTCTGAGGTGATACTGAATAGTATAGTCTGCTTGCATTCGAAATTCTGACCAATAGGTGGGCTGCCTATTTCTGAGGTACTTGGTAGTAAAGTGTTTCAGGTTGAAATTGTCAGTCACAATTGTAACTTTCCACCCAATGAGTTAACATCTCGATTCTGCAAAAGCATATACCACTATCCTTAGTTCCTTTTTGTAGATGTCTTAGTTGCATTTCACCATGGTGTGCTTACTGGAGTAGAAGGCCACAGGCTGGAGCACTTCTTTATTATCATGTCAGAACATAATACCAACAAATACAAAGTCTGCGGTGTCTGTTTCTATAATCACCCCCATGCAGAAATCGAAATGGACAAGTGCTTGGGTGGTAGTAAAGCCAATTCTGAGCTTTCCAAAAGGATTCAAGTATTTCGAGATTCATACAAAAGGCTGATCCTTTGTGATAAGTGCAATAAGAGGTTAGGCACGATCGGTATAGGTGTGGATAAAGTGATAGTAGATGTTGCTGAACCCTAGGAATATGCAGACATCCTGTACACTTTCTTGTATACCCTAGGAAATGACAGTTTTCACTTCATGGTGCTTACCCAGATCTCTTGAGTAGTAATGATGAACTGTAGATATTCTACTTGACCTATATAGAACTTGCACTCCTGAGGTTTGACTTCCAACTTCATATTAGCCAGGACCTTCAGGGCTCAACAGACATATTGTATATGCTCTTCTTTAGTCTCACTATCGATAGGTATATCATCCAAGTATACTATATCAAAAGAATCGAGACCTGGGCATAGCGCTTGATTAATATATACTTGAAAGGTTGCAGGCACATTGGTATATCCAAATGGCATCACCTTAGATTTATACAGTCTATATCACGTTCAGAAAGTGGTTTTCCCTTCTTCCCCCTTTCTCATGCATATGGGATTATAGGCTCTGTGGATATCTAGCTTGGCGAACATTTGGGCTTTAGCGATCTGCATGAAAGTTTCTGTCAAGCCAGGTAACAGGCTAGTATCCTGGATAGTGCCTGCATTGTATACTCGATAGTCCACACACAACTACAGCAATCTATTCATCTGCTTTACAAACAAGATAGGTGAAGCTGCCAGGAAGGTAGAGGAACAGATGAAGTCTTGGTTGAGATTTTCATCAAGCCAGCCCCTCAGTGCCTCTCATTCTAGCAGTGACAGATTATCAAGATACCCAAAAGGGGGCTTGAAGTCAGGTAGCAGAGAGATAGCATGGTTGCCATGTTACTGTAGAGACAACTGGTTCTATTATTTCTCCAGAAACATGGGCATAAAGTGATAATATCCTGATGTAACAATGTTTTTAACTTCTTGTTCTTCCAATACTTTGTAACTCAGGGCCGACTAAATAGTATATGGTTTCCAAAAATGTGGGATGTCCTCTACCACTGCCTGAATACTGGTTACATCAGAAGTGCAATTTTCAGGCAGTAGTCTGATTCAAGGGTAATGGTATTGCTCGTGAACTGAATAGTGACATTATGTTGTTTTAACTCTAGAATACCTAGGGTCAGTGGGTATCATTCTGGTTTGATGATGAGCACCAGTAGGCATTCTAGGTAGTCATTAATCTTCAGTTCTGTCTGGGTCAGATGAGTGATAGTACCAGACCTGATTTGCCTTCTGTCCATTACCACTAGTTGAATAGTTTCTTTTAGTTCAAACAAGGGGAGGTGGTAGTCATGAGGGAAATCTTTATCTATGAGTACATATCCTGGTGCTCCGGAGTTAATAAGGGTGTGGGACTGGATTACGTTTTGGTTGTCTATAATATCACCGGCAATCATCTAGTGGCTATCTTCAATTCCATTTTCCACTTGATCCAAAGAGAAAGATAGAGATAAACAAGGAAAAGACTTAACAGGCCCCATGCCAGTACTGTATTCCACCTATGGGACAACTAGTTTTCCAACTGTTCAGACCCAGGGTAGGTGTCATCCTGGACCACAACAGGGTGGAAAGGAGGGGTGCTGGCACATTGCAGGTGATAAGGTCGCTTATTCAGGCACTGTCTTCCCATATGGCCATGCCCTGCTTAATAGAGGCAGAGGCCTCTTCCTATTATAATATCTTACTAGGGGTCTGTCAAGATCTGTCATCCTATAGAGAGGTCTGTGGGGCCAGAGCTCGTACCAGTTGGAGTAGTGGTGTCAGCAGCGGGTATAACCAGTACGAGTACTGGGTTATTGTTTCGTGTGCTATTGGTTGCTACACACAAGGTTTTATGTTTGGTTTCACAGTATCACTTGATACTTGTATTGTTTTGTGTGCTATTGGTTGATACATACAAGGTTTTGAAATATCGCTCACACTTGAGATGAGAGATAAGTTGTACTTAAAGACTGCTGATTCCTACGATGGAAACAGCAGACTTCGACTGACAGTATTCTAAATATACTTGGTTGAACAGTTACTTCTTTGTTCTCCTATTATACCTCTTCGAAGCCTCCTTTAGTAAGCAGCACTCGCTTCTTGTTCATCAAGAAGCCATCTGCTCCTATCGTACTGCTCCGTGACTAGGGCCTGGCCTGAACATGTTACAGCAAGTGTAGTTGACTGTGTTTGAGTGGCTGCTTGAGTGTGCTAGGAGGAGGAGGAGGAACCTTTCTTATTAGCCATTCAGGCCTGGATATTGTTGTCCAACTTCTTCAACAGGTTGCTATAGGCTGTCAGAGTCTCCATGTAATAGGCAGGGTCTATGCAAAGTCAATGGCAGCGAGTCCAAAGTACACTACAGTAAGAGAAACAAGAGACAGGTACAGGTATACAAAGAAGATATGGTTGTATCAAGGGTTTGGGAGGTCTGGGACAGGATTCCAGGATTCACGGTCCGGGTTCACAGATTCTGGTAATGCAAGAAAAAGACAAAGATGTAATTTGTTAGTACAGTTGTAGGCAGGAAATTACTAGGTATTGTAAGAAAAGCAAATCTCAGAAGAGTATAACCTTTAATATAACAAAGGGGAATTTTCTGCTGACAAATCCTAAAATCTCTAACCCCTTCCTCATGTGTAGCTACAATCTTTTATCTGTTTCTATCAGGTTCAGTTAGGAAGAACCTTGGCTGAGCAACTCTTGCAATCCTGAGGCAACAATCCAAATCTGCACTCCCATATATACAGCCAACAGCCCAATACAGTTGTCCCCTGATCAGGTGGCCATGACACTTCAAACAATCCATGATGGTGGTCAGGATATCTTTCAGTTGTGAGTGGAGGCCTGTTTAAATTAAACTTTATTTGTCTATGTTATTCCGGTTAGTATTACTGGTTAGGTGCTGTAGGTCTGCCACTTGTTCTGCAAATGTTCGGTTCTTCCAGGCCAGATCCCTCATTCCTCTGTCTGTTGCGGCAACCTGGTTCTGATCCCTAAATGCTTGCTTGTGTTCCATTAACAGTTCTTCCATGTCTGCATGGTTGATGCCCTCCATGGTAGTATTGAGTTGTACTTACAAGAACGTGGGCCCAGTCCAGAGACCAATAGGATTAACCTGATGGTGCTGTTTACTGTCAAACCAAAGGTGGTCTCCGAGGAGTTTCATATAGAGCTGGGTGGCAAAGAGATAGTACTTGTCTATGGTACTATTCAACTTTTCAGGCTTTTGGATAGAGACTTTCTTTCTATTCCTCTAGACTGAAGCAAGACCTGCATAGGTATTGGCAAGAGCATTATTGAGCCCGGTGACAATCATGTTAGTGTGGGCACGGTCTTCTTTATTGGTAGCTAGGCAAGCCTCCAGACCTTCCCCTTCGCGATGGAGTGTCTGGAGTTCCTGGATCAGAGTATGCCATTCTTGTTGTAACTGTTTGTTCTGCAGAGGGCTTGGCAGGTATGGCCAGGTTTACCCTGTGATGGGTAATATCACAAAGGCATATGAAATGGTTATATCTTCGATCATAGTTCTGGTTACTAAGCTATTTATTGGACAAGCTGGCGGTTTGGTTCAGGTGAGTGACAAGTTTAGCAGGTACCTCAAGTGAATATGACATGGTGTAGTAAGGGTTCGATTATCATAGACACAATCTTGTCTAATTGGCAGGGTCCATGTGGAGTCAAGAACAGGTAGTCCAAGGCATGCCATAGTAGGTGGAACAAGAGTCAGGTACAGGTATACAAACAATACATATTTGTATCAAGGCTTGAGGGGGTTAGGGACAGAGTTTCAGGATTCAGGGTCAGGGTTTATTGCTTCCAGTGATGTAAAGAAGAGACAAAAATGCAATTTCTAAGTACCAATATAGTAACAAAATTACCAGGTTGAGCAAAGAAAGTAAATAACTAAACGGCATATCTCTTTATATAATAAATGAAAGTCTTCCACTGACAAATCCCAATACCACTATCCCCTTCCTCATATGTAGCTGCAATATTCTACCAGTTTCTATAAGGTTCTGTTATGTGGAACCTCAGTTAAGCAACCCTTCTGAGGCTGAGCAACCATACAACCGCACACTCCTATTATACAACCAAAGACCCAATGCTGTTGTATCCCTGTCAGGTTGCCATGATATTGTGCCAGAGACAAGACCCCAAATCCTAAAGATATGGTACCACTCTGTGAAGAGTTATAACCAGAAGTCATTAGAGCACAACTTGTGCAGGAAGGGAATTACGATCAACACAGAAAGCCCAATATGAACCTTCAATCTGGGTATATGGTGTGGTTCCTAATATGTAATATATGAACCATAAAACCATTGAAAAAACTGGGTTACAAGAAAATCAGACCATTCAAGATCTCGGCAAAAGTGGGGAGTTGTACTTATGAGCTTGACCTACTCCCCCAGATGGCCATACACAATCCATTCTATATCTCACTCCTTGAACCTTGCTCTGACCACCAGTTTCACTCAAAAAAGGCACTGCCCACTGCACCTATCAAAATTGATAGCGAGCTAGAATACAAACTCCACAAAATCATTAAGGCAAGACTGCACTATAGAAAAATGCAATATCAAGTGCAGTGGATGGGCTATTTTCCAGGACATGACAAGACCTGGTACCTAACAAGAAACCTCAAAAATTCAAAACCCACACTCTGATGCTCCTGTCAATGGTACTACTGCAGACTGTGCATGCATAAAGATCGAAACTATAGAAGTGGAAATCACTCCTTTAGGGCCACAAGATGGATAGAACACCACAGTTGATCTCAGACTTGAAACTACTTGTACTAGCACTCGGTAGAGCACTCTGATCTGACTCCCACATGATACTACTTCCTTGCAGCCTATCTATTCAAAGTCATCTCAAGCTGAACTTGATGAATAACCATGGAAGGCAAAAGAAGTAGCAGAAGAAAATAGTATATTGTCGACAGGCTGCTCTGATAATGGGTCCTGGGTACATCTCAGTAAGAAATCAAGACAAAACTAGTTCACAAAGGTACCCAAAGCCCACAGAAATACCAAGCAGGAATATAGGAAAAATGCATAGCAGGACTACCACCAAGATGTATATGAGACCTGTTAAATGGAGAAGATAGATACAGTGTATTACTTTCAGAAAGACAGAGAAAGAAAGTCTCAAAAAAGAGACCACTATGGGATAAGGAGGAATTAAGCAGCTATAAGGCCATAGCAGGAGGGGAAGCAGAGTGAGGAAAATATAGAAACCATCTCCAATATAGACAGCCTACATAGGCAAATTAGTGACCACAGGGTACAACTTGACAATGCTCTAGAAGTTATGTACAACCAAGTGAGCATCATCGATATACAAGTAAAAAGAATTTACAAGTAGTAGTAGATGATTGAATACATCAACATTGTTGGCACTAGGTACCTGTAGCTACTCATGGGTATTGGGGTTGCGCAGTGGGGTTTGGCGTACGCCAGGGAGTGAGGCTTGGCACACATGTGTTTCCCTCTTAAGTAGCAGTGTCATAGCTGGGAAACACACAAGTCATTCTTTCACCACCACACGCACACTACAAACATCACCCTCCCAGCATCACACATAGAGTTCCACAGTAAACAAGGGCTCTAGTGGAATGTGGGACAAGAGGCCAGACAACTCAGGCGGGAGCTGTGCAAGTGGTAGGAAAAGAGTAACCAAGCCTGATAGGACTGTCAGGTGGTAGCCAACTCTATGGACAAGCGAGTCTAGACTAGGGCCCAATACGTATCGAAGTGACTACTAGGAAGGCTCCCTTGTAATTGTAGGAGAGAAGTATTATAAGAAGTGTATCGTGTAATGAATATATTGATACGATCTGTTCTCCATCCCAGATGATTCTGTAAAAGCATGGGAGGTACCATGATATTTATATTCCGCATCTGGGTGTTTGCAGGCTATGTAATTTCCCTCTGTTCTTCTGGTACGAACCCCCTAGACCCTGAAAACCTTTACCCCGCTGGACTATGAATTTTCCAGACAGTGGGCAGGGCATTCCCACCCCTCTCCTCACGTTGTCCTTTCTGTGCATAGTCACTCGAACCCTTTCACTGTGGCAAAGGGTTACTGGTTCTTCCTCCGCATAGGGATTGATCAGCTCCAATAATGGACTTGTCAATCGGGCTGGACATACTGCCCACCTGTGTCAACCTGCACAATGCATACTCCTTCCTTATCACGCCAATGGCCTTTAGGCTTTTAAATGCTCAGGGTTAACCTTCCACACGATAGGCTATCATCTGGCTCTATCTTATCATGCATCTGGGTGTGGGTGAACGATCTTGTCTTGGGTGTTGTTTCCTCATCAGGAGTTTCTTCCACATTCCTCCACCACCAGACTTGAAATTCAGTCTGACTGCCTGCATGGCAGCCGGGGACTCCTATCAGAGTTGCAGACCTCCTCCTGGTTGCCATCCATGTGTTGGCACAGCTGAGTAATGTTTGCATGTATTCATCTCCACAACAAAGCAACTGATTTAGTTCGTTCAAGCCTGTGAGGATAGACGAGAGTCCTCCCTTGACGACTCAGTGAAAATCCCTAGGTCAGCAACCTTGGGTGGTGGCGTATAGAAGGGTTTTGTGCCAGCATCGTATTGGTAGAAATTAACTTATTTTCCGAATACTCTGACAACCCCTGGGATCAAACACGTGACCCTTTGCCAATGATCACATGACATACTCCTTACGCTATGCCAGTTCTTCTTATCTGTAACAATGACTCAGACTGGTGGGAGAGAAGAGCTAATATCACAAATAGTGATAAAGGTAACTAGTTGGTTATGTTATAGAAGACTCAAAACCATGTGATGGAGGATTTCATACCATGACTCACATTAGAGTCATCTGGTTTTCCATAACTCACAGCTGTAAGTTCTTGATATGTTTTGATTGGTTGACATACTTGAGTGACTTACAGTTCTGAGTCCAATATTATTATCACTTTTGCATATAACTCAGATTGTGAGTTATGGGTTTCATGCTTGTGATACAGTTAGCACACATAACTATATAATCAGCAGAATAGGTGACTCATGTTTATCCATTATAGTGTTAGGGCTGCATGATGAGTGACTATGAAAGAGGTCCAAAGAACCCAGGAGTATCAGCTCTTCACGCTATCATCCTTGTATCTTCTTACCTATAACTTTACCACTTTACTCTTCCCTTAATTGGCTATATTGTACGAATACTCTCATGCATGTGTTACCAGATAAGAAGCCTCGCGTGCTTGAATACCAATATGACATCTAAGAGGACAAGTGTTTCTAAAAATCAAAACTAATATATTGTCACCCATGTCTGAGAGTACTAACAGGTAGGGAACTTTACAACATCTTATCTATTGTTCTTGTATTAACAGTAATAGCATTAAACTAGTAGTTGGTCTATTGTTGTTAAAAGTATATCTCTTGACTAAAATAGTTAATGGTCTTAACAACAAAGTCTGAAATCAATATATTTTCAATTTCATTATAGTTATTGAATGCTAGTTATATATACTTACTCTATAGATAAAATAACTATTAATGAAGAAGTTGTTGTTCTTTCATTCCCTTTTCTATACAAAATAGACAAGGAAAATCTTTGACCTATAACTAGCTGTTGACCTATAGCACCCCTAAATATATTACTACTTAATTCTTACTTATATCTTTAAATAAAGAAACTTTTAATAGTTGTCTATAATTGTTTCAGCATTTAGAAAACCAAGACCTTACTCTGAAGATAGTAGAAAAAGTCTATTATTATATTCTTTCCTGTATTGGTTATTTGCCTTTATAATATCCCTATTTTTCTTTCAACTAAACTAGTTTCTTTATATTTTATTCAGGTAAACAATTGTTGAAGTGAATGAAAAATAGAGATTACAGATCTATAATTACAAATATCTACATAGTTAAGGGTATCTTCACCATTGTATTGCAGGTATAATATCTTCATAGTTGGAGGTGGGTAGCTTCAGAATCAGATTACAGTACTGTGTTTTTAATGAGACAGCTTACTAATATAAGACATGTTTTATGAACACTTCTGATAAGTGGCTGTACTTTAAATTGAATTGAGATATTTATTTGTAGATTTAACCAGTAAATATATTACAATTCTGCTACTCAACCTAATGTAATTGTATTTGGCTAACAGGTATTATAAAGCCAGAAAACAAACCAATAATAAACTATTTTGAACTACTAAGTTGAGCCATCGAGTGGTGTTGAGCCCCAGAAGTAAGCCACAAAGTAGTATCGAGCCACAAAGTCACGTTAGACCGAAAAGTTCTGTTGAGCTGTCAGGTATTCATACTCAGGATGAATGCCTCCCGAAAAGTGAGCCAGCAAACTTTTGGGGGTTGCGGCGCTCAGGCCGCAACCTTAGCACGAGTATGATAAATAGAATACAATACGTATTCACAAAGGTGCCCAGATTGAGCGCCTATATTCCCCGCATTCCCAAGATCAGGTTTCAGCGCGCCACACCCCTACCCTAGCCCCTCAACCCTCCCCTATTTCAAACCCCGCGATACCGCACATTGCCACCCTCGATCACAATATCACACCTGCTCTGCCAAAGAACCTGTATTCACCCCCCTCCGAGAACGGTTTGCCTTTGGCATGTACTAGTGCTAAGGCCTGGTGCCAAGTCTAGTGTCACACAGGCACTCCAGACACAGAACTGCAGTTCTGCAACCACCCCGATCCCATTGTCAGGATATTCACTCTATTGAACTCCAACGTTAGGTAATTCTCCGCGAGGCATAAAGCATTCCACTAGGGCAACCTGACATCGCAATCAAATTGCAGGAGGTTCGAAGTTATCACCCGATAACTGCCACCCTCTAGGAGAGATCTAACCCGGATACAATCCTGACCTGTAAGTACCGTAAAATTTCCCGGGGTCGTGAAGGCTAAAATTTATGGGAGAATAATCAGGGTACTATTTGATAGGGTCCGGGGGAACATACCAGTCAAGCAAACCTTAGTATCATAACAAGCTCCGTCAGCCTTCGGGAATTGCGCTGCGATATTTCTAAACCCAGTTACGGTAGTTAAACAGCAGGTCCAGGGAAAATGTAATACAATGAGGTGCTGATTGGTGGACGTGGCAAAGAGGCACCAGCTATTTAGCACCCTAAGGTTTACCCAGTTATCTACCGTATCTAGGACGGATGGCCAGGTTGATTGGGTGGGTAGTATAACGAGTGAGAAATAATGACATGCGTAGAATACACTGGGGAACCACGCTGATTGTCTGTTCCCGCATCGGAACCCTCCCGCCGAGACAAGCAGTTACCTGAACGCTAATCTTTGATGATACAAATGCCGGCACCTATATCATAGGGCCCATGAAATTTATCTAAGCACATGCAGTCACGGTTATGTATTATTCATCATGGGCCCCAAACCAACGTGGTACCAACATCGGTGATCGTGCATGATGCACCACGATAAGGCGGGTAATCTAAGGCTCGAGCCACAGAAAAAAAACCATGATAAACTCCCGATGCCCCAGTCCTGTAACCTGGAGATAAATCAAGGCGGAAAGTTCGCCGAATCCTATCCTGTAATTCCCCGAGCTGTATCGATACCACAACCGTTGACGCCAAGCAGTTTACCGTACGGTACACAAGTCCACAAAAAATCTTGGTAAAATTCTATTATAGGAGGGGCTGTAGGGTATCATACTAAACTTCGGACTAGTTTCTCCTATCCTCTCCGCTGCGGGTTCGGTGAGTTTATTCTGCAGTAATCCCTGTTCTTCGACGAACCGCATCCAGTACTATGATATGCAGACTAGGACACGCCGCCGATCAGGGAGGAAAAAAAAAGAGGGAAAAAAAAGAGAGCAACAATACGGAACCGTAGATATTCCGAGAGTTCTATTTGCTGGCAATGACAAAAAAATGAACTAGTCTGACTAACTCAACCCATCCGCCAGGGGGAGAGGGATTTTTTGTGCCCCATCTACACTCACTAAATACACCAGATTGTACATGGCTATTAATTCCTAGTGCGGTCAAACAAGAATGGCACATTTGTTCTCTACTCCTCTTTCCTTTGTGTTTGCTTTTCGGGGAAACCCTTTATGCTCGTTTAGCGCATCACACTCCTTTTTTTCTTAAATAAAAAAAAAACTCTTTTTCTAGAAAAAGTCTATTTTTGCCGAAACTCAAACCCTCTTGGCTAAAGAGCAGAAAACAAACTGTATCCGGTAGCAGGTTCCCTGTTAGCCATTGTATCATAGTGAAAACAAAGATCTATTAGAGGGCCTGCAGTTGGGATGCCAAAATAAAATAAAATCCCAAGACATTCTTCTACAACTATGAAAAGGCCCGGAAAGCCTACGCCTTTGTCAGTCAAAAAAGTTGAATTTGTTTCCAAAAGCACACGGCAGAGGAATGGCCACCAGGGGAGACCTCCACTTTGAGCATCTAGCAGAAAGAGAGGGCTGCTAGAGTTTGCCACCGGGTTATAAAAGCTGTATCCTAGATTATGATTACCCTACTCGTATATATCTGCAGATCCACACATCTACAGCTGGCTAATTAAACTACAGCACTGATGCCCCCGCAAACTCCTTATCGCTACCGATGCATGCGGAAAATTCGCGGTGCAGCAAACCACAATGGCAATCGATGTATGAAAGTATGCGTTGGAGAATGAAGCCACCTTCGAGCTCCGACCGGTGCATGATAACCTTCCATGGCATTCCAGTAAGGACCTTCAAGCTGATAGACTGATAGACTAAGATTGAAGAAAGGCCTCAACGGTGGCTAGCCGCCAAACAGTGGTTAGCTTTAGATATGCATTCCCCTCAGTGATCAATGATTTAAAAGAGAAGCACCACGCTTCATATAAGGTCACTCGTTAGCAGAAACCGAGACTTGACCGGAAAGTCTAAGTCCCAAATAGCCCATCACCCCGGACATCCCCGAATTATCGCGGGAGGCCTCAATTCACACCTTCGGTTAATTATTCCACCAGCTCTCCCCTGTGGAGTCGTGAAAGTAGCAGCGTCCTGCAGAATCTTTTTGCGCTGGGCAAGCCTGCATTGGTTCTTGTATGATATCGCCATGTCTTTCCAGAAGCCTCACTACAAAATCGCCCCCACCGCTGCTGATATCCGGTGTTTCTCTAGTGGACTAAACTACCACTCCCGGGATGGCTACGAAACGGGCTGGGCGGCGTCCGCGCACCTTAGACTCCCACGGACCGTCTCCCATAGCACAGAGCTTGTGGAGAATCTGGGGGAGAAGTGCGCCTTATTTTAGTGGCACAGGCAGACGCTATAAGACACCATCCCGCCCTTTCAGGATAGAGGGTTACCCGTGTTTCAAAGGTAGCTCTTTGACTCTAGGTTGTTTCATAGGATCATGTTCGCAATATCAAACATGTGGCTTGTGATATACCCTTCTTTTACTTTGTTTTTCCTCCACTAAAAGCTCTGGTGAGAGATTGCGACCTGTCAGTGAGAGCACCCGGATAGTTCCCACAAAGCTAGGCCTTGTCGTGCACCTAGTCCTTCTGTCAGCTGCCATTACCTGTGAAATAAAACCCTCACCCGTAAGCACTTTCGTAATCCAATAGCTCCGACAGCCCGGCGGACCACGATAGGTTTAGTATTATAGGTCAAGAGGATTGCAAACACTGGTCAACGAAATCCAACATATCTAGTAAGCTGATCCTTTGCAGTGTTAAGAAAACCATAATCCTTCTCAAGAAATTCGCCTTAGAATGCGGAGACAGTGGATTCCAAGGGTTTGCATGGCATGTACTCTGTTTAGATAGCTAAGAGCGGGAAAGCTCATAGCTATCTAAACAACCATCGGGGCAGGACTTGGCCTTGTCTCCTATTCTCTGTTACCCCGTGAATCCGTCGTGGCCCCGCTGTTTTGCCGAGGAAGGTTGTTGAATCAGACCCGCTGACTCATTGGCCCCGGCCTTTTCTGCCTGTCCCACCGCACTATCCGTTAATCAGCCTGGCCGGATTTCGGCTCCTTGCCATTCCTACAGCCTTCACTTGAAGGTCCGCTGAGATATACAACAACGGATTGAATTACACTAACCTCTCAGAGAGTAATCGCTGATAGTGCTCGCAAATTCGGCAAGGGTGCATGAGAAAAACACGGAATATATGAGGAGTACACGACCGGGAATATCAGCGGTAGTTCATACATCCCACGGCGGACCTCGGGGCGGCCACCCCCGCCGGTCCCCCGGACTGATCAAACCAGTAATCCAATCAATTGGCTTTGCTGTGGCAGGCTCTGAAACCAAATCCCTACTCTATTGCGACAAACCGAGACGGTGACTTCTATTCCGGAGTCTCGGGCCCTACACTTAGTTGCTCCAGATCTCGACGGGCAACATTTCTTTGATTCGCCTCAGCTCGCAAACTCATCCCGGGGACGCCCAATGAAATAGGCCACCCAGACCCAAGCTCAGAAGGATAGGTGGAGAAAACGTAACCAGGTGGCCGCAATGGTGCGAGTTTTTTCTGTTCATTCTCTCACCCTCCAGGCAGTGCCATGTCTCTAGACCAGCGATAAGCGACTGGTGTCCGAGTGACACATTGTGACACCTATTTGGCAGTCACTGCTGCGCACAGAATGAGGTCGTACCGAAAATTGACAGAAAAAAAGACATCCTGGTTGTAAAACCTCTTCATGCCACCTCGGAGTAAGGCTGCTAAATCACTAAGATGGCATTGATTAACTGACGGAGGGTCTTGCTCTGGGTTGCACAGCTTTGAGCGAATGTTCTGCTCTCCTAAGTTCGTTTGCTCGAGACCCTAGTGGGCGACACAACCTCTGAAAATTCGCGGCCCCCGCTGGTGGATTATCCGTCTCGGATGCATACAAATTCCCTCGAAAAACGCGGTGAGTTTGCTAATTCCGGCTAGATGGAAAATCGAGGGCAGATTTTTTTTTTCGGTACGCAAACGTAGAGTGTGTGGGAATATCTCCGGCCAAGAGTTTCTCTGGCTGACTGACTAATAATAAGCTTTCGTTCAGGAATCGAACAATTTTTCTCAGCACTCACATTTCTTTCTTTCCTTTCCCCTTGCAATCCCGCCCCGTTCAGATATTCCTCATGTAGTTGCTCTCAGTAACATAATTCCAGGCCACAACATCGGGCTTTGGTCCGATAAGCGGTGCTTCTGGATGACTTGCGCTAGCATACACGGGATCACCCTCACCCCATCATTCTGATCTATTTATGGCTTCGGATTGCTTTGTGATACTGCAACGAACCCTCCCGCTCTTTACTGCACAGTAACCCCTAGAGTCTCCGAAAAGTAAAAACCCAAGAGCCGATCACGCAGTATGGAAGGGGTGAAGTTAGTGCACTAGCATACCCATTCAATCAGGGCCAAATCCTAAACCTTCGTTTAAGCCGGTCGCACGAGATGACACCCAGCTCATCCCTCCCACACGCAGGAACTCGACTTCCGGTTCACCGAGCTTTAGACTTTGCACCTGCATTTCTGGCATCCCGATGTCTCAGAAGGTCGGTGCATATGAGTCTTGAGATCACCGCGGGAAACCCCGTTCGGACGGATGTCGGGCATTAGGGCCGTTCGGAATGCCTCCGACTGTTGGATAGTAAGTTTTCCCGCACTTTCGAGACGGAAGCTTCCTTGAAACATTCACCAGGGCATTTCTACGGAGGAGAGACCTTTAGCTTCGGAGGGTCAGCGAGGAAGAGCTGGATACAAGATCTTCAGTATCCAAATAGGCTGCAACATGACTATAGGGGAAATAAGCAATGCCATCACTCCGCCTCAGATGTATACAAGCGGGATCAAGGTTACCAGATTGACTATCCGAAGATTTTTATCTTACCACAATCCCACTTCAATACTTACGTTTCACTTCCCTTTTTTACTTTTTTACTTAATGACACCGTCTAATGGCACTGAAAAAACACAGTAGAGGCAATAAGAACATTATGAAAAAGACTCATGCAATCAATGCAGAGATTCAAATCGAGACCGATAGATCATGTTATTATAAGTACGAGTACAGTACTTGTAAGAAGGTTTCTTCACATGGTGTTTCGGAATCACTAACTCTAGAAAAGCGATATCCGAGACAACAACGGAGGATCGACAGCACAGTACGGTAGCTTACCACGCTGGAGTCCCGGGAACCCCAAACTTGGCTAAGAAAAAAAAGCCAAACAATTTGGAGATAATTCTGCAAGAATATGGCGGATAGGTATAGCCATCATGTGAAGAGAAAAAACGGCCTGAAGAACCGTGCCTCTATGTTGGACGTTCCCGCTTTAACTTGCCACTTTTTTGAAACACCCGTTAGATATCACCAGCCGGACTCGAATGGTACTCAGGTAGATAAACTCTCTGTTTAAACCGCCTTTCTGCTACTAAGCATCCGATATAGGAAAAAAAGATCCCGACATAATTTGCTCAGATTATATACAGGAAAAGAAAATGTGTGAGCATCCCGCAACTCATCGCGGGGGTTGTCTTCATGTTGCAAAACTACATACATGCGATATATGGCATATGATATCACAAAGGGGCTTTGAGTTCGGGCTCTCTAGTACGGCCGTAGGCATGCAATAATAGTAAGTAAATGGGGAGAAGTAATAATGGGAGCTCTCTGACTGGATAAACTATAACCCGTGTATCCTGAGGTCCGTGTGTTAACTAAATGGCATGCAGATGGTAGAGAGCGGGGGCATCTTTTTGGCATTCGAGTTCCATGGCGGGCCGTGAATGTAGGTACCGTTTAAAACCATACCGGCTTGATGCCTTCTGATTACATGCAGCTCCGGAGCTATCAAACTCCTATAATCCCGAGCGGGCGAAAGAAGTGTGTGGCCATTCTGTGCAGCCGAAAGATTGTAATAGCTATTGTGTTCCTTTGCCCTCTTCCTCCCCCCCCCTCCCCTCCCCAATATCATTAATATTACGGTATCTATAGTTATCTGAGAAGCCCGGCACATAAATCACTCGCCTTCTCCAAATCACTAAGCGTTCAGTCAAGCACGTTGTGCTTCATTAAACGAGAATGGGCCCCGGAAATTGTATTCCGTGATACCGCATGCCATGTATGCAGGTATGATAAGTCTTCTTCTATGGCCTCGGCAACTCAAAGAATCACTCTCTCGTACTAGCCACGAGTTGTTAAGTAGCGTGGCATTGGTTGCGGTATCTCCATGGAATTGATAGGACTTTCTTTCCCCTTCCCACCGTTCCTGCCACTTGTTATCTTTTTATTCTTTTTATTTTTCATTATTGTGTGTCGATGGCAAAGACTTCGTAGTTGTATGCAAGTTTAAGTCCTGTGAGGGGTACTGTGCTCCGGCTCTTTGAGAAAGATGAAGATAGAAAAATAATAATCTGCTTGGGTATACGGAATCAGGACATATAACCGATCCCAGACAACATACTCCCCACCACCACCACCACCACCACCACCGCCACCCCCTCCAAGGGTCTATTTTAAAAGTAAGAATAAAAAAAGGATGGTCTATACAAGTAGTGAGTTCATCCTCGTTCTAGGGGTCTCGCAATTTCTTCCCTCGCCTTCGGATTTACGCCCTGTAAGAAGCCAATCGCTCGAACAAATAATAAGCGAACGTTAGCCGAGCTCTTGTTTGCGAATAGCATGGTTTTGCTGCACCCGTTTGCGACAAGGTCTAATGAGATAACCTAATAAACAGGGTTAGGTTTCTCCTTCAAGCTTCCTGACTTGCATCCGTTGGCATGCACGAGTACTCTCCTTGGAGGAGCATACATATGCAGAAGAGCCACTCTAAGGCCCCTCCCCCCCCTCTTTCCCTGGAGCCAATCAACAACACTATTGGTTCCGACCAAACCAGGCATACGGCATAGCTGTAGGCAAAGAAGAAAAAAATTTAGAGCAAATGAGAAAAAGGGGGAAAAGCGGAGCAAGAAAGTCTCGTGTTTTTCAAAAAGTAAAGGATTAATTGCTTCGCAAGATAAGGCAGTCCTCTCTAGGCTTGGGCGCTCTTCCTAACTGATAGCATGTTCCTTCGGGTCTCTCCATACCAGTCCACGCGCGCTCAACCTAGAATCGACTTTTCAGCCGAGTGCTTCTTCATGATTGATTCTTGTGGGTAAGTTAGTCTTGAGAAAATCCCGCAGCCAAACAACTCGCCTCTTACAAAGTAGACAAAACCCACGCCGCCACTCTGAATTCGGTGTTGGCAACAAAACACGCGGTTTACTTTTTATTTATTTATTTATTACTAGAGAATACGGGGGGGCGAAGTAAAACTTTTTCTTTTCAGTGTTAGAGCACTCGCACCGTATTGTAATGGCAGCCCTTCTTCCGGGAGGAAAGACAATTCCTTAGAGCGGGGTGTGTGTGGATTCTATTAGCTGGCTTGGGAGAGATACAGTGCGATATGTACAGTACATATAAAATGGTACTGTACTTATGGAGGTCTCTCGTTGTTTGGCCTTGTATGATACTGTCATTCTGGACCACATGGAAACACCCGTCTGGCTACCGGTGGGTCATTCGATATTACCACTTTTTTTTTTCTTTCTCTTCACTGGCTTGAGTGATTTGACTGATCCCTGAAAAGCTTGGCGTAAGGTCTTTTGGGGGTGCGGCCCAAGCTCCAGTATCTGTCAGTGGCCGGCCAGTCCCAGATGAGAATATAAACTATTGCTGCGGTAGGGCTAGCGAATTGACCACCCCGAGGGCAACCGGAGGGGAGAGAGTTTTTTTTAATAGTTCAGTTGGTAACGACTTATAGCATCTTACTCTCAGTGCGCGAGCTTCTATGTAAGATTCAACGACACNCCAGTCCCAGATGAGAATATAAACTATTGCTGCGGTAGGGCTAGTGAATTGACCACCCCGAGGGCAACCGGAGGGGAGAGAGTTTTTTTTAATGTTCAGTTGGAACGACTTATAGCATCTTACTCTCAGTGCGCGAGCTTCTATGTAAGATTCAACGCACGTTTTGACCATTCAGGTATAGAAAGCAAACAGGAACTGAAGGAGGGAGGGGAAGGGAGGGGAATGGGGAATGGGGAATGGGGTTTGGTAGTCTACTTTACCCAGACAGACTATTTGGCCCTCTGACATGCCACAACACCCCGACC
This sequence comes from Tuber magnatum, assembly GCA_003182015.1. Taxonomy (NCBI): domain Eukaryota; kingdom Fungi; phylum Ascomycota; class Pezizomycetes; order Pezizales; family Tuberaceae; genus Tuber; species Tuber magnatum. Next base: position 1,127,723 of record PYWC01000006.1, read on the forward strand.
TTACCCGATCATGAAGGTTTTCCGCGCCAATGTTACACCCATCCGCAAACCAAAGAGATCCTCTTCAAGGAATACACAGAGCTTAACTTTTTTAAGGTGCTGTTGCATACTGCAGCTATCAGCAACGGGGTTGTAACTACTCGAGTAACTATGGGCTGGGTACTGAAGTGAGTTTTTGAACTATTTGGGAAAGAGGGGGAGGTCCTGTAATCATTAGAGTTTCCAAGGGACAGCAAAGACATAAAAGATTCTCGCGAAATTGGCGACCACTCAGGAAGACAAGACAACCTATCAAGATGAAAATACATGTTGCGTGCAGAAGCCTCTCGGGATATCATTTGGCAGTTCAATGCCTGTGGGAGACCAAGAGTGAATACTTGCGCATGCAGCAGTGGTGAGCCTCTCACATGTAACTCCCTTTGCTTGTGCCAGAAAATAAAACCCCCATCACACCAAATGGGCGCCACCATTAGCAGGGATTGATCAACCAAAAGCTGTAACTGTTCTTTATCTCTTACCCTTTAATCCTGTGAGCCTTCCCCTTTTTGGATTCTGGGCCAATTGAATAAACTTTTCGCAAAAAATTATTTGAAGCCCTACAACCGTGGAGCATCCTCTTTCCGCTATCTTCTTGGCCAGCTTAGCATGCCTTGCTCGCCTTTGCCTGTCTACCAACCGACCTACCTACCTGCTACTTTCCTTCGGTGGTAAACCCTTCGGTGACAAAATAACCCATACGAATATACCAAGATGACGCATTAAAATGCGGAGGTGCGCTAGGTGGTGGGGTCGATTTCAACAAGCCAGGATTAATTGCTCTTATTGGCTACATGGGTGTAGCCTTCAAGAAGACCGCTCCTCCACTATCACTTGAAAAGCGTTCGCATCGCCCGAGACCATTGAACTTGAGCATCGAACCCTTTTCTCTACCCCTACCGAGAACCGCACCTCACGATATCCCAACAAAGAGACAAAATCGAAAAGAAAAAAAATGCATCACACACAAAACTCCGATCCAAGCATCATGAACAGGCGGAGTATGGGAACCAGACAGAGGGTCTCTAGGGCCTGCGATAGATGCAACCAACTCCGTACCAAGTGCGATGGGCAAAAGCCATGTGAGCATTGTTTGGGTGAGATCACCTTCTATCTATTTCTCGTCGGGGAGTTTGGATCTCAGAAAGTGGTATCAATCTTACTTTTCTCCCTTTTCCCTTATTAGTTTTTGGACTGCAGTGCGAGTACAACCGGGAGCAGAAGAAACGTGGAAAAGCCTCTGTGGTTAGCAGCGCAAAGCAAAGACGTTCCAGCAGTACCTCCCTCGAGGGTTCACATCGATCAAACAGCAATCGCATCCCAACCACTCCTATAAACACTTCAATTCAGACCCACGATAGCTCCTCCAGCTCGCGATCACCTGTATCACTGCCAACATCGCCACTTTATCACCATATGAGTACTCCTGGGGATAGAGATTGTTTCCAAGGGGATTATGTCTGCATGCCGTCGGGAACCCAATCCCCACAACCCCGCACATCGGCCCATCAACAATATTTCAAACAAGAGCCCGATTCGACCCTGATCTCTTTCGCAAGTAACTGTATCAACGAGAAAGGTAGAAACGACCCAACGATGAGCTCACAACAACCTCCAATATTCCAGACTCCGGATTGGGCTGGTTCTGCATATCAGCCTTACTGCCGCGGATCCGACATATTTGACCCCTCCAAGATTTCTCCCTCTAGCGTCCTCCCAATAAACCACCAAGCTCTACCCTATGTACCCCTCTGCGCCGGCTGCCAAGTGAATCCAGCACTACGATTGTATCCAGGCTCGTTGCTCTGGCTTCCACAGTATGGTTACTCATCGGCAGCCCCCCGAAATTCCTCCGTTAGCACTGTTTTGGAAGATGAAGCGGACGCTTGCTTGGCCGGACGACATAAGGCGGTAATCGAAGGCGCTTGGGACACGGGGGATATTTCTGGGAGGAGGGATCTTCACTCGTTGGATGTGCAACTGGGTTGTGTAGATGATAGGTGATTGGGCGGGAGTTTGATTTTTATTTGACTTTTTTTAAGGGGGGTTTTTATTCTATTGTGCATAGTGTACGCGAGGTTCCTGAGAAAAGAAGAGAAGGGGGATGGAGAGCTATGGAGAGGCATTACCCCAGGGGAGGCTCAGAGGAGTTCTGTAAATCTACTCCCAAACTGCTGCTGGCAGAGGTACAAAGTAATCCGCTTTTCTTATGTGTTATGTATAGATGAATAGAAAGCTTCAGAATTGGCACACTCTGACCGAATCACCCCCTGCTGGTCGAAGTCTTCACCTTGCCTTGTCCACATTTGCTTATGTCTGAATTAATTTAAGGGAATTGCCGGCGATATCAGTATCCAATTTGGATTGCGGTGGGCAGGCAAAACACGAGATGCAGGCAGTAAACCTGAGTGCACTTCGACACCACAAGTCTGGACCCTTGATCACCATCCGGCAGAAATACTGTAGCTTCTAGCTCTTAATAGGCCCCCGCGACTGTGTTAAACAACAAAAGTGGGGCCTATAATGGGTGATGGTGGGTAGATCCTGCATACTCAACTTCAGGTTTACCGTACGGGAAAGTGTCTAGTGATCCGAGTGATTCCGAATGATCTTGGCGAAACGTATGTTTGCATTAACCTCGCGACATATATACTAAAACAGCCTATCGCTGCACTGATAGGAGAGGAAGGGTGAAGAGTTTCTCTTTGGTGTGTGCGGGCAAAATGCAGGACACAACAAAAGTTTGTGGGATTGCCAGCTCGCCAAAAAAAAAAAAAAAAGAGAAAAAAGAAGGGGGAGAGAGAGGGAGGGAGGGAGAGGGAGAGGGAGAGAGGGAGAGAGGGAGGATACTGACGCTACACAGGTTTCTCATCAATGCACGCAAAGATGCTCTACCAGGTACCACAGGGCAAGAAGAGCGAGAGGGAGGGGGAAAAAAAACTTGGATCCGACAGGCCGCTCTGCGGGCTGAGACCAATTACTTAAAGGTGCCAATTGGTGCCTACTTCACCCTTCTTACTTCGACCAGTAGATATGGCGCAATAATTACAAGCAAGCGGTCAATTAATTACTTCGGATCTAGGCCCTCCAAGTGGCCGGAAGATGTCGAATGAAGCCCTAATGGCCAAAGAAATTTCAACCCAATCGTGTGAGACATTGCTCAACCATCAACGCAGATGAAAATATATCTATCCCACCCCTCCCTTCTTCAGCAAATTCGTTCGGTCGACCCACTGCTATATGGTTTTCATATTATTTTTGTTCCGATACCACTGGCGATATTCCAAAGCAAAGATACCATCCATTACTCTAGACATCCTTGTCCAATTATGTTTACGTCTCCCGAGAACAAGTTTTTTTTTTTATCTATTTTTTTCTGGTTGTTCTCTTGCTTGCTACCGCCACAAGCATCGGCCCTACCTTTACAAAACACATTTTCGCAAGCAGAACGCTCGGCACCCCTCCTACCTCTCCATTAGACTACCGGTGAACTGCCTGTACTGTACCCCCCTCTCCCTTCGACACTCTGTTCAGATTTACCGCTCGGGTCATCTCTCGGGCCTAGCCATGAAAGCGTTTCTCAAGGGCAGTACGACCCGGGGCTCAGGCCTTAAACTCTTTAAAAAAAAGGGTGGTACCGAGGTACGGGGCCGGAAATTCAACAAAAGGTGCGGCAGCCGCTGAACAACAACAACTTGCGACTTACGATTTTCAGTGCCCCACCGGGGGGCGGTGACCGCCGATTTTCACGAATGGCGCGCAGTCATGTATAGTGCAAGTGTCGAGGCAGCCCCTCTCATTAACAAAGCCTGTCTAAGTATGCTGTAGGACTAGTGAGTTGGAACTGCCAACAAAATTTTCTTGAGAGGGCAGGGGTAGTAGGGTTCAGTCTTGCTGACCCAAAATGTTTCGCTATCCATGTGTAACGCCGAAGGTCAACTAGTTTTAACAAGCGACCTACCTGCCAACTGGCCCTTGTGCACAACACACAATAGAGTCTTGAGGTTTTTTTTTTTTTACCGGAGGAACTAAGGCAACTAGTTGATCCAAGTTCATTTCAACCGCACCAGAAACCTAAAACGAGAAAGAAAAAGAAAAGAAAAGAAAGACCATTTCGGCACTTCTGTTTTACTCCAGTACGATACGTGCAAGCTGAATCACAACCTAAAGGGAATGGGTAGATGTGATTTTGAGATTTTCCGGCACTGGCACAACGGCAGTCGGCGAGTACTGCACTGTGCGGCAGTGCAACTACCACGATACACATAGATTGGCTTGGTTGGGGGCGTGGAGCGTTTTAACATTCGCGGTATGTATATTGCACTCGCAGAGTACTGTATCGGTGCTCGTACATACGTACGGGGGTAAGGCATTGTATTACTTGTAGGGGGGGAGTGTTTGGTATATGTCACGGCTCGTAATCCAAAGTCTGAAAAAAAAGAAAAGGAGAGAATGTTGGGGGTTCCTATAAGATTGCCGTGCTGTAGGTGTCTACATATCACATCGGATGAAAGCAATCCCATTCCGTGTAACCTTTCCCCCACAAGAAAGTTCTCGTACGGTATTCTTCTGCTAGAAGGTATTCACCAAGATGCAGAAGGAAGAAAGCTCCGTTAGTTACGCCAATCATTAGGAGCAGATGGGCTAGGGCGCATCCATTTTATGCCATGTTTCAAGGAGAAGAGGCCGAGGATGCTGGAAATAAGTAAAAGGTATCGGGAAAAGGGAAATAATGTCATCCCACAAAATAATCTATGCTAGTTGATACATATGTCGAAGAAGCTGGTAATCAGCAACCTCCACGTCCTCTGCATATTCCTCGCATCCCCACCTTAACTAGAAGGTTCGAGGTGTGTATTACCTTGTTTTGTTTCATAACTAGCTTTCCTTTTTTTTCTGCACGTCGATATTTGGTCGTGCTGGGGATTTCTATCGATAACATAATAGCGCAACCATTGAAAACCAAGATTCTTCCAAGATGGGTGTCATGAGGCGTCTGGCAGTCTATAACTGTCGTAGTGGATCGCCAATGCCAAACCCGAACTCAATCGTCCTCCTGCTAGCAGAGTGTTGAGAGTTATGGCGGCAGGCTGCAGCAACAACGAAGAAAAGCACTATGTGGACACCCCGAGCGTCTGCACTTTGACGATATATATATAGCAAATTTTTAAGAAGGACAAAGTAACGCTGGGTTAGCAAAGCGTTATGCTCTTCAATACCCAATCACTAGGCCGGGATCGTTCGTATCCCGCTTCCCTGTCTCGATTGCGACTGCTTTTTCCTAACGTTCGTCCCATCTTGACAGGAAAATCATGACCAGCACTGTGTGAACTGGGAATCTCCTAACTTACAGTACTCCCCCCCCCCCTATGTGGCATTCCCTCCTCTCCCCTCTTCTTGCTTGATGTAGGCATGATACGATACAATGCTCATCGTATTTGTCATCGGTGCTTCCCTACTGCCCATCGGATGTAAGCGATCATTTATGTCATTTTTGTCTTGCTTGAGTACTAGTGACCTATTTCGGCCAATTAGTATTACTTTCTCCGCTGTAGCTGCCCCTAATACCGTTCAGTAGGGGAACAAATTGCTATAGAGGAATTTATGTAATCTCAGTCAAATGGTTAGTCGGAAAACGTTAGAAGTTTTTATGTACAAGGCTGAATTGAACATCCAATTCCTGCTGTTTATTACGTCCCCGATAACCACCGACTATTATTTAATATCTTACTACGCAGAAGTGGTGCTCATATCTAATCACTCGCCCAGTTACTATCGTTATTTTGGCCCAATCGGCACCCAGCTCGTTTTCCATCACCCATTGCTATAGTGGCTATAGGGATCTAGGTTTTTAAGCTCTATCCTCAAGAATTTCCTTTCCCCCCTTTTCAAGCTTACCTTATCTCCCACTCCCACTTTCAAATTGGAGTACCTGGCCCCCACTGTTGCAAATCTTGTAGATAAAAAAAAGACCGACCCCACAAGATTCACTGGATATCGGCGTTGAATTTTTTCCCCTCTATCGCTTGGGGGGGCAGGGGTGGGGCGGTAACCGTAATGAATTCTCTGCTGGAGAAGGCTGGGGTATCGACGCAGCTACAATCACAGTCAGTGCAAAATATGCTAACAGGTATTCAGGGCTACTGCGTAGAAGCCTGTTGATGCATACTCAAATCCCTCATTTCCTTAAGTGTGCGAATGTGAACCCCATCACGTGAGAAAAAGAGTTCCAACTTCACTTACAGAGTGAGAGCACTACACTCGTTAACTTACCTTAGCTCAGCGGTAAAGCAGGCTGAACCTGACCTATTTTTTCCTTTTCTGTATTTGATCCATAGGATTATAGGAAGATGCTCACTCTTAACTAACCAAGACGCTTTAGCATATCTAGTATGAGTACCTGCTTGGCCACGGCCTTCACCAAGGGGAACGGAGGGGTCCATATGCAATTTTTCTTTCTTTTTCTTTAAAAAAATAGGTATTAACTGACCTCCTAGTACAAGTTCCCGGGGGGCTGTTTGGCACAATACGGGGGCTGTCTTGTATGGTTTGCAGTTATTCACTAACTCTCTATTGGGTACTTGTGTGCAAAATACTCTACGCCATGGAGCTGGAAAGGTAAATTTTAGGTGCCTAGCACCCTTCCGATATGGTGCTATTCTGTGAGTGGCCGTAGTGAAAAAAAAATTTGACCACCCATGTATCTCTCCATCATTTGGCTTCTCTCAGAAGGCCAGGGTTGAAAGGGACAGTGGGACTTACGATACCACCAGGCACATCCTTTCTTTCTTTTTTTTCTTTCTCCTTCCCATTCCTTTTTTTTCTTTTCACTTCTTTCTTGAAGGTCGTAGCTTAAGTGACAGCTGTGATAACCGCTTGAGTAGAGGTTAGGATTTCCCGGTGTAGCTTAGCACCTCTGCGATTAGGGAAATTCTAGGTCGTGGCTAGGATGTCGGAACATGGGTGCCGAAACCCCCAGTTGCCCAGGGAGGTGGGAACGGAGAGGAACATGGAAAGAAGTGAAGTGCCCTCCCCCCCCCAGACGGTTTCGCATACAATATTGGGGGGATTTCTAGGGATAACTTTCCTTCGGGGGCGTTGGAAAATTTTTCACTAGGCGGTATAGCATGGACCTGCATGAGACAACTGCTGGAACCCCTGACCTGGTTTAGACTAGCTCCCGGTAGTACAGTATCGGTATGTAATTTTCTTCCCTACCGTATTTCGCTTTTGGTTCGCGTGCAATACTCAACCGCGATGCTGGCAGTATACTACAATAGAGGAGCAGAGAAGGGTTTTCCACCGAAGACAGCTATGTTCACAACCCTCTAAACGCTATTCCGTGAAGTAACCCAAACCAGAACTTCGTCTGTATGTGAAACAATTCTCCGGTTTTTACTTTCCGACCCTTTGGAACTCCGTATCAGGGCTGGCCGCGCAATTGTCAGAGAGCTGTGGTTGGTACAATGGTCTTAGCTCATTTTCGGCAGATTTTGTATGGGAATTGATCTGGAGGTTTTGGCACCTTTATAAACTTCAACTTTACAATATCACATGCCAATGTAGCCAACAATTCTTTAACGATATTGTAGGCGCCTGGGGAGGTACCCGAAAGAATTCTGCATTATCAATTTTTCAATGTTCTTGCAGCCTCAGTGTATTGAATGGGGAGCGCGCAGTGGCATGACGGGCCGTTACATCCCATTCTCCTCAACATTTTTGGCACCAACCTCGTACAGACCCAATGCCGTACTTAAGCCGCTAGATTGGGGTTGGGGTTTTTTTTTTGGCGGTAACGAGCCAAAGATCCTACGCAACTCCAATCTGGTGACTTGAGTACTATCAATGTATGTTTGTGAGACACTTTTCCGTAAAAGGTCAACCCTTCCAGAAAGGAGAAAAATAAGAGAAAAAAACTAATATTTGACTAATGATATGTACGAGTACTGTACTCTACGTGGCTCGCCATCCGATCACATGTTTGGGGGATTGACCTCCTTCTCCCTTGGACATCATCTCGCCCTGACTAACCTTTCTCCTGGGCTAATGAGAAATGGGGTTCCAGGTTGGAATGCAACTGGCACACTCGAAAGACATGAGAGGCAGGCTGGCAACCCACAAAATTTTACCCGAATAATCAGTTTTGTTTTTCACCAAGGCTTTTTGCAAAAGTAGATCCACGCTCCTCTCGAGTACCATAGTTAGCATATCACTCACTACCAGTCACAAGTTAGAATACTGAACTGATCAAGCACTATTCCCGGCCGTTCCGTATCCCTCTCTAAATACCGGTACAGAGGGAACAACGGACTTGTTCGCACGAGAACCCGCCGGAATTCTTAATCCTGTCCCATTCATGGTGTGCTACCCGCTCTTAGGAATACTCAAGCACACAAAAAAGGGAAAGGCATCACACAAGGGGAACCAAGCAATCAGAGACTGGACAGCCGGAAACTGCAGGACAACTGTGCCATCTGAGGGACCTGGACCTCGCTCTCCGTTGCAAATACGATGCACTCGAGTACGCTCCCCTTTCGTGGCTGCCGCGTCCCTGGAAGCCCGGGAGGGCCCGGAATCATAATTGGCGACATGAAATCTGTTAAGGATCGACCACTGGTGCTCAAAGAAGTAGACGTTCGTTCCTACAATCTGAGGTATAAAACCTCCCTCACCTCAACTTGGCAAAGCACTGGCCATACTAGTACTGGTCTTAAAGAGTGAAGAGTGAAGCCCCCACTCTCAGACTCCTGAATCCTCTCGAGTGATGCCTTATGTCTCGCAGATGTCCGGCCAAGCCAGCCAGGTAACAAACGCCGCTTGCGGGGATGGCGCCGTGACGACTTCCGTGCCCGTTGTGCCACCGTCGTTTGCGAAAATCCTCAAAACAAAAAACGGGCTTAAGAGGGAAAAAAATCCTATCTCGGAATATCTGAGACACATTGACTAGAGAACAAGGGTCTTTGGGCAACTTCTAGACAATCAAGACCGCTGCGGATATATTGTGGCATAGAAAGCTAACAATTTGACCCTGCGGAACCGTTCGGTGTCCAGATTCAAGACTTACGGTTTTTCTTCTCTCTCAAGCTCGGTTTTCCTAGATTACAATAATTGATCGCGTCAGAAATGTAATCAAGCTTCCTAGTCATAAATCAGGGCAGCACTTTTCGCTCAGCAGTCATTTCTGGTGGCCTAGTTCAAACAGGAATCCAGACTTTGCTCCACCATACCCTCCCAACAGCACATACTGGTATCACCAACTCCCACTCTAACCCTTCGCACGTTGTGCTTTGAGTAACTTTCCCAGGAAGGTATTATCTGCATGCCTCTCCGGCGGTCTTGAGATACTGAGAAAAGTTTATTGGTCAGTAAACTTTCGGAGACACCAGCATTTCTCATACCCGCAGGACCACGAAGTTTACCGAGGACAGACTGCCATGGGGGGTGACCCCCCCTCGGAGCCCAAAATTGCGCAGCACCACAAGATCGGCACGGCTAGTTCCTGGCTCAACAACAACTATACTTTTCAGCGGTAGGAGAGACAGGGGACCAGAATCTGGAAAATATCAACAATGCGAAGTCATTATCAGGTAATGCTGCTATTAACAGGATTGCTCATATATCAAGGGTTAGGCCATCAAGAGGTAGAACAAATGGTATCAATTTAGAGAAGTACTTTATGTCCAATTTGCAGACACAGATGATAATAATATTGCACAAATTAAGATAGAAGAAACAAGATAAGGGAAGCAAACAAGTACAGAATTTTGGAACAAGTTCTGGTTGGTAGTATGGTTCTGGAAGACTAGTCTCTATAGTAAGTTTCAGATAAAAAGTATAATGCCTTGTGCCAAAAATGAATACCAAGGCTGTTGCATCATGTAATACTAGGAATTAGGGCTATGCAATGAAAGTTGTAATATTTAAGATCCTGCATTCAATTCCTAGTCAGCTTTCTGTAATTCTAGAATTTTGATTTTGGTTCCCAAAGACTTAGTACTATTATACTCAACTCTGTAATTCCTATTATTATACTTTGCATTATTGCTGCAAATCTTGATAGTACATACAACATTACACATAGACTTTCCTCTTAAAAACCCAGCCTAGACAACAATGTTAGTAAATAGATCAACTCTCTGTAGCTAGGTACAAAGAGGGCGAATCTGACTTGAGAAATTATCCCAAAATCAGAATCCAGCTTCTTCCTCTTTGCTTTCTACTCCAAGACTAAGTATCATTCTCTTTGATATACAACTACCACAATAAGAGAGTTAATTATTAACTTGAATAGTGTTAGTAAGTACCTCAAGGGTTAGAGAGTATTATGCATGAGTTCAAGTCACAAATGCTCTAATATACAATAATCTTAGCCAGTATACCCCCAATCCTCTCAACAAATCCACTAGTATATCTGCAGAGAATGAGGGAGAGCTGGAACCAGCCAAGTTAGCTACTATCAAGTCTACCTAACCCCATTGCCATGGGGGAAATTCTTAGCCTTCTATGCACTATTTAGCAATTTTACAATCTGTCATAGAGATAATTACAAAAATTGTGAAACTGCAAAGCAAGGAGCTAAAGGTTCATGGCTTGAATCATATGTAGTACTTCTAAGTATATCTATTTCTTAGACTCAAGATTTGGTAGCAGCAGGAAGCACTGGAGGGATCAGACCACTTTACCAGTATTGTCTCTACAATTGAGTCAAGAAATGCTTTTGCTAAGAAAGTGGTAGATGGTAGAGAGTGGAGAAATAGAATTTACTGCAGAATTATGTGACTGGAGATATTATGGGTCAAGCAATGATCCATTGAGTAGCCCAAGCAGGAGCAGAATCAGAAAAGCCAGTTTAAGCTTGAAGATGCAGAAACTATTTTAGTAGTTCATAGCTATATTAATTCGGTTGGTGGTAGTAAATTCTTGTTCTCATAGCCAGCTAATATTAAACAATTTGTAAGAGAATGTGATACTAATATAAGATTAAAAGAGTTAATATCCAATGAAGTTGTATGAGTAGTAATCAAGCACTGGCAAGCTGATAATGATGATGATATTTGCAACTGCTCTATCATCAACTTCACTAGGCAGGTTGCTAAAGCTATTTCTTCTCCAATAGCATCACACTGGCTCCACAAACTTGGTTGCAAATGGAAAGAATATTGGAAAGGGGTTTATAATAATGGCCATGAGCAACCAGTTGTTAAGCAGTACCTGTAATGGGGGCACTCCTAGGAAGATGGATCCCAAGGTTACGACCGCAACAAACAACTTCAAACTTATTGCCAAAGGTTCACACAGATGTAAGAGCAAAGTAAGCGGTAAAACTTAATATCGTTAAGCCTGACATTTCACTCAATTAAGGGCCCAAGAGGATTGATTGTTGAAGTAGGAGAGTTCTTGCATAGATGTTCGAGTAGTTTTATTTTATGCCAGAAACTCGCCCATCAGTTTACTCCAACTGTTTGAGCACACCCTTCTCCGCTAAGGGTGGTCCGACTCGTCTCCTTGCACACCCTTCAGGCATGCACATGTTGAAACAGTCTAGTCGGTGTTCACCTTATATAGTTATCATGTCTGCGGTGTATTTCTATTTTGTCCACTGGAGTGAAAACTTCATCGCATTGGTATCCTGCTATTAGGTAACTGTCAAGACACCTGATGAACTAGACTATCTATGACACTCTTCGCATATGCATTGATCTGTACCTGACCCAGGAAGCTACCGTGAGTGGTTTATCTATCTACTATTCATGATTCTTGGACTTCTGCTGTCTTTCACGGAATACGGTACTGCGGGAGTGATGCAATGGGTGCCACCCATGACCACTACCTCATATCCACCTTACCTGTGGTAGGTATCATGCTTTAAGTATCGCTGCACTTCTTTTTGAAACCCTATGGTATTGGGGACATGTTTGGGCTTGGTAGGTGTAAAACTCTCCTGGTCACTCTGTGTAATGGGGCTCCCCGAGGAAGATGGATCTCAAGAGTGCGACTGTACCAAACAACTTCAAACTTATCGCCAAATGGTCACAGAATCTAAGAGTAAAGTAAACCGTAAAACTTAATATCATTAAGCCTGATACTTCACTCAATAAGGGTCGCGAGAGGATTGATTGTTGGCGTAGGACAGTTCTCGCATAGACTTTCAGGTAGTTTTATCTCATGCCAGAAACTGCCCTATCAGTTTACTCCAACCATTCGAGCAGACCCTTCTCCGGTAAGGGTGGTCCGACACATCTCCTGGCACCCCCTTCGGGCATACACGTGTCGACATACACTGGTCGGCATTCACCTTATGCGGTTATTGTTTCTGCGCTGTATTCCTATTTTGCCCGGCGGGGTGAAAACTTCTTCATATCAGTGTCTGGCTAGTGGCTAACAGTCAAGACACCTGACGAACTGGACTATCTATGACACCCTTCCCATATGCATTGATCTCTACTTGGCTCCAGAAGTGACTGCAAGCAGTTTATCTATCTACTATTGACAAGTTGCGGGCTTCCAGTGCCTTCCGCAGGATAGGGTATTCCGGGAGTGGTCCAATGGGCGCTACCCATGACCACTACCTCGGATCTAGCTTACCTGGAGTAGGAATCATGCTTTTAGTGCCTCTGCACTTCCCTTTCAGAACCTATGGCATTGGGGACACTTTCCGGCTTGGTAGGTATAAAATTCTCCCTGTCGCCCCGGCACCACCTGGGACTACCTTTGGGACCCCCACAGGTAACACCTGTTAACCGTGTCAGTTTTGGTCTATTTTACTCTGAACAACTTGGAGGAGGTACTGCACTTTCCACGCTATTGCCCCTTGAATATCCTGTGAACAGGTTATAGTCGACCAGACCCCCGCGATGTATACTGTGTTACAAGCAGGTCTGCAAAGATTCCTCTTGGCTAGACTGCACACAACTACACAACCATTTGGCCATGATGTCCGGGCATCAGGGCGGGGCTGGAGGGGTATGATAGGGATAATGTCTCCAATTTACAGCTTCGTGGGAGGTGCGTAGCTCGTTCAATGGCATCCCCTGGAACCCCAGATTCCCATATTATGCATGGCTTCGCGTAATAAACATCCCATCATTTTTCCTGAACTCCTGCAGGGACTTCACATTTCAAGGTAAGGTAACTCAGGACTTTGGACAGGGTAACCCGAGACTCATGGCAGGGTAACCTGAGCCTGAGGGTAGTGTAACCTTGTCGCGTGGACCAGATAACTTTTCCTAGTTACCCTGTCTCCTCCGTCACCAGAGATAGACACTTCTGATCTTTCTCCAGGTACCCGGCCTAACTGTGTAACTGCCCCTTCCGAGGTCCCTAAGTACGCTGACACCACTCCTGGGGGTGCCCAGGTACCTAAGTATCTGGCCAGCTGATTTGGTCCATCTTGGAGCCCGGGCCATCGGGTCTCCATAAGTCAAGTACTACCTTGCCTGCTGGTTCCTACCAGTTTGCCCCCTGGCTACCTGTATGTGTATAGGTTCCGGCTGCCATAGCCCCTGTATGCGGGGTCGTTACACCCTGGCACCACCTGGGACTACCTCTGGGACCCCCATGGGTAACTCCTGTTAACCCTGTGAGTTGTGGTCTGTTTCACTCCAAACATCTTGGAGGAGACACTCTACCTTCCATCCTATGCCCTCTTACATGTCCTGCAAATAGCTTACAGTCGACCAGCCGGCAGCAATGCATATGGTGTTGCAAGTAGGTCCCCAAACATTCCTCTTTGCTAGACGGCGCACAACTATACAACTGTTTGCCCATGACATCCAGGTCTCAAGGCCGGGGTAGAGGGGTATGATAGAAATAATGTCTCCAATTTACAGGTTCCTCGGAGCTGCGTAGCTCACCTGATAGCATCTCCAGGAACCCCAGATTCCTGTATTACGTGGGGCTTCACATGACCAAAACTCCGGTCATGTTTCCCAAACTATGCGAGGGACTTTGTGTTGAAAGGTAGGGTAACTCAGGACTTTAGACCGGGTAACTAGAGCCCCGTGGGAGGGTAACCTGATCCTGAGGGTAAGGTAACCTTGTCCGGTGGGCACGATGACTTTATCCTTTTACTCTATCTATCCTGTCGTTGGAGATAGACACTTGTGACCTTTCTCCAGTTACCTGGCTTAGCAGAGCAACCACCTCCCCAGAGGTCTCTAAGCACAGGGATATCGCTCCTGGATGTAGCTAGGTACCTAAGAACCTTGAGAGCTATCTCTGTTCATGTCGCAGCCTGGGCCATTCGGTCTCCATATGTAACCACCCAGCATATATGAGCTATGGCAGACGGAACCTATACCCATACAGGTAGCCAGGAGGCGAACTGGTAGGAACCGGCAGGCAAGTAAGTACTGGACCTTCGGAGACCCAATAGCCCGGGCTCTGAGACTGAACAGAAGTGGATGGTCAGGGACTTAGGTACCCGGATACACCCCGGAGCAGTGTTAGCGTAATTAGGGACTTCTGAAGGGGTGGTTGCTCCGCCAGGCCGGGTAACTGGAGACAGGTCAGAAATGTCTGTCGCTGGTGACAGGATAGACAGGGTGACAGGAAAAGGTTAGCTTTTACGATGGACGAGGTTCCTCTACCCGCGGGATCAGGTTACCCTGCCCTGGGGCTTTGGTTACCCTGCCCAAAGCCCTGAGTTACCCTACCTTTCAATACGAAGTCCCTCAAGGAGTTCGGGAAAATTGACTAGAATGTTTGTCATGCGAAGCCATGCATAATACTGGAATCTGGGGTTGCGGGGGATGCCATAGGGTGAGCTACATAGCTTCGATGAAGCTGCAAGTTGGAGACATTATTCCTATCATACCCCTCCGGCCCCGCCTTGAGGCCTGGACATCATGGGCAAACAGTTGTGTAGTTGCGCGCAGTCTAGGAAAGAGGAATCTTTGCAGACATGCTTGCAATACCGTATACGTCGCTGCCGTCCGGTCGACCGTAGGCTGTTCGCAGGATATACAAGGGGTTATAGGGCGGAAGGTGGAGTACCTACTCCAAGTAGTTTGGAGTAAAATGGACCAAGACTGACAGAGTTAACGGGTGTTAACCGTGGGGGTCCGAAAGGTAGTCCCCAGTGGTGCTGGGGCAACCGGGAAAGTTTTACACATACCAAGCCCGAATGTGCTGCAAACGCTATAGGCTCTGACACGGAAGTGCAGAGACACTAAAAGCATGATTCCTACCACAGGTAAGGTAGATCCGAGGTAGTGGTCATGGGTAGCACCCATTGGGTAACTCCCGGACTAGCGCGTCCTGCGGAAGATACCGGAAGCCCGAGACCCATGAACAGTAAATGGATAAACCGCTCACAGTAACTTCTGGAGTCAAATAGAGATCAATGCGTATGGGAAGGGTGTCATAGATAGTCCAGTTCAGGAGGTGCCTTGACCGTTAGCTACTTGCAAGAGACTGATGCGCAGAAGTTTTCACTCCGGGGGGCAAAATGGAAATGCACTGCAGAAACTATAACTGCAGAAGGTGAACGCCAACTAGGGTGTGTCAACACATGCATAGCCAAAGGATGTGGAGGAGACCTGTCGGACCACCCTTACTGGAGAAGGGTGTGCTCCAATTGCTGCAGTAACCTGATGGGGGAGTTTCTGGCATAAGATATGACTGCCTGAAAGTCTATGGGGGAACTCTCCTACTCAAACAATCAATCCTCTCAAGACCTTAATTGAGTTAAGCGTCAGACTTAACAATATTAAGTTTTACCGCTTACTTTACTCTTACATTGCTATGAACTTTTGGTAATAGGTTTGATCTTGTTCGGTGGGGTTGCAACCTTGGGATACATCTTCCTAGAGGTGCTCCCATTACAGTATATCGCTAAGTGAGCTCCCCGCTTAACTCCTCTCCTGATTAATTGTTTCCGACCTTCGGCACTAACCTAGTGTGAATACTGGTAACCTGGTCTAGAACAAGTAGCCCAGGATGGAAAGCGCAATGGCTAGTACCGAACTTCGAACCAGAATGGAATCTAACACGGATTCAGACCTTGACCTTGACGAGAACACCGCCAACACGTTTCATGTGCCAGTTGTTGCGGATGTTCGGGGTAGCAACTGGGACGGCCACCAGCTGCTCTTGGAGGCCGCTCTTATTCAGTTACCCGTTGAATGTCTTGATCTCCAGATTACAGACCCTCGCGCCGCGGCACTCTCATTTTTCCAAGACCCCACCCATGTCCACAACATGCTCCCTGCCCCACCGCAAGTGGTTCCCTTTAGTGAGTACTGCCGCGAATTCGTGGAACATCACATCGTCCGTGAAGTATCCCAGCCGGTTGAGGCAGCGAAGCGGGAACTGAAGAACTGGAACACCAAGCAGCAGCAGGTGTTCCGAACATGGATCACTGCAGTAGTAGTGGAATGGATGCACGTGCAGCAGGAGGCATACCTGGGGATGATAAGGGATCAGCAGGAATTGAAGACCCGGATGGTGTAACGGGGGCACCCCTGGGAAGATGGATCCCAAGGTTGCCACCGTACCAAACAACTTCAAACTTATTGCCAAAAGTTCACACAGATGTAAGAGTAAAGTAAGCGGTAAAACTTAATATCATTAAGCCTGACGCTTCACTCAATTAAGGTCTCCAGAGGATTGATTGTTAGAGTAGGAGAGTTCTTGCATAGACTTTCAGGTAGTTTTATCTTATGCCAGAAACTCCCCCATCAGTTTACTCCAACTATTGGAGTACACCCATCTCCGCTAAGGGTGGTCCGACATGTCTCCTGGCACACCCTTCGGGCATGCATGTGTTGACACACTCTAGTCGGCGTTCCCGTTATGCAGTTATCGTTTCTGCGGTGCATTTCCATTTTGCCTGCCGGAGTGAAAACTTCTGTGCATCGGTGTCTTGCCAGTAGCTAACAGTCAAGACCTCTCATGAACTAGACTATCTATGACACCCTTCCCATATGCATTGATCTCTACTTGACTCCGGAGGCTACCGTGAGCGGTTTATCTAGTTACTCTTTACGGGTCGCGGGCTACTGGTGTCTTGCGCAGGGCACGATAGTCCGGGAGTGATCCAATGGGCGCTACCCATGACCACTACCTCTGATCTACCTTACCTGTGGTAGGAATCATGCTTTTAGTGTCTCTGCACTTCCCTTTCAGAGCCTATAGCGTTGGGAGCACGTTCGGGCTTGGTAGGTATAAAATTCTCCAAGTCGCCCCGGCACCATCTGGGACTACCTTGGGGACCCCCATGGTTAACACCCGTTAACTCCATCAGGTCTAGTCTGTTTTGCTCCGACCAACTTGGAGGAGGTACTCCACCTTCCACCCTATGCCGCCTTATATATCCTGCGAACAGCTTGCGGTCGACCGGACGGCAGCGATGTATACGGTGTTGCAAGCATGTCTGCGAAGATTCGTCTTTCCCAGACTACACACAACTACACAACCGTTTGCCCATGACGTCCGGGCCTCAAGGCGGGGCCGGAGGGGTATGATTGGAATAATGTCTTCAATTTACAGCTTCCTCGAAGCTATGTAGCTCGCCCAATAGCATCCCCCGGAACCCCAGATTCCAGTATCATGCATGGCTTCGCGTGACAAACATCGCAGTCAATTTTCCCGAACTCCCCAAGGGACTTCGTATTGAAAGGTAGCGCAACTCAGGACTCTGGGCAGGGTAACCCAAGACCCAATGCAGGGTAACCTGACCCCGAGAGTAGGGTAACCTGGTCCAGCGGACAAGTTAACTTTTCCCTGTTACCCTGCCTATCCCGTCACCGGTGATAGACTTTTCTGACCTGTCTTCAGTTACCCAGCCTAGCTGAGCAACCGGCACTTCATAAGTCCCTAAGTACGCTGACACCGCTCCCACGTATACCCAGGTACCTAAGTCCCTAACCAGCCAATTCTGTGCATTCTTGGAGCCCGGGCCATTGGGTCTCCATAGGTCAAGTACTTACTTGCCTGCCGGTTCCTATCAGTTCGCCTCCTTGCTACCTGTATGGGTATAGGTTCCGTTTGCCTTAGCTCATGTATGCTGGGTTGTTACATCACTCCCCTTGTCTCTACGGTCAGTCCTGGAGCGTTAGCATCGTCTCTTATTCCCACGACTCGATTCCCCCCAGACCCTATAGTCCCTGGGCTTGGACGGATATGTTTGGTGGAAATCCCAAATGGCCTGCAAGCCTGTCCCTTCTCGCATCTCATAGGGCTCCCATGAATTCTCCTCAGCCCCGTAGCCTTCCCATGAAACCAGGTACTGGACAAAGCGTGACGGAAACTTCGTCTTCGCTCCTCTGTACCAGCGGCTGTCCACAACAGCTTCGATAACGTAACCGGGCTCATTGTCTATAACTTCTGGGGTAGCGGCTTCCTTTACCCTACCTGCTTCCGGATCCTCACGATAGGGTTCGAGTAACGTGACATTGAAAACCAGGTGGATGCTCCATCTAGTGGGCAATTGGAGTTCATAAGCTCGGTTACCCACCCGATGTTTGACCACACAAGGCCCAAATATCCGGTGGTCCTGCTTCTCCATTGGACGCTTCGTGCGGATGTTTTTTCAGTTCAACATCACGCAGTCCGCTTTCTTTGCCTGCCCAGCAGCCACATCCTGCAGGGTGATGTAGTCCGGTGATGGCAACCTTTTCTGGTCAGGCCATTTCCGTTGCCTTGCCTGTGCCCGTTGCATCGTTTCTCAAATCTCTGTCCAGGTTCCTTCCCATTCCTTAACCAGGAGCTCACTACTAGGGTGTATTGCCTGGTCATCAGACACGATACCTGACCAGTTTGTCCTTGGGTTAAACCCATAGTTGATCTCAAAAGGTGACAACTGGGTGGATTCTGATCTCGAGGTGTTGTACGCATACTCCGCAAGCGGTAACAGCGAAACCCAATCAGCTTGTTGGTAGGAACAGTAACTACGCAAGTACTGCTCCAGTGTTTGATTAACCCTCTCAGACTGCCAATAAGTCTCAGGGTGGAATGCAGTCGAAACGTTTAGTTTCACTTGCAACAAGTGTATTAGACTCATCCAGAACTTGGATGTGAATCGGCTATCTCGGTGNATTAGACTCATCCAGAACTTGGATGTGAATCGGCTATCTCGGTGGGAGATGATTGACTCGGGGAGTCCATGAAGGCGCCAGACTTCCTTTAGGAATATCAAGGCAAGCCCCTTGATAGGTACCCACAGTGGTCAGGGGTATGAAACGGGCCATTTTCGGGAATCGGTCCACTATGACCCAGATCTTGGTATACCCTTCGGACTCTGACAGCGCTACAATGAAATCCATTGAAATCGCTGTCTACGGCCACATAGAAACATCAATAGGTTCCAGCAGCCCGAACTTCTTGTGCCTGATAGATTTATTTCTTTGGCACGCATCACATGTTCGCACGTAGTCAGTGATGTGCTCATCCATCTTAGGCCAACGGAAGTTAGCCCTAACCCTGCCAATAGTCTTGTAAGTCCCAAAGTGTCCCGCCATTCAGGAGTCATGTTCTGCCTTCATGATTGTCTGCTTCAGATTCTGACCCTTGGGAAGATATGATCTGTTCTTGTACAGGAGTAAGCCCTTTTCCGTTGTGAAATGTCGGTCGACCTCTTTGTCACCGGCAGCTGTTGCCTTCAGGATTCTTAAGTACTCCTGGTCTTCGGTTATCGCTACCGGCAGTTGCTCCAAAAAGGAAGACTGGAGCCGAAATTCCTGGCACACCTGGAACACTTGTGGTCGCAAGATGTCCCATTCCTGGCTCCCAACCCACTGTCTGGGGCGAAAAAACGACTGTGGCCGAAAATCACTGCCACCTTCAGGGCGGTAGTCCCTACGGCGCGACAAAGCATCTGCCTTCTCATTTAACCGTCCTTCTTGGTATACCACATTGAAGTTAAACCGTTGCAGGAACTCAGCCCAGCGGTGCTGCCTTCGGTTAAGGACCTTGGTATTATTGAAGTACTGCAAATTCTTATGATCCGTATAGATTCCCAACTGGTCTGCTACTGAGCGTAGCAACTGATCCCCTTTCCTTGAATGCTGCCACGATGGCCGTCATTTCCTGGTTATAGACATCATAATTAATCTCCGCTGGGTGAAACTTCCTACTATGATAGGCCACTGGACGCCATCTCTCGTCTTCACAGAACTGGGAGAGAATGGCTCCTAGTGCCAAGTCACTAGCGTTGGTTTCCAGCCGGGTTGGCCGTTCAGGGTCAAAAGGTGCTAGGATAGGTTTGGACGTGAATGCTTCCTTCAACTGGTTGAAGGCCTGCTCACACGCAGGTGTCCATTCCCATCGGACATCGTTCTTTGTCAAGTCTGTTAGCGGTTTCGCTATCTTGCTGAACCCTTCTATGAACCGACGATAGAAGTTGGCAAAGCCCATCCAGCTTTGAATGTCGACGACGCATGTTGGAGGTGACCAATCCCTGATTGTCTGCACCGTCTCTGACAACATAGAGATCCCCATATCGGAGATCTTGTATCCGTGGAATTCAACTTCCTGTTGGTGGAAAGTGGACTTCTTCATGCTTACACATAGTCTAGCTTTCCGCAATTTCTCCATCACATGCCGCACTATTGCGACTTGCTCTTCCATAGTTTCGGAGTAGATCAGGATGTCATCCATGTACGCGCTGACTTCTTTGTCCATGAGATCCCGAAAGACCTGATTTATGATGATTTGGAAAGTTGCCGCAGCATTACACGACCCAAACGGTATGACCGAGTATTCATATATTCCATATCTGCCCCGGAAGGTCGTCTTCCCTTCCTCACCTTCTGCCATCCACACAAGGTAGTAGCCGTTCTTTAAGTCCAACTTGGTGAACACAACGGCCTTTCCTAACCTATCTTGCAGCTAGTTCATCAAGGGCCGAGGATACTTGCTCTTCACCGTGATTTTGTTCAGCCCTCGCTAATCTATTACCAGTCTTAGTGTACCATCTGGTTTTGGCACAAAGAGGGTAGGGGCTGCTGCGGAGGAACCGGATAGCCGTAGCTTTCCCGTTCACAGCATGTTATTGAGATATTCCCGGAGTGCTTTGAGCTCCTTTTCGGATAACGGATAGATACGCCCGAACGGAGGTTGAGTTCCATGTTGCAACTCGATCATATGGTCATACTTCGAGTGCTCTGGTAATGCCTCAATCCGTTCTTGACTGAAGATATCCCCATAGTCCTTATACTCAGGGAGTAGCTTAACTGTAATGTTGGCACGTTCCTCATCGGAGAACTGCACAATTCCCAATAGGTACACATTACTAGGGTCCTCGGCTAGTAACCCTTCATCGGTCATGAACA
The DNA here is from genome assembly GCA_003182015.1 of Tuber magnatum. Taxonomy (NCBI): domain Eukaryota; kingdom Fungi; phylum Ascomycota; class Pezizomycetes; order Pezizales; family Tuberaceae; genus Tuber; species Tuber magnatum. The sequence continues at coordinate 1,149,031 of PYWC01000006.1, forward strand.
CTAACCGCCCCTGCTCTGCCAGGCAGTTAGCCTTGCAGAAATCTGAGCACCAGGTTCGTGATCCAGTCTTCCAATCTATGTCAGGGTTATAGTCTTGCAACCAAGACATAGGCAGGTAGCCATCAACCTTGGTGTTGGGCATATCTGTGACTTCAAAGCGCATCTCATTGTGGTAGCCACCTGTCCTCATTTCCAATGACTTGGTATAGTGTAGACCTGACCCCGAAATGTGATTACCGCTAGTGTCGCTTATCGGGACATGTATCTTTTGTCGTACACATGGTGCCTGAGTCTACTTAACCTATCGGCTACTAAGCACCAGCCCAGTAGCTCCACTATCGAGCAGCAGGAGCGCTTCCGCGCTATCCTGTCTAGCTCCTACCTTCCAGTCTAACTTAACCCACAGGTGGATAGACTTAGTATGACGAGGCAAGTTGTCACGCTTCTGCCTCTTCGCTTCTCTTGGTGACTTAGTTATCTTGGCTTAGTAATTCCCTTTAGTCTCTTGCCATTTGACAGAAGAGCGGCCACAATGGGTCGGTAAACGTTAAGGGATTGCGATTCGTCTTTTCTCAATAGCTAGGGTGTTTACTACCACGCCAGCATGATTTCGGGTACTGAACCCTCCTCAGGTAAACTTGGAAATAGCATCATCTATTTGATGAAGTCCAGCCTGAACCAATTCCGTTTATACTCAACATAACCACCTTTTCCCGAGGTGGGTAGATGTCCCCTGTCGGACCGGTTTCAAGCGAAGCAGCCTTGCTTCCCCAATGTCGACTGTCTCCACGAGCGGGACCCCACCCGACCTCAACCGAAATAATGTCCTATGACTTGCCCATCCAGCTAAGGAAATCCTGAAAGAAATACAAATAACTAGAACAAAGGAAATAACCTGAAACCCAACACAGGAGAGATAGCCCGATCCACCGAGCACAGCCCGCAACATCTATCTGCCCACACCCCCTGGGTGTAGTCAGTATCAGGGTCGTCAATGCAGTAGAGGGGTACTTAACCATCCCAGAAGCCACCTCCGGGTTTCCTTTTCATCCATCCATCATGGGTCTATGGATATAGGTTAGTAAGGTTATACATTAAGCGGAATAAATTCTTACCTATTCCGAGCCGCCAGTATCAACCTCCATGATCTGAGGTGATAGCTGTTGGACTTCAAGTATCTTTGACGAGGTAGCCGGAGGGGGCGCTTCAATGCGCTTTAGCTGCTTGTCAGTTCCAGTGGGCTCGCTTACCGGGGCTGACCGTTTCAACCCATGAGCTTGTTTGGAGGAACTGACGACAGGGGATGTGGCGGTACACTTTCTCCAGAAGTGACCACTTTGTCCACACTTGGTGCACTGGTTGTGCTTTCTCCGACGTTCGGTCAAAGTCGATGGGATTTCCTTATACGCTATTGCATACTCACAGGTCGCCGGCTTTGCCTGTTTCCCCGTATTGAAATTAGTAGGTTTGGCAAGCCTTTGCTTCTGTCTGCCCGAACCGTTATCCTTCTTTTTAAACCGTCTGGAAGTTGAGGACCTATCGTCCTTGTTTTCCATTGGCTGAGACCGTTGGACAGGGTGGATGACTCGGTTCCTGAACCGGGTGTTGTCTTCCAGTGTGTGTCCGACCTTCCTAGGAAGATCAAGGTAGTCGTTCAAGTCAGTTGGATGGGGCTCCTTCAGTACCCACGCATTCCTAACCTCTTGGGTAATGCCGGACCGTACCTTATCTCGTACCTGCACCAGGTCTGTATAGCTA
>PYWC01000006.1:1154540-1224161 GCA_003182015.1 Tuber magnatum
TTCCTTCTCCTAGCAAACTCCTTTCTCTTCTCCTTTTGTCCTTTCCTCCAAAAAGGCTTTTTCCTAGGTATCAGAAGCCTGAAACCAGCTTCAGATATGATCTTATCTATAAAAGTTCTGCCAAGGCCAATATTCGCTTTTTGGGTAATATCGCGTAATGCTAAATGAGGCTCAGCATCAATAATTGCCTCTGCCGCTCTTCTTTTGGTGTCCGTAATCTAGGTGGGTCGGCCTTTCTTGGAAGCATAATAGGTGTTTCCCCCTCTTGAATTGGCTCTTTGGACAACCTTGGCAACAGTCTCCTTGCAGACCCCAATAGCCTTAGCTATTTTATTATAACCCATATTGGTATGCTTATGCAGGGCATAGATTTGCTGATTCCTGTCTTCTTTTTCTCTTCGGGTATGTGGTGGTGCCATGGTGGGTGATGAGGTGGGGGAGAGGTGTCGTTGCACCATTGCCAGGCCGGGATGTAATTATTTAACGGACACGACTATACTAAAGACAACATTCCATTTTGAACTGCAAACATTGAGGAAGCTTGTACTGCCTTAACTCTATAATGTTCACAGAACTTTGTAACAATTGTAGTACAGTCCGTCTTGTTTTCCTCAGCAAGGATGTATTACTATCACAGTCAAGCATCAGCTTCTTGCTCCAAATTCCGGCCAAAGAACCAAATCTTTGACTTTTGTGTAGCAGTCACCATTCCTGAAGTGATAGTATTCTCACAAGAGAGTGCAGCTGTTACACTATCATCAAGGTATTCCCTAACATTTTCACTCACATCAGTGTTTCTACCATTAAATAGTGTAATTTTAATAAGGGAACTCAACCTGTTAGCTTAAGAGAATACCCAACTCTAAATTCGATAACAAGATCACAAAGTCTCTCCGGTATGATAACCAGAGAATCAGCTTTAGAGCACCAAATGAAAGCGCTAAATTTGGTAGTAGTAGAACTTTAGAACAAAAGGAAAAGAAACAGTTAAAAGAAAAAAAGAACAAACCAATCCGGTCAAGGTTGTAGAAGCACAGCCCTTTGGTTATCCACTCGTATCTTCAGTTGGTTGTTCATGAAAATCAATATCATTGGTTCACACTTCACTTGTCTTTTTTAGAACGAAGAGGAGAAGGTTTCTTAAATACAGGTAAAAACAAAATTTTCACTCCCACAAACTTTCTCTACACAAACAGTTATACAGAAACCAACCCTAACTATTTGGTAAAGAAAACCCCCAAACCAGGTTTCTGCCCCCACAGTGCCCACCAGCTCAGTATGACTGACTAGCCCAATATAACCTGTAGTTCAAGACAACTTTTTGTAGCTCAATATTATTACTGAATATAACCGTATGGCTGAATAGCTCAGAATTAGTCTATAGTACAAAACGTTCTAGTTTACATTTATTTTTCCTAATCTCACCTGCTTTTTAATACCTTTAATAATAAGCTTTCCTATTTTTTTTTATTGGCTTGAATTTTTCTTCTTTTTTTCACATATAATTGAACCTTATCCAGAAGAAGCTTTTGCTCACCTTGCTCAATTTCTCTGTTCGCATTTTTGGCCTGTTGTAGCTATTTCTCTGCCTTTTACAACTGTGCATCTTCTAGAATTTATACTATCTAATGATCTTGCAAAAGGATAAAGAACATCTTGTTTTTGAATTTGCCTTTGGTTTTGTACCTTATGTCTTGCAGCCCTTGCTTTATCAACTCCCTGAGTATGTTCTATTTGTTTCTTTGCCAAACCCCTGCTTGAGTTTGAGCTAACTCTGCTTGTAATGCCATTTTTAGTTTTTTCTGAAAGATTGGTGATAGGTTTCTACCATTCTTTTGTAATACTCTACTGATCCATTTCTGGCTACAAATTGTAGAAGAAACAGTAGGTGCACATCCTCTTAGGGGTATGACAGGGTTGGTTTGAGATCTAACTGTCCCTAGTAACTTTAATATAATAATATTCAGATTATAGGAGATAAGGCCACCAGCCTTAGATGCAGATCTGATTGTTGTTGACTTCAAGGACTGTTGTTGGATAGAGTCAATGGAATCCGGAAACTCTATCTTGTCAAACTCACTACAATTCGTAGGGGTAGCTGTTCGATAGCCTTAGCATAGTAATGCTTATAGGGCTAAAATACTGCAACATCAGAAGGGTGAAGAAGATGGCAGATATGAGGAGGGAGACAAAAGATGATAATTTTATGCTGGGCAAAGATATCAATAAACTGCTTCGTTGTAATAGGGGGAGTCTGTACAGGGTCAATGGCAAATAGTCTAAGGCACACAATAGCAGGCAGGAGAAGAGAGAGAGGAGCAAGTGTACAAACAAGATACGTTTGTATTAAGAGTCAAGAGGTTCAAGTACAGGGTCTTGGGGATCAGGGTCAGGGTTCTGAGATTCTGGCAATGCGAAGAAGAAACAAACTTGTAATTCCTAAGAATAGGTATAGACACAAAATTACCAGGTTGCTTAAAGCAAGTAAATCCTAGAGTGGCACACCTCTTTATATAATCAAGAAATATCCTTTGCTGACAAATCTTCCGACATCTCTAACCCTTTACTTCTGCATAGCTATGATCTTCTATCAGTTTTCATAATGTTACATTATAGGAAACCTCAGCTAACTACCACTGGTGGTCATATTGCTACTATTGTCACTGCAGGTTCTAGTAATGCGACCAATACCTCAACAGTATCGAACTTCTGCCAGGTGGCTGTAATATTTCTTCAGTGGGATCTGAAGCCAGTAGGAAGTAAAAGATGATAAGTTCCAATTTTGCGCTGCTGAGAGAACTGCTCAAAATGGATTAACTATTTCATTGACAATATATCATTGCTGTATTCAGTTTCCCAAGTTCTGATAAGATAATTATCTGGTATTGATTTTGGTGTATACTATAGCTTTTGGTGAATAATACCAGAGGTGATAACAAAAGATAGTAAAACTACTCCATCACCACTGATAGTTTTACAAACAGAAATGAGTTTTGGGCTTGTTGAACTTGTCAAATATGACTGTCATGAGGGTCTCAGATAACAATCCACTTGTTACATTCAATAACAATTCTGAAGTCAGTTTCATCGAAATTATAGCAATCTCCTGCCTCAATACTATATTGATTTCAAACAGCCTTGTATTGTTCAAACCAATCTTATATCCCATCTGGCAGCTAAGTATTCTTTCTGTCAAGATTAATTATAGGTTGTTTTTGAACTGCATAATCAGGATAATGGGAAAGCAGCCATTCGGCCCAGTGCTTATCTACTACTGGTAGTGGCAATAGTCCTGTATAAGAATTTTTTGGAATTGTATTTGTACAACCTGAAAGTATCTGCAGATAGGCAATCATTCTGATGACATCTAACTGATTGAGGTACTGACATATAATTAATTCTTGATTCTGAGGAAGCTTTCTATTTGTTGCTAGTTGATCTTGCTTTCAAAGAACTCTAGTCTAAGGTGTATGAAGTCATGAAACTAGAATTTCATACTGATGTACCATAGTTGCAATGTTTGGTTTCTTGTATTCTATTCCTTCTACAGATGCAAGAGCGGCCTCTATTCCAGTTTAGGATCTTCAACTGGCTCTACCCACTAGCTGGGAAACATAACTGTCACTAGAACTGGAGCCATAATTGCAATTGAACATGTAATATTTGGAATTGGTAAGGGGATATCAGATTCAGCAAAGGGAATTTGAGGAGCTTGTAGGTAGCTTTTGAAATTTGATGGAAGAAGGTATCTCTAAGTTGTAACTACAGTATTTATACTTTAGATTTGATATAAATAAATTTGAAATAGTATAATAGAAACTATAGAACTTGATATGAGCCTGTAACAATAGAAAACCTACTCTTGGACCACAACTACAAATAATTTATTTAAGCTTAAACAGATAGCTAGTCATCTAGAGTATATATTTATCAGCTTAGAAAATATTATTTGTCAACTAACAACCTCTGTACAAGATTTTATATCAAAAAATGAGAATCTTGAGAAATTGACTTTTTGCCATATAAAATATACTTAGCTTTCTGAGTTTCCATAGCTTGAGAAATTATTGTCAAAAGTTTACTTTTTGTTACACTGTTTCTGTTTGTAGTTGGTTGCATTGATTTTCCTCAATTCTATTTTAATACATCTGTTACATTTTTCCACTATATCTTACCTATATAATACACATCATACATGATAAGGAATGTGTTGCAACTCAGTCTTGAGGGAAAATATAATAAAAGTAAAAGTATTACTTTAAGTATTAGCTCAATCATCAATTAAGTATTTCCTTAAATTTAATTAAGTTTCTGTACTTCTTATATTTTATATTAATATACAACAACAATATGAACTTTCTATAAATTGTATTACTTTCCAAATCTATAGACTATGAAGATGAAGATTGTGCAACCTTTTTCAATAACTACAACAATGTTAGAAATATTACTATTATTGAATAAATCAGCTACTACTTGTAATTCAATTTCAAGTAAAGGATATGAATAGTTAAATGAGATTGAAACTGAGTATGAATCTCATGATAAGGAGATAGAAAGTATAGATGGTATATATCTCTAATAGTAAAAATTGATATCATAGGATAAGAAACAAAGAATTTTATTTAAGTTGTATCGCTTATTACTAACTGCTGTCAAAATATAGAAAACAAAGGTGGTAATTCAAATCAAAAGATAATTGAAGTAGGGCTAAAAGCAATTAGATAAACATATAGTCCACCTTTCCAAGATTGATAAAGCTTGTTTCTGTAAGAGAGAATAGTCAAAACAGACTTCTGATATGCAATAGTTTACTTGGATGAAAGTCAATTGTATACTATGGTAACCAAAGAGCATAAACTTCTAACAAGCTGTCTAATAGCTAGTACTACTATAATGTTTGCAAAGTCACATAGAACTAGCAAATACAATAAATATTTATTCTTGGAAATAAAAGATGGTAAACAGGATCAAAGTAAGTGTATGTGTTGAAACAAGTATATTATCGCCTTTACTGGTCAAGTTTGTGGCTCTTCTTCTTTTGCTGGCACTAGATACTAGAAAGGTATTAGGTATATGTACAGCCACTAGACAAAAGTCTTGGTGATGGCGCAATGTGAGACAATCTGTACCACTCCAAATCATGTAATACTCCCCCCGTTTGAATGCCCTGAAACAACGAAGAAAAGCATCAGATGAAATATTAAAAATTACAAATTAAAACATAAATATGAGAACCAAGAAGAAAAAAAGAAATATCAAAGGTCCACTGAGCTAGTATCTTGTATACCAGCCTCTAGCATCAATAACTGCTACAACCCGAGAAGGTATGGAGTGCCAGAGCTTCTCAAAAAAGGAATAGGGAATGGTTTCCCACACGGGCAGTAGGACTTCTACCAGATATTCTCGAATCCTAGCACGGCCCTCTTGTGTATCCATGACATCGGGGTATTGGAGGTAGAGGCGTCGCTTGAGCTCAACCTAGGACTGCTTGACGGGGTTAAGATAGGGTGATAGAGGAGAGTGATCTTGAAGATCAATTCCATTATCGGGGAACCACTTGCAGGTGTCCTTGGCCATATGAACCCGGGCGTTATCTTGCGGGAATAAGGGGTCCCCAACCCCTCTTGCAATACCCTACATGAGCAGTGGAAGGTGCCTATCCACGAGAGTAATGTAGACCTAACAGTTTACTTTGCTCTCTAGGATAGGTACAAAGGGACCCCGGTAACTATGCCAAAAGCATTCCCACCCCATGAGGGCAGTCTTATTGGTGTTCCCTTGAGGCTTGATGCAATCGGCAAGCCATTTCTCTTCTGCCATGTGAAAAACCCATTTTTGGGCTAGGTTGGTGGACTTTCTAACAGTACACTCATCGCTGTTGAGTATACCCTCAAAGTCCTCTGCAATCCAATTTTTCCAGGTAACTGCCCATGCTAATCTTTTCTGCACGTGAGCAGCAGTCAATCAAGTATGTGTGTGCGCAAGCAATTTTTTAATATTGGCTTCACGCAGAACCCAGTCAATCATACGGATTGAGATATGAGGAGCATGATGATTGCTGAGTTCCAATTCTGTCATGCTCTGATCCTCTGTGGCTGTGCAGATGATAGCATGGTGCTCCCTCTGTCTGAGGATAATGGGCCTTCCGGAATGGGAAGCATTGTCAATGTGGCTGCAGTCACATATCAGGGTGAGAAAATTGCGGACATTAGACCAGGAGTGATTGACATGTGTCGCAATGACCAATATCTTTTCGAAGATATGGAAAACGGCAATCATCATGCCTTTTTCCATATCTGACATCTCTCTTCAAGTCGTCTTGGCCTTGTGGCACGAAACTGGCTTCTTCTCAGGTAGCATTTTGGTGTCACATTCACTGATATCTATATGCTTCACATTTGTAGATGGCTGAGTAATCACTGACTCAGCATCACCAAGACTTCTGTCTAGTGGCTGTATTATTAGATGACCTGAAATTAGAAAAGTTAGTTTGTCCTCCAATCTATAAGCATATAGGGCAAGTTAGTAATAGAAGTATATCCAAGAAGATATAAGATCATATAGAGAGGTTTTCTCTTGCAAACTAAAAGAGATTATCATGAGCCTGCTGCAACAAGATTCTACAATTAACGCAATATAAACAGGATAGAACTATGATTACTAGAGTAGAACTAGAGAATCATAATTTACTGCTTTATTCTTCTCTTTATGCATTTTGTATCATGAACTTAAGGAGGAAAGTTTAGCATAACCAATATCTCTTACTAGTTTTTACTGGTATCGGCAAACAAGTCTAAGATTTAAGCAAATGCTTATCAGAGCTCTGGGGAAAGATATTTGTAATCATTGTAGCATACTAAAAGGAAAACTCAGGTCGCAGAAGTGGAAGAACAGAATGCAAAGTAATATTGAACTAGATAAGAGTGTTATAACCGCTGGGGAGGGGATTGATAGTGTTAGGGTACTAGTTGCATCATGGGAAGCCAGAGGGAAAATGGTCGCAATGTGAGAAAAAGGGCTGATTAGTGGAGATTTCATGTAACGGAAGCTTTTGGAAACTGATAGAAGATTACGGCTGCGGAGGAGTAAAGGGTTAGAATGTTAGAGATTAAGTGGTAGAGGATTTTCATTGGTTATATAAAGGGGTGTGCTCCTCTTAGATTTACTTTTTTTATACAACCTGGCAATTTCCTGTCTACATCAGTACTTGGGAATTACAATGTTGTTTCTTCATTGTGTCACCAGAACCTCTGACCCCTAACCCTGATCCCTGAGAACCTGTCCTTAAACCTCTTGGACCTTGATACAAACACGTCTTGTTCATACACTTGCCCCTCCCTGTTGCCTTGCCTACCATGGTGGGCCTTAGACTATCTGCCCTGAACTCCCCCACAGACCCTCCCCATTATCCAAGGTTGTATCTGCAAGGATCCAACCCACACCACATCATGTCGCGATCCATCAAATTCCCTCCTCAGCTTTTCACCAATCTGAACCAGACTGCCAGCTGGTCTAATGAACTGTTAGGCAACCTAATGGATGACTAGAGATACAACTGTGTTACCTGCATCCTAGACATCCTACTCCTGACAGTAAACCTGCTGCCGCCTGCTGACCCCTTGACCAATGAATAGTTGAAATAGCAGCTACAAACTTTGACTGATGAACTTGAGACCATCCACCTTGCTACCACAGAACAGGACCTGGCATGTACCAATGCAATAGTTACCTCGCTCAACAATACCCTAACCAGTGCCCCTGCAGGTCCTGTTGCACCCACTAGTAGCAGTAAGAAAGTATCAAGCCTGAACCCAGAAAGGTTCACTGGTACCATGGACAAGTGCAGCCACTTCACTACCAAACTCTGCATAAAGCTCCATGAGTATGGCCCACCAGTTTGACAATGAACAATAGTGTCTGGAATATACTATTGGCCTCCACCAGGGACCTGCCTTCCTACCTGTACAACCCAGTATCACAACTGCAGGTATCAACCACACTGATACAGAGGCACTATTGGTAGAACTAGACCAGGCCTTTGGGGATTCCAACTGCAAGGCCATGGCAGAAATGAGACTCAGGAACCTCGTCCAGAAGAACGGCACCAATGTGGAACACCTACCAGATTTCATGTGCCTGGTGGCCGCTACGAACTGAAATAATACTGCTCAGTAGAGTGCCCCCTACTAAGGTCTTAGCTCAGAGCTGCAGAACACCCTGACCAACATTGCCAACCCTCATGAGACACTAACTGTATATGCCAACTTGTTAAAGAAGCTGGACAACACTATCCGGGCCCATGTAGCTGACAAGAAACATTCCTCCTCCTTCTCATAGTACACCTCTGCAGCCACTCAACCCCACTCCTAGTACGACCACAGCTAGGGGTGTGGCCACAGACCCTATAGACCTCTCGGCAAGACGTTGCACCTTGCCTGAGTCACAGTGGGCTACCTGGATCAGAAGGGGACTCTGCCTATAATGTGATGGTCATAGACACATGGCTCGACAATGCCTGAACAAGAGACCCCGCTACCTGCAACCCACCACCACCTTGCAGTCCAAGCCCCACATGGTCCCTGAAGGCATCCAGCCAGAATCAGAACAGTGGGGAAACCAGTCATTCCCTGTGCAGAATACGGTACTAGCATGGGACATGCTAAGTGTTTTTCTTGTCCATCTATATCTGGTTTGTCTTTGGATCAAATGGAGAATGAAATTGCAGATAACCAGTTGGTGATCACCTGTAATATCATAGACAACCAAAGTGTAATCTGTTCCCATGCTCTCATCAACTCTGGAGCTATTGGGTATGCATTCATGAATAAAGACTTCCCTCGCTGCCACTACCTCCCCTTGTTTCAGTTACAAGAAACCATTTAATCAGCAGCAATAGATGGTAGGCTGACCCGCTTCGGCACTATTACCCACTTGACCCAGACAGAGCTGAAGATCAATGACCAGCTAGAGGCCCTGCTGGCCTTTATCACCATACTAGGTGGATACCTTCGGAACCTTGGCATGTCTTGGCGCAAACATTATGATATGACCGTCTGATCGGCCAGCAATCCCATTACATTCTAGTCCCACTATTGACCAGAGAACTGTACCCCCTATGTGACTGGTATGCAGAGAGTGCAAGGCAAGATCCTCTATTTCCTTGAAGCCTATGCCATCAAATGAGCCCTGAGACACACGGTACTCGGAGAACAAGAGGTGCAAGACATTGTCCCCCTTGAATATCTAGAGTTTATGCCCCTATTCCTGGAAAAAGAATACAATTAGTTACTGCTACACCAACCAGACAACGACACCATTCTATTGCTACCCTGTCTTAGACCCTTGTTCAGCCCACTGTACAACCTGTCCCCCCCGCGATGGAGGAACAGTGAGGCTAGCTCGGGGACAACCTTGGGAAGAACTTGATCCGACCCTTCACTCCACCAGTGGCCTCCCCTTCCCTGCTTATCAAAAAGAAGGATGGATCCTTACAATTATGCATAGAATATCAGGGTCTGACATACAAGACAATCAAGGATAGCAGCCCCTTAACCCGTTTAGTGGAGACCTTTATGTAAATGTTTAGGGTCAAAGTCTTTATCGAGCTGGATATCTGAGGAGTGTACAACATAATCCGTATAAAGGAATGAAAAGAAAGGAAACCCGCCTTCCGAACCCAATATAGTCTCTATAAATCTAAGGCCATGCGGTTTGGCCTCACCAATGTCCCCGCCACCTGTCAGGCATATATCAACAAAGCCCTACAGCAAGGATTGTACCACTTCTGTACTGCCTATTTGGACGATATTCACATCTGTGGTGAAATCGAGGAGGAACATATCGAGCACGTCCATTCGGTCCTGAAAGCCCTAGATGATGCCAAGTTAGAGGTTAAGCCCCACAAATTTCAGTTTTATGTGGACCACTTTGTATATCTTGGGTTCCTTATCACTACCCAAGGTATCCAAATGGCCAATGCCAAGGTGGGGACTATAATCGCCTGGCCTCTCCCCGAGTTTGAGTGGTATGTGTGGGCCTTGCAGGGATTTGACAACTTCTATCACAGATTTAGCAATGCTTATTCCCATCTAGCCCAGTCCCGTACTGCTCTGACCAAGTAGGACCTACTATTCATTTGGACTACTGAGTATTAGGGTGCTTTTGAAAACCTCAAGAAGGTCTTCACCACCCGTGTTCTAGCACGTACCAATTTCTCCAAGGAACTGATCATCGAAACTGACATCTTAGATTTCATATCCATGCATGTTATGTTCCAATATGACGATAATGGTGTACTTCACACTATTCTCTTCTACTCCTGCAAGCACACCCAGGCTGAATGTAACAATGACATTTATGACAAGAAACTCTCAGCTGTAGTCCTTACTTTTGAGGCATGGAGATGCTATCTCATAGGCCATAAGGTCACGATCTTGGCCAACCAGTCCAACCTGCAGTACTTCACTACCAATTGACTCTGGAACTCTAGAGAAGCCCTGTGGTCGGAATTCCTCATTCAATCTGACTATGACATCAAATACCACCTTGGAAAACTCAACAGTGAACCAGATGCATTAACCTGAATGCCAGGGCGGATGGAGCAAGACGAGAAGCAATCGTAAGAACATCAGATGCAGGGAGCATTGAAGCCCGATAACATGGGTTTGTTGGTGAACACCATGATGGCCGCAGATGCATCCCTCCTGAAAAATCTTTGGCAGGAAGGCTATAACGCTAACACAACCCTGACAGGGATCTTGAGAGTACTAGACTCAGGTCACTGCCATTTCTATCTGATCTGCCTTGCAGAATGATTTAGGAAGGGGAACCAACTCCATATGGAGACTGCATCTATATCACCCTCCATCCAAGCTTGCAGCTGAGACTAATCCAAGAAACCCAGGATGGCCTGACTAAAGCACACACTGGTAGAGCCAAAACCTATGCACTGGTTTCCTGCCATTTCTGCTGGCCTGGCATGTATCGCGATATAGTTCATTTCATGAAGAACTGTCACACTTGCCAAAGGAGCCACATGTCGCGCTACACCCCCTTCGGTGTACAGTGTCCACTCCCAGTACCCCACAAACCCTGGTAATATATGTCCATGGATTATGTTACTAGTCTTCCCCGGAGTCAGAGTCGCGATATTGTGTTCGTCGCGGTGGATAGGTTCACTCAGATGAGCCACCTGATCCCCAGCCGAACTACGATTGATGCCTGATACTAGCCAAGTTGTACCTCAAATATGTCTGGAAGTACCACGGTCTTCCCACTACCATCACCTCGGACTATGGCACTCAGCGTACCTCAAATGCTGGCAGGTAGTTGGTGACCGTTTGCAGGTATCCTAGAAACTCTCAACAGCTTTCTATCTCCAGACCGATGGCTAGACCAGAAGAATCAATACTATCATAGAGCAATACCAATTAGCCTATGTCAACAATCAATAGGACGATTGGCCTCTTTTGCTCCAGGTGGCAAAATTTGCAGCCAAGAACCCTGCCTCCGAATCCAGCAGCCTGTCCGCGTTATCTACCACTCATGGTTGTGACCTGCGAATGGACTTTCTCAACACTCGGGAAGGACCCCAAGCGGTGTCCGAAGCTGGGGTATTCCTATAAGACTTGAATGACGTCCACTGCAACCTTCATTGCGAGATTGCCTATGCCAGGATTATCAGCAAGTCTATGCTAACCGGGGATGCTTACTGGCCCCCTACTTCTGGGGTAGTCAACAAGGTCTAGGTCAATGTCAGAAACATCTGAACCTGCCGACCCTTACAGAGGCTGGACGACAAACATCTCTGCCCCTACCCCATCACTACGTGAATAAGCACCAATAACCATTGCCTTGATCTTCCTCCCTCGATGAGGATGTGCAATATGTTTCATGTTTTCTTGCTTGAGCTGACGGATGGGAACCCGCTGCTGGAACAGATTGTACCTGCTCTGCGACTGGTAGAAGTGGACAGAGAGGATGAATGGCAAGTGGAGGGGGTCCAGGATGCCAAGATAGTACAGGGATGGCTGAGGTGCCTGGTTCCATAGAGTGGATATGAGGAAGCTGCCTGGGAACCTGCCAAAACAGTCAATGGATAACCCATGATCAACGTGTTCCACTACCACTACCAGAACAAACCAGGCGCCTTTTCCAAGTAATGAACATGTACCTCAGAGGTCTTCATTGTAACAGAGGAGGGCTGGTGTTACAGCTCCCGAGCAGGAGATTGATAGCTTTAGGGTACTGGTCGTATCTCTGGAAGCCGGAGGAGATATGGTTGCAACCTGAGAAAAAGGTGTGGTTAGCCGAGGTTTCGTATGATGGAACCTCATAGAAACTGATGAAAGATCAATGGTGCCTAGTAGTAAAGGGTTGAGATGTTAGGAATTTGTCAGCCAAGAATTTTCCTTAGTTATATAAAGAGGTGTGCCCCACTTAGATTTACTTGTCTCACACAACCTGGTAATATCCTGTCGACACCTGTACTTAGGAATTGCAACTTTATTTCTTCACAGCCTCACCAGAACCTCTGACACCTAACCCTGATCCCAGAGAACCTGTTCTTGAACCCCTTGCGCCTTGATACAAACATATCTTATTTGTATACTTGCCCCTCTCAGTTGCCTCGCCTACCGTGATATGCCTTGGACTATCTGCCCTGAACCCCCTACAGACCCTCCCTATTACAAAGAGACAGATACGGACTCCAAGAGAACTTAATCAACATTGTAAGTAGTATTGAGAATGTTACAAGCCTTCAGAGACTAGTATCTTGCAAGCAACATCCAATCAACGAAATATAGCTTGCGATTTATTTGACTTCCAACCTTTAGTTGCGATATCTAAGCTTCCTCAACAACCTGGCTAATGGTACTTCTTTTCTCCCTTCAGGTTATATTCTTTTATAATTGTGCATGAAAACAAGAATTACAATAAGTATTACTATCTACTCTATACTGAGACACAGCAACCAAAAGGTCCTAATAAGGTTGTATTTCTACTCTACTATTACCTAACATCTGGAGGTAGAATGAAGCCTCATATTTATCTTTGGAGTGATGATTGTGGAGGTCAAAATAAGAATAAGACCTTGACAGCTTATCTTTGTTGATTAGTTCAGCAGGAGTGAACAGATAGTATTGAACTCTGTTCTCCGATCAAAGGTCCTACCAGAAACTCTGTTGATCATAGATTTGGAACAACTAAGTAGAATACTTCTAGCAGAAATATCTGGATACCAACTAACTATAGTGCTGTTGTTATAAGCTCTACATCGAATAATACTGTAGAATGAATTAATCTATTTGATAAGGGGACAGATCAAGGTGTATTTTTTGACTGGAAGAAATCACTAAGTTTACTCCTTAAACCTCTTAAGAGAATTCAAGATTTTTACAACTTTCTTTTTCACAAGAAATTTGCTAGAAGTATAATAGTAAAGAAGTTTCCACTAGATGAGTGCCAGAGATTTGATCTTACTAAGTTTGGATTAATATTAGAACAGATTTGTACTATAACATCCAAAGATCTTCAACCTATTGGTTTGAACCCAGGAAAGTAATTTGATATGTAGAGTAAGTATAGCTTATATACTTCTGAGCATATTCAATCTACATGGCTTTATACAAAGCCTACTAAGCAAACTGTTAACCAAGCTTAGTCAATTAAAATAGTAAGAAGTAACGAATCAGATAATGGCAATATATCGTGTCTATCTACAACTGAAATAACTAGGGAAGAAATAAGAGAGAAGAGCAGTCTGGAGATTGCAGGTATGAAAGAGGAAATTTTAACTAACGCTTCTAAGCAAAAAGGCCGTTCACCTGGATCCAAAAATAAATAGCCCTGAAAAACAGTATAATTAAAGTGTTTTTCAAAATTCTAATTTCATAGAATACGAGTAGCAGTATTGAAGTAAATTTTACTAGTCTTTAATTAATATTTAAGTTTTTTTTGAATATATAGTTGGTGTTCAAAGTATATATAATTATAAAATAGTAGTTATCTCTAAACCTGTTTTGTGGGTCATTCTGGTTGCCATGTACTTCCCTGCTCTTAACCTTGTTATCTTATAGTGTGATTTCAATTGGTACAGGCTTATATTATTGTTCTACTATTGAATTCTGGTAAAGTTGAATTGCTATATTCCCTTAATCAATAAAGAAATAAATAAGCTAAAGTTGAATAGCAATATTTTATTGATCTAAAAGAAAACAAATATATTCAAGTTGAATAGCAATATTTTATTGATCTAAAAAGAAATAAATAAGTTAAAGTTGAATAGCAATATTCTATTAATTTAAAAAGAAATAAATATGTTCAAGTTGAATAGAAATATTCTATTGATCTATAAAGAAATTAATATGTTTAAGTTAAGGCGTAATATTCTATTGAGCTGCAAAGAAATAAATACATTTAAATTGAGTAGCAATATCCTATTAGGCCGTGAAGAAATTATATTAAGTTGCAAAACTGTATTAATAGACAATACTATGTTGAGCTACAAAAGGTTGTGTTAAGTCACAGGTCATGTTGAGCAGGCAAGTGATGTTAAGCTGAGAAGTAGTATTCATTACAGGGTGGTGCAGCCTGGGTTTTACCCATGGTAGCCCCACCATTACACCGGCCTGGGGGTTGTGTAACAGCGGGGCCGCTATTGGTAAAACCTGCCCCGTCCCATTCCGTGACAAACACTACATAGTTCCTTTCTTCATCTCTCTTCCTCAATAACTACTTGGACACACTATTACTTTCCACACCCATCCATCCTTCCTGGTACCTGTACATCTTTCCAAGTTTTTCTATCACTATACTAATAAAATATGGAATAGCAACCACTTAGTTTTTTACCTTTTTCAAAACTTCCAATCTATTTTTTTTGGCAGTAAAGATAAGGGAAAAATTTATTACACTTCTTGGATAATATTTGAAATAGGTAATATAATGTCTTTGTTTAGAATGGAATTACAAAGAGGTCAGGAGTGTTAGCAGAATAAAGTCATCACTGAGTTTGACTGAGATAGAAGGGGAGTTTACAGAAAAAGCTGCTATATCTGGTTAGTAAGAGTACCATTATCCTACTTTATGATACTCTAGAGTTATCTAATTAATTTGTCGGAGTATTTAAGACAAGCCTACCATCATCGAATAGCAAATCAGCAAGCAGTTCCTATGCTGTCAGTACTTTCACACTACTCAGTCTCTATACTACTCCTCAATTCTAATCTTGCTCAACCTGGTCCATTATCATACCCTTTGATATTTATTACACATATCAATTCCTAGAAAATATTGGAGTTAGAACATAGGGATATTTCATGCTCAAATTGTAAAGCACTACACTGGATTGAGGAGCAAATTTAGCAGAATACCAAAACTTCCCCCAAGTTTGAGTCCTGCTGCAAGAAGGAAGATACTGTTTTGGCAAATCTAGTAGAAACACCAAATATCCTGATAAGATTACTCACTACTGAGGGGACAGATGGCAAGTACTGCAGAAAATATATTCACAAATACAACTGTGCACTCTTCTTTATCTCACTTAGATATTTGCCCAATGAGAGGTCAGGTCTTGTTGGCCAAGATATTCAGTGCTTTCAAATTCATAGAGAGTTGTACTACATCCAAGGCCCTCTGAATCTGTTACTCCAGCAGCAACCTTACTTTCCTCTGCTATTCTGCTATGCTCCTCAGTTTGCAGCCAATATAAGACAAAGAAATGATACAAATCTGTAACAAGGAATATTGCAAGCACTGACAAACATGCTGCATAATAGCAATCCTTTTATTGCACTTTATAAAACAGCAAAGGAGAGACTTGTTCAGCAAAATCACTTGAATTTAGGAGAAGTGGTACACATCTTATTAAACCCGCAGTTATGACTCATTCTAGAGGTTGGAGCTGATTAGCAGCATTATAATCCCTCTACTGCTAATAAAGCAGCAATGGTATTGTCTTCAGAATATGACAAATCATGCTTTCAGAATGTTGTTCTTACAAAGAAAACTGTGAAGGGTAAGGCAGGATTTTCATTGATCCATACAAACTATGCAGGATATATGCCTTTGCATTGTATGTTGTTGTTCCTACAAGGCGAGCTTGGATAGTATTGAGGACTGCAGTTACAAAATCCAAATAGTCACTGGGAAGTGACACGTTTTCCTGAGCAGGTATTTTACTGCTACCAATTACATTTCTGTCATAATGAGAGTCCAGTTCCAATGCTCCCTGAACAACTCTTTCAACAATACTTGCTTGACACTGGGGCATGCTGTGATCAAGGTAAGCTGTCTTTGTTGCAATCACATCAAGGAAACCTGCGTGCAGATGTCTATAATGGACTGGTTGATGTTATGCATAATTCAAACCTGAATCCTATAAATATATGGCACTTTTACATATAAGATGAACTGGCATAGGGTAATGAGCATGTCATATGATAATTGGCAAAAGGTCACGTGTTCGATCCCAGGGTCTGTCAGAGTATGTAGCGTATGAGTTAATTTCTACCAATGCGACAGGGAGACAAAATGATCAAATACACTATCAGGCAAGGTCGCTGGCCCTGTGTCTTTTACTGAGTCTGCAGCAGAGGACTCACCGCTATCCTGCCAACGTCAAACGAAGTAAATCGTAGGTTGCTTGTGGAGATAATGTAACGACCCAGCATACAGGAGCTACGGTAGCCGGAACCTACACCCATACAGGTAGCCCGGAGGCGAACTGGTAGGAACCGGCAGGCAAGTGAGTACTTGACCTACAGAGACCCGATGGCCCGGGCTCCGAGATGAGCAGACTTAGTGGACACAAGTATTTAGGTACATGGCTACGCCCAAGATTGGTGTCAGCGTACTTAGGGACCTATGAAGGGCCAATACACAGCTAGGCTGGGTAACTAGAGAAAGGCCGAGTGTGTCTATCCCCGGAAGTGGGATAGATAGGGTAACAGGAGAAAATCCACTTGTCAACCGGACAAGATTACCCTACCCACAGAACAGGGTTACCCTGCCTTGAGGCTTGGATTACCCTGTTCAAGGACCTGAGTTACCCTACCTGCCAATACGAAGTCCCTCGGGGAGTTTGGGAAAAATGACTGGAATGTTTGTCACACGAAGCCATGCATAATACTGGAATCTGGGGTTCCGGGAGATGCTATTGGGCGAGCTACGCAGCTACGGAGAAGCTGTAAATTGAAGACATTATTCCTATCATGCCCCTCCGGCCCCGCCTTGAGGCCCGGACGTCATGGGCAAACGGTTGCGTAGTTGTGTGCAGTCTAGCAAAGGAGGATCTTTGGAGACCCGCTTGCAACACCGTATACGTTGCTGCCGTCCGGTCGACCGTAAGCTGTTCGCAGGATATATAAGGGGGCATAGGGTGGAAGGTGGAGTACCTCCTCCAAGTTGTTCGGAGTAAAACGGACCAAAACTGACGGAGTTAACGGGAGTTAACCGTGGGGGTCCCGAAGGTAGTCCCGGGTGGTGCCGGGACGACTGGGAACGTTTTGCACCTACCACGCCCAAGGATGTCCCCAACGCCATAGGCTCTGAGAGGGAAGTGCAGAGACACTAAAAGCATGATTCCTACCGCAGGTAAGGTGTATCCGAGGTAGTGGTCATGGGTAGCGCCCATTGGATCACTCCTGGACCACCGTACCCTGCGGAAGACACCGGAAGCCCGAGACTCGTAAATAGTAGATAGATAAACCGCTCACGGTAGCTTCCGGCGTCAAGAAGAAATCAACGCGCATGGGAAGGGTGTCATAGATAGTCTAGTTCAGCAAGGGGTCTTGACAGTTAGCCACTGGCAAGTCCCCGATGCGCAGAGGTTTTCACTCCGGCGGGCAGAATGGAAATGCGCCGCAGAAACGATATGCACATATGGTGAACGCCGACTAGAGCGGGTCGACACATACATGCCCGAAGGGGGTGTCAGGAGACGTGTCGGACCGCCCTTAGCGGAGAAGGGTGTGCTCGAATAGTTGGAGTAAACTGATGGGGGAGTTTCTGGCATAAGATAAAACTACCTGAAAGTCTATGCGAGAACTCTCCTACTCCAACAATCAATCCTCTCGAGACCTTAATTGAGTGAAGCGTCAGGCTTAACGATATTAAGTTTTACCGTCTACTTTACTCTTACATCTGTGTGAACTTTTGGCGATAAGTTTGAAGTTGTTTGGTGCGGTCGCAACCTTGGGATCCATCTTCCTAGGGGTGCCCCCGTTACAGTATATCGTTAAGCGAGCTCCTCGCTTAACTCCTCTCCTGATTAATTGTTTTTCGACCTTCGGCACTGACCTTGCGTGAATACTGGTAACCTTGTCTCGAACAAGTAGCCCAGGGTGGAAAGCGCAATGGCTAGTATCGAACGTCGACCTAGAATGGAATCCAACTCGGATTCAGACCTTGACCTTGACGAGAACTCCGCCAACACATTTCGTGCTTCGGTGTTCGCGGACGTCCGCGGTATTGAATGGGACGGTCACCAATTGCTCCTGGAGGCCGCCCCTATTCAACTACCTGATGAATGTGTTGATCTTATGATTACAGACCCTCGCGCTGCGGCGCTTTCGTTCTTCCAAGACGCCGCCCTCGTCCACAACATGCTCCCTCCTCCACCGCAAGGAGTACCCTTTAGCGAGTTCTCCCGCGAGTTCGTCGAACCTTACATCGTCCGGGAGGTATCCAAGTCGATTGAGGATGCGAAGCGGGAACTGAAGAACTGGAATGCCCAGCAGCAGCAGGTGTTCCGTAAACAGATTACTACGGCAGCGGTGGAATGGATGAAGGTACAGCAGGAGGCATACCTGCGAATGTTAAGAGACCAGAAGGCATTGAAGGATCGTATGGCAGCGCTGGAAAGGGCCTTCGCGGGAGGTTATAGTATTGATGCTGAGAATGACGTACTGATGATAGAGGCGGCGCCCCCACTCCCACTTGTCCACACGAAGCTGGAGAACTTCGGGATGGAACTGGCTATGAGAGCCCGGGATGAACAGTGGAGGGCGTACCTAAGCCCCGTGGGCATACGGATGTTGGAAAGCCTCAAGGGGGAAGGATACAGTTATACCTCGTCCTTCACAAGAGCATCAACAGGCTCGCTGTCTGTCCCCTCCTCGATCGCCCGCAGTCGTTCAGGAAGTCCGGCGATTGGACCAACCGATGGGCGTCGGGTTAAGAAAAGGACGTCCAAGCCAAAGGGTATCACAGCACCAGATACACCTGACCCTACTCCTCGGCCGACCCCCGCTCCCATTAACCCCCCTGCAACACCGTCGGTTGCAACTCCCGTACCTCCTATTGCTGCCCCAAGACCCACACCTTTACCAGTTTCATTGCCCCCTCCTGATACCTTCCCTGTCGCAGCTTTCCCGCCAACAGTATCGGCTACCCCAGGGTACCGACCGCTGCGTGCGGCTTCACCTGGATTCTTTGAACAGGTCAGGCGCCAGGAAGAGCGAGCACCCATGGCTCCATCACGAGGGACTCCGATCCCCGGACCTGGGACACCCGCTCGTTCCGTTCCTTGGGCACCCGTGATTCCCTCTGCCCCCTCAAAACCAACTCTTCCCTCCATCCTCCCCACGATCACTAGTGGTGAGTCGGACAGCCAAGACGAGTACTGTCTGTCGGGCTGCAAGTCGGAAGAAACCCGTATGGGGTGGATTCATTACCACACGTACGGGTGCAGGAAGGGACCACGGACCCCGGTAAGGCACCGAAGAAGACAGAAGGAGGGAGACGGACGACCAACATGTGGGTACTGTGGGTCATGGAGACACGCGGGGCCCCCAATGCAACCTTTGAGTTGTCCAGAGCTTCAGTCGTTTCTGGCGATGACTCAGGCGGCTCCGAACCCAACTCCTGAGAGTGGGCAACGACCTGTTCCACCACCGGCATCAGTACCATCAGGGGCTAACCCCCCCGAGGATGGGAATCAGGATGGCCAGGAGGAAAGGTTTGATGGGTATGATAGACCCCGCGAGACCCCAGGTGGAAATACCGGGGGTAGTGGAGGTGGAAATGGACCACCTGTCGGTGGTACTACGGGAGCAGGTGGAGATCCTGGGGACTCTGACCATGATAGCTCGGATGATGATGATGCCGATTCTCTCCCCGACTTGACCCCTTTTCTCGGCGCTCGCAAGGATGACTGGAGCGACGAGAAGAAACGACGGTGGGACCGCCGTGCTAAGAAGCTGTCAAGGGAACTACGGAGTAGGGCGGCTGCACGACCATCATCTAGACAACGGCAGAAGAAGCCGGAAAAGCTGAGCGGCATTCCGGCGTTTAAGGGAAAGGTCACCGAACTCGCCAGCTTCTTGACGCTGGTAGAGGTTAAGTTCGAGTACTTTGCTGGGTGCAGGTTGACCGATATGGACAAGGTGAACCTGGTGATCCCCCTTCTAGAAGATACTGCCCGAACATGGTATCTTGGGCTGCACTCCCACATCAATAAGGAGGCAGCCAAGCGTACCGGAGTTCCAGTTAATAACAGTAACCCGTTAAGAACGTGGAAAGGATTCCGGGAACGGCTTGAACGGAGTTTCGGCGGTGACCAAGCGGAACGAGACCGATCCCTCCTTGAGTGGCGAGACCTAGTGATGAAGCCACATCACATCGATGAGTACCTGGACAAGATAATTGACTATATGTATAAGCTTAGCTATACAGACCCTGTGCAGGTACGAGATAAGGTACGGTCGGGCATTACTCAAGAAGTGAGGAACGCGTGGGCACTGAAGGAGCCCCATCCCACCGACTTGAACGACTACCTTGATCTTCTTCGGAAGGTTGGACACACACTGGAAGACAACACCCGGTTCAGCAACCGAGTTATCCACCCTGTCCAACGGTCTCAACCAACGGACAAGAAGGAGGATAGGTCCTCAACTTCCGGAAGGTTTAAAAAGAAGGATAAAGGTTCGGGCAGACAGAACCAGCGGTCTGCCAAACCTACTAATTTCAATGCGGGGAAACAGGCAAAGCCGGGGACTTCTGAGTATGCCCTGGCGCATAAGGAAATCCCGTCGACTTTGACCGAACGTCGGAGAAAGCACAACCAGTGCACCAAGTGTGGACAAACGGGTCACTTTTGGAGAAAGTGCACCGCGACGTCCCCAGTCGTTAGTTCGTCCAAACAGGCTCGTGGGTTGAAACGGTCAGCCCCGGTAAGCGAGCCCTCAGGTACGGACAAGCGACTAAAGCGCATTGAAGCGCCACCTCCGGCTACCTCGTCAAAGATACTTGAAGTCCGACAGGCATCACCTCAGATTATGGAGGTTGATACTGACGGCTCAGAATAGGTAAGACCCCATTCTGCGAAAGGTATAACCTTAATAACCTGTATCCATAGACCCCTGCGGGATGGATGAAAAGGAGCCCCGGAAGTGGCTTCTGGGATGGGTAAGTACCCCTCTACTGCATGAACGACCCTGATGCTGACTACACCCAGGTGGTGTGGGCAGATAGATGTTGAAGGCCGTGTGCGGTGGACAGGGTGATCTCTCCTTTGTGGGTTTTCAGGTTATTTCCTTTGTTCTAGTTATTTGTATTTCTTTCAGGATTTCTTTACTGGGACGGACAAGTCATAGGATATTATTTTCGGTTGAGGCTGGGAGAGATCTCGCTCGCGGAGACGCTCGACATTGGGGAAGCAAGGTTGCTTCGCTTGGAACCGGTCCAAGAGCGGACCTCTACCCACCTCGGGAAAATTTGTTATGGTTAGTACAAGCGGGATTAGTTCAGGCTGGACTTGATTGAATAAATGATACTATGATCAAGTTTACCTGAGGAGGGTTTAGTACCCGAAATCATGCTGGCGTGATAGTAAACACCCTAGCTATTGATAAAACGATTCCCAATCCCTTAACGTTTACCGACCCGTTGTGGCCGCTCTTGTGTCGAAAGGCAAGAGATCAGAATTAGTAAGCCAAGATGACTAAGTCCCTAAGACAAGTGAAGAGGCAGAAGCGTGATAACTTGCCTCGCCATACCAAGTCTATCCACCTGAGGGTAAGGCTAGACTGGAAGATTGGAGCTAGACAGGTAAGCGCTGAGGCGCTCCTGCTACTCGACAGTGGAGCTACTGGGCCAGTGCTTAGTAGCCGATGGGTTAAACAAACGCAGGCACCATGTGTACGACGAAAGGTACATGTGCCGATAAGCGACGCAAGCGGTAATCACATTCCGGGGTCAGGTCTGCACTATACCAAATCATTGGACATGAGAATAGGCGACCACCATAACGAAATGCGGTTTGAAGTCGCGGACATGCCCGACACCAAGGTGGACGGGTACCTACCTATGTCTTGGTTGAAGGACCATAATCCCGACATAGATTGGAAAACAGGATCACTAACCTGGCGCTCAGATTTCTGCAAGGCTAATTGCCTGGCAGAGCAGGGGCGGTTAGTGTTCATGACCGATGAAGAGTTGCTAGCTGAAGACCCTAGTAATGTGTACCTGTTGGAAATTGTACAATTCTCCGATGAGGAAGGTGCTGACATTACTGTCAAGCTACTCCCTGAGTATAAGGACTACGGGGACATCTTCAGTCAAGAACGGATTGAGGCCTTGCCGGAGCACTCAAAGTATGACCACACGATCGAGTTGCTACCCGGGACTCAACCTCCGTTTGGGCCTATCTATCCGTTATCGGAAAAGGAGCTTAAGGCACTCCGGGAATATCTCAATGACATGCTGCGAACGGGGAAGCTACGGCGATCCAGTTCCTCAGCAGCAGCCCCTATCCTCTTTGTGCCAAAACCAGATGGTACATTAAGACTGGTAATAGATTACCGAGGGCTGAACAAAATCACGGTGAAGAGCAAGTACCCTCTACCGCTGATGAATGAACTGCGAGATAGGTTAGGAAAAGCCGTTGTGTTCACTAAGTTGGACTTGAAAAACGGCTACTATCTTCTGAGGATGGCAGAAGGTGAGGAATGGAAGACGGCCTTCCGGTGCAGATATGGACTGTATGAATACACGGTCATGCCGTTTGGGTTATGTAATGCCCCGGCAACTTTCCAGAGCATGATAAATGAGGTCTTTCGAGATCTCATGGATGAAGGAGTCATCGCGTATATGGATGACATCCTGATCTACTCCGAAACTATGGAAGAGCACGTCGCGATGGTAAGGCGTGTAATGGAGAAATTGCGGAAAGCTAGACTATGTGTAAGTATGAAGAAGTCCAGTTTCCACCAACGGGAGGTTGAATTCCTCGGATATAGGATCTCCGATATGGGGATCTCTATGTTGTCGGAAAAGGTGCAGACAATCAAAGACTGGGCACCTCCGACATGCGTCGTCGACGTTCAAAGCTTTATGGGCTTTGCCAACTTCTATCGTCGGTTCATAGAAGGGTTCAGCAAGATAGCGAAACCCCTCACGGACTTGACAAAGAAGGATGTCCGATGGGAATGGACACCTGCATGTGAGCAGGCCTTCAATCATTTAAAGGAAGCGTTCACGTCCAAACCTATCCTAGCACATTTTGACCCTGAACGGCCAACACGGCTAGAAACCGACGCTAGTGACTTTGCATTAGGAGCCGTTCTCTCCCAGTTATGTGAGGATGAGAGATGGCATCCGGTGGCCTACCATAGTAGGAAGTTTCACCCAGCAGAGATCAATTATGATGTCCATGATAAGGAAATGACTGCCATCGTGGCGGCATTCAAGGAATGGGATCATCTGCTGCGCTCAGTAACGGACCAATTGGTGATCTATACGGATCATAAGAACTTGGAGTACTTTAATAGTACCAAGGTCCTTAACCGAAGGCAGCACCGCTGGGCTGAATTCCTGCAACCATTTAACTTCAAGGTGGTTTACCGAGAAGGACGGTTGAATGAGAAGGCGGATGCTTTGTCGCGGCGTAGGGACTACCGCCCTGAAGGGGGGAGTGATTTTCCGCCACAGTCGTTTTTTCGCCCCGGACAGTGGGTCGGGAGCCAGGAACGGGACATCTTGCGACCACAGGTGTTGCAAGTGTGCCAGGGATTTCGGCTCAAGTCGTCCTTTTTGGATCAGTTGCGGGTAGCGATAAGCGAAGACCAGGAGTACTTAAGGATCCTGAAGGCAACAGCTGCAGGTGACAAAGAGGTCGACCGACATTTCACGACGGAAAAGGGCTTACTCCTGTACAAGAACAGGTGGTATGTTCCCAACGGTCAGAATCTGAAGCAGACAATCATGAAGGCAGAACATGACTCCCGAATCGCGGGACACTTCGGGACTTACAAAACCATTGGCAGGGTGAGGGCTAACTTCTACTGGCCTAAGATGGATGAGCACATCACTGACTATGTGCGGACATGTGACGCATGCCAAAGAAATAAATCCATCAGGCACAAGAAGTTCGGGCTGCTGGAACCTATCGATGTTCCTATGCGGCCTTGGACAGCAATTTCAATGGATTTCATTGTCGCGCTGCCAGAGTCCGAAGGGTATACCAAGATCTGGGTCATAGTAGACAGATTTTCGAAAATGGCCCATTTCATACCCCTGACCACTGAGGTACCTATCAAGGAGCTTGCCTTGATATTCCTGAAGGAGGTTTGGCGCCTTCATGGACTGCCAGAGTCAATCATCTCCGACCGAGATAGCCGATTCACATCCAAGTTCTGGATGAGTCTGATGCACTTGCTGCAAGTGAAACTAAACGTTTCGACTGCATTCCACCCAGAGACTGATGGGCAAACCGAGAGGGTTAATCAGACACTGGAGCAGTACTTGCGTAGTTACTGTTCCTATCAACAGGATGACTGGGTCTCGCTGCTACCCCTTGCGGAGTATGCGTATAACACCTCAACATCAGAATCCACCAGGTTGTCACCATTTGAGATCAATTATGGGTTCAACCCATGGACAAACTGGTCGGGTGTTGTGTCTGACAACCAAGGGATACACCCAAGTAGTGAACTCTTGGTTAAGGAATGGGAAGGAACCTGGCAACAGATTCGAGAAACGATTCAACGGGCACAGGAAAGGCAGCGGAAATGGCATGACCAGAAACGGCTGCCATCCCCGGACTATGTTACCTTGGAAGATGTGGCTGCTGGGCGGGCTAAGAAAGCGGACCGCGTGATGTTGAACCGGAAGAACATCCGCACCAAGCGTCCCATGGAGAAGCTGGACCACCGGATGTTTGGCCCTTTCGTGGTCAAACGTCGGGTGGGTACCCGAGCATACGAACTCCAATTGCCCACCCGATGGAGCATCCACCCGGTTTTCAATGTCACGCTGCTGGAACCCTATCGCGAGGATCCGGAATCGGGTAGGATCAAGGAGATCCCTACCCCAGAGCTCGTGGACAATGAGCCCAGTTACGTCATCGAAGCTGTTGTGGACAGTCGCTGGTATGGTGGAACAAAGGCGAAGTTTCCGTCGCGCTTTGTCCAGTACCTGGTTTCATGGGAAGGCTATGGAGCTGAGGAGAACTCATGGGAGCCCTATGAGATGCTAGAAGGGACAGGCTTACAGGCCATGCTAGATTTCCACCAAAGATATCCGTCCAAGCCCAGGGACCATCGGGTCTTGGGGGAATCGAGTCGTGGAAACAAAAGACGACGCTAAACGGTCCGGGACGGACCGTAGAGAAGAGGGGAGTGATGTAACGACCCAGCATACATGAGCTATGGCAGCCGGAACCTACACCCATACAGGTAGCCCGGAGGCGAACTGGTAGGAACCGGCAGGCAAGTGAGTACTTGACCTACGGAGACCCGATGGCCCGGGCTCCGAGATGAGCAGACTTAGTGGACACAAGTATTTAGGTACATGGCTACGCCCAAGGTTGGTGTCAGCGTACTTAGGGACCTATGAAGGGCCAATACACAGCTAGGCTGGGTAACTAGAGAAAGGCCGAGTGTGTCTATCCCCGGAAGTGGGATAGATAGGGTAACAGGAGAAAATCCACTTGTCCACCGGACAAGATTACCCTACCCTCAGAACAGGGTTACCCTGCCTTGAGGCTTGGATTACCCTGTTCAAGGACCTGAGTTACCCTACCTGCCAATACGAAGTCCCTCGGGGAGTTTGGGAAAAATGACTGGAATGTTTGTCACACGAAGCCATGCATAATTCTGGAATCTGGGGTTCCGGGAGATGCTATTGGGCGAGCTACGCAGCTACGAAGAAGCTGTAAATTGAAGACATTATTCCTATCATGCCCCTCCGGCCCCGCCTTGAGGCCCGGACGTCATGGGCAAACGGTTGCGTAGTTGTGTGCAGTCTAGCAAAGGAGGATCTTTGGAGACCCGCTTGCAACACCGTATACGTTGCTGCCGTCCGGTCGACCGTAAGCTGTTCGCAGGATATATAAGGGGGCATAGGGTGGAAGGTGGAGTACCTCCTCCAAGTTGTTCGGAGTAAAACGGACCAAAACTGACGGAGTTAACGGGAGTTAACCGTGGGGGTCCCGAAGGTAGTCCCGGGTGGTGCCGGGACGACTGGGAACGTTTTGCACCTACCACGCCCAAGGATGTCCCCAACGCCATAGGCTCTGAGAGGGAAGTGCAGAGACACTAAAAGCATGATTCCTACCGCAGGTAAGGTGTATCCGAGGTAGTGGTCATGGGTAGCGCCCATTGGATCACTCCTGGACCACCGTACCCTGCGGAAGACACCGGAAGCCCGAGACTCGTAAATAGTAGATAGATAAACCGCTCACGGTAGCTTCCGGCGTCAAGAAGAAATCAACGCGCATGGGAAGGGTGTCATAGATAGTCTAGTTCAGCAAGGGGTCTTGACAGTTAGCCACTGGCAAGTCCCCGATGCGCAGAGGTTTTCACTCCGGCGGGCAGAATGGAAATGCGCCGCAGAAACGATATGCACATATGGTGAACGCCGACTAGAGCGGGTCGACACATACATGCCCGAAGGGGGTGTCAGGAGACGTGTCGGACCGCCCTTAGCGGAGAAGGGTGTGCTCGAATAGTTGGAGTAAACTGATGGGGGAGTTTCTGGCATAAGATAAAACTACCTGAAAGTCTATGCGAGAACTCTCCTACTCCAACAATCAATCCTCTCGAGACCTTAATTGAGTGAGGCGTCAGGCTTAACGATATTAAGTTTTACCGCCTACTTTACTCTTACATCTGTGTCAACTTTTGGCGATAAGTTTGAAGTTGTTTGGTGCGGTCGCAACCTTGGGATCCATCTTCCTAGGGGTGCCCCCGTTACAGATAAACACATACAAAGATCCAGCAGCTGTGGCAACAGATAGACGCTAACTGGGGGGAGGCTGGCTACTCCAATAGGAGTCCACAGCTACCATACAGGCAGTAAGACCGAATTTGAAGTCCGTTGGTGGAGGAATGCAGAGGAGAATCCTTACAAGAGAATAATGCCCAAGAGAAGATTATTCTCCTATACCACAAGGTATAATAAGGTAGAGCTACATGATCATGTATCACATGAAAGGTTAACCCTAAGCATGAAGAGGCCTAAATGCCATTGGCGCGATAAGGAAGGAGCATGCCTCCTGTAGGTTGATAAAGGCAGGCAGTATGCCTAGCTGCATTGATAAACCTGTCATTGGAGCTGATCACTCCGTATGCAGAGGGAGAGCCAGTAACTGTTTGGCACCACAAAGGGGTTCTAGTAACTATGGATAGAGAGGACAATGCGAGGAGAGGGGTAAGAACACCCTGCCCCCCTGTGGGGAAAAGTTCAGAGTCAAGCGGGGTAAAGGTTTTCAGAGTTGCGGAAGTTTGCACCAGAAGAGTAAGGGAAAATTAGATAGCCTATAAATACCCAGACACTGAATATAAATATCGAGGTGCCTCCCACGCTTTTACAGAATTATCAGCAATAGAGAAGAGAGCTTATCAATATATTTGTTGTATGATACACTTCTTATAATACTTCTATCCTAACATTTCAAGAGAGCCTTTCTAGCAATCACTTCTTCTGGTATTGGGTCTTAGTCCAGACTCACTTGTCCTTAGAGTTGGCTACCACCTAGTACTATGTTGATAATTCTTCCATACCACTGAGGCTCACAACCACTTCCTCAAAAGAGCCTAGAGGACCCCTTATCTGATGCTATCCACTATCTATCTCAAACCTACCTCAAGCATAATGCATAGATAGATGAGATTGAATCTGATCTCACCCGGAGTGAAGTTTTCCACAATGAAAATGCTCCCTTCTAGTTCATTCCCCATGGGATCAAGTAGACCCTTAAGACACTCATATTCATACTGAGGCAAGACAAGATGTCGCAACCAAGCATCGATGAAGGATCGGAAGATTCTGGTAATACAGACATGTTGTGCGCATAGAGGCAGCAACAGCTGATCAGTGCATGGGGGCCAGGCTAAGATAGCCTATACCCACTTCCACCAGCACCACCAGGGCCAGGAGGTGACATTCTGCTGCTATAGCTAGGTACCACGCCCTCACCTAGAAACCCCTCTGGGTGACCAGTACCTACTGGTCCTACCCAAAGTGTAACAGAGAAGTAAAGTAGATAATAGTTATACGCTGAAACCCGAACTCCCTCAGGCCCTGCCAACTTGGATGTCTTCACCATATACATTGGAACACTGATCAGTCAGCTGGGCTGTGGTATAACCTAAACCCAGAATGACCAGATGGTCGCCTATAGGACCCTATTGGACAAGGGAAAATAAACGGCAGAAGGTCTTACACAAGAAAGAGAATGACTGCTGAATGGGGAAAGGTGGGTGGGAGACGAGTTGGCGCTCTGGCAAAATAGGGGCTGGAGGGTAGAAGAGGAAGTAGTTACAGAGATTACGAGATTTAACCAGGTAATTGAGGCCGCCTTCATGCACATGCACAAGTAGTCAGGTCAACAAGCAGCTAGAAGCAGAAAGCCACACTAGGACCTAGGACACACCATCCAAGACTCAGTGAGTAGAGAGCAAGAGCTCGACACAGGCCTGGATAGACTCCCAAGGGAGTTGGAAGAAGAACAATGCTGCGAGGGGACCCGTGAACTGTAGTTCGTTATAGAGCTACAGACACTAGATAAAAAGGTGTTGACAGGGCTCAGGGATATCCAGCAGAACATGACCTAGATATTTGCCCAGTCATCAAGGGAAGTGACTACACTGATACAAACAGTATTAGGCTTATATCAGGGGGGATCAACATATGAGGGAGAACCCGAAAGAGGAAGGTCAGAGCTATCCCCACAAGAGAAAGGAAAGGGGCCAGCAGAAAGAGAGGCCTTACCAGAAATCATGGTGGGGGGCCGTGAAGAGACTATGGCACCTCCCAACATTGTCGGAGGAGCAGGAGACCCAGACACTGGAGATGGTAGATCAGACAATGGTGGGCAAGGACCTAGTGCCTGGCGAGGTGCACTTCCTGGGAGAAGACCAAGGATGGCTAAGGAAGAAGAGCAATACCAAATTATGCTGCAGCAGGCCAAGGAGTTGGTATGACAGACGGTGTTGCATCTGAAAAACTCCGCCAACCCTCACTGCGTATACAAAGTGAAGTCCTACTAGGACATAAACACCTGGCTACATGTATGGAAGGACTACTTTAGCTGAAATCCCATGCTATAGATGGAGGATAAATATAGAATAATCTCTGACCTAGGGAGGACAAAGAGTACTGATGTGACACCCTACAGCATCTGTTAGAAGAAAAGCATGGAAGGGCAGCAAGGGTATGCCACTCCTCCTGGATTGCTGATGTGGGAACAGTTCCAGCATGAAACAATTGTGCGATTCTCACCCATCAGCAAGGACCCCAAAGCTTTGGGGCAGATGAGAAAGATCAATTATGGGTAATGGGGGCACCACTATGAAGATGGATCCCAAGGTTGCGACCGCACCGCACAACTTCAAACTTATTGCCAACAGTTCACACCGATATAAGAGTAAAGTAAACAGTAAAACTTAATGTCGTTAAGCCTGATGCTTCACTCAATTAAGGTCTCGAGAGTATTGATTGTTGGAGTAGGAGAGTTCTCGCATAGACTTTTAGGTGGTTTTATCTTATACCAGAAACTTCCCTATCAGTTTACTCCTACTATTTGAGCACACCCTTCTCCACTGAGGGTGGTCTGCCACATGTCCTGCCACACCCTTTGGCCATGCATGGGTCGACACACTCTAGTTGGCGTTTGCCTTCTGCGGGTATCATTTCTGCCACGCATTTCCATTTTGCCCACCGGAGTAAGAACTTCTTCGCATCAGCGTCTTGCCAGTGGCTAACAGTCAAGACACCTGATGAACTGGACTCTCAATGATACCCTTCCCATATGCATTGATCTCTGCATGACCCCAGAAGCTACCGTGGGGGGTTCACCCGTCTATCATCTACAATTCTCAGTCTTCTGGTGTCTTCCGCTGGATACAGTAGTCTGGCAGTTGTGCAATGGTCACTTCCCATCACCACCACCTCGGATCCA
Source organism: Tuber magnatum (assembly GCA_003182015.1). Lineage (NCBI taxonomy): Eukaryota > Fungi > Ascomycota > Pezizomycetes > Pezizales > Tuberaceae > Tuber > Tuber magnatum. Next base: position 1,184,947 of record PYWC01000006.1, read on the forward strand.
CCTTACCCATGGTAGGAATCATGCTTTTAGTATCTGGGCACTTTCCTTTGACAGCCTATGGCGTTGGGGACACTTTCGGGCTTGGTAGGTGTAAAACTCTCGCGGTTGCCCCAGCACCACCTGAGACTACCTTTGGGACCCCCACGGTTAAGTCCCATTAACTCCGACAGCTTTGGTCCGTTTTACCCCAAATAACTTGAAGGCGGTACTCCACCTTCCACCCTGTGATCGCTTGTATATCCTGTGAACAGCTTACAGTTGACTGGACGGCAGCAATGCATACGGTATTGCAAGCAGGTCTGCAAAGATTCCTCTTTGCCAGACTGCATACAACTATACAACCGTTTGCCCATGATGTGGGGACCTCAAGGCGGGGCCTGAGGGGTATGATAGCAATAATGCCTCCAATTTACAGCTTCTTTGGAGGTGTGTAGCTCGCCCAATAGCATTTCCTGGAACCCCAGATTCCAGTATGATGCATGGCTTCACATGACAAACATTCCAGTCATTTTTTCCAAACTCGCTGAGGGACTTCACATTGAAAGGTAGGGTAACTCAGCACTTTGGACAGGGTAACCCGAGCCCCATGGCAGGGTCACTTGATCCCGAGTATAGGGTAACCTTGTCTCGCGGACCAGACGACAGTTTTCAGTTAACCTTTCTATTCCATCACGGCAAACCTACACTGCGCACCTTTCTCCACATGCCCGGCTCAGTGTAGTAACTGCCTCTTTCAGAGATCCCTAAGTACACTGACACCACCTCCGGGTGGAGCCAGGTACCTAAGTACCTTACTAGCCAGTTCCATACATCTCGGAGCCTTGGCTATTGGATCCCCATAGGTCAAGTACCAACTTGCCCACCGGTTCCTACCACTTCCCCTCCTGGCTACCTGTATGGGTGTAGGTTCTGGCTGCCATAGCTCCTGTATGCTGGGTCATTACAGTATGAGGTGGACATGGATGAGAACCTTCTTCAGCTGGATACCTTGAACATCAAGACTGAGCTACGAGGAACGGGATGGAGGAAGATAGTGGAGGACTAACGACCTGCAGCAATACTGAGACGGCTACCTCATAAGCAATATGATACCGATGCCAAATAGTCAGGGCAGCTGCGTGCAGTCAGCAACATGGAGGAGTCTTTCCTTAACAGCGAAAGACAACAATAAGACAATCAGTCCAGCTCATTAGGGCCTTCCAGACTGTTAAAATAACGGCTGGGACCAAGGAAAGGAGCCGAACCAAGAAAAGCAAAAAGGGCGAGCTAGCAAGTTTGAGTGGAAGACAGCACCTAGGACTTTCAAGTCAGTGCAGATCACGCAAGCGAACAAACCAACCAAGATTTAAGTGTAACAGGGGCTGCCTTAGGAAGATGGATTCCAAGGTTGCAACCGCACCGAACAACTTCAAACTTATCACCAATAGTTCACAAAGATGTAAGAGTAAAGTAAATAGTAAAACTTAATATCATTAAGCCTGACGTGTTACTCAATTAAGGTCTTGAGAGGATTGATTGTTGGCATAGGAGAGGTCTCGCACAGACCTTTTGGTAGTTTTATCTTATGCCAGAAACTCCCCCATCAGTTTACTCCAACTATTCAAGCACACCCTTCTCCGCTAAGTGTGGTCCGACACGTCTCCTGGCACACCCTTGAGGCATGCATGCGTCGACCCACTCTAGTCGGCGTTCACCTTGTCCAGTTATTATTTCAGCAGTGCATTACTAGTTAGGCTACCAGGGTGCAAACCTCTGTACAACGGCATCTTGCCAGTAGCTAACCGCTAAGACCCCGCATCAACTAGACCATCCATCACACCCTTCCCATGTGCATTGATCCCTACTTGCCCCATGAAGCTACTGTGACCGGATTATCTATCTACTATTTATGCTTCTCGGGCTTCCCGTGTCTTCTGCAGGATACAGTGAGCCGCGAGGGGTCCAATGGGCGCTACCCATGACCCCTACCTCAGATCCACCTCATCTGTAGTAGGAATCATGCTTTTTGTCTCTCTGCACTTCCCTTTCAGAGCCTATGGCGTCAGGGACACTGGCGGGCTTGGTAGGTGTAAAACTTTCCCAGCCGCCCCGGCACCACCCGGGACTACTTTTGGGACCCCCTCGATTAACTCCTGTTGAGTCCACCAGTTTTGGTCTGCTTTACTTTGAACACCTTGGATGAGGTCCTCCACCTTCTACCCTATACCCTCTGATATATCCTGTGAACAGCTTACGGTCGACCGCACAGCACTGATGTATACGCTGTTGCAAGTAGCTCTCCAAAGATCCTTCTTTGCTAGACTGCACACAACTACCCAAGGGTTTCCCCATGATGTCCGGGCCTCATGGCAGGGCTGCAGGAGTATGATAGGAATAATGTCTCCTGTTTACAGCTTCTTCGGTGTAACGGGGGCACCCCTAGGAAGATGGATCCCAAGGTTGCGACCGCACCAAACAACTTCAAACTTATCGCCAAAAGTTCACACAGATGTAAGAGTAAAGTAGACGGTAAAACTTAATATCGTTAAGCCTGACGCTTCACTCAATTAAGGTCTCGAGAGGATTGATTGTTGGAGTAGGAGAGTTCTCGCATAGACTTTCAGGTAGTTTTATCTTATGCCAGAAACTCCCCTATCAGTTTACTCCAACTATTCGAGCACACCCTTCTCCGCTAAGGGCGGTCCGACACGTCTCCTGACACCCCCTTCGGGCATGTATGTGTCGACCCGCTCTAGTCGGCGTTCACCATATGTGCATATCGTTTCTGCGGCGCATTTCCATTCTGCCCGCCGGAGTGAAAACCTCTGCGCATCGGGGACTTGCCAGTGGCTAACTGTCAAGACCCCTTGCTGAACTAGACTATCTATGACACCCTTCCCATGCGCGTTGATTTCTTCTTGACGCCGGAAGCTACCGTGAACGGTTTATCTATCTACTATTTACGAGTCTCGGGCTTCCGGTGTCTTCCGCAGGGTACGGTGGTCCAGGAGTGATCCAATGGGCGCTACCCACGACCACTACCTCGGATACACCTTACCTGCGGTAGGAATCATGCTTTTAGTGTCTCTGCACTTCCCTCTCAGAGCCTATGGCGTTGGGGACATCCTTGGGCGTGGTAGGTGCAAAACGTTCCCAGTCGTCCCGGCACCACCCGGGACTACCTTCGGGACCCCCACGGTTAACTCCCGTTAACTCCGTCAGTTTTGGTCCGTTTTACTCCGAACAACTTGGAGGAGGTACTCCACCTTCCACCCTATGCCCCCTTGTATATCCTGCGAACAGCTTACGGTCGACCGGACGGCAGCAACGTATACGGTGTTGCAAGCGGGTCTCCAAAGATCCTCCTTTGCTAGACTGCACACAACTACGCAACCGTTTGCCCATGACGTCCGGGCCTCAAGGCGGGGCCGGAGGGGCATGATAGGAATAATGTCTCCAATTTACAGCTTCTTCGTAGCTGCGTAGCTCGCCCAATAGCATCTCCCGGAACCCCAGATTCCAGTATTATGCATGGCTTCGTGTGACAAACATTCCAGTCATTTTTCCCAAACTCCCCGAGGGACTTCGTATTGGCAGGTAGGGTAACTCAGATCCTTGAACAGGGTAATCCAAGCCTCAAGGCAGGGTAACCCTGTTCTGAGGGTAGGGTAATCTTGTCCGGTGGACAAGTGGATTTTCTCCTGTTACCCTATCTATCCCACTTCCGGGGATAGACACACTCGGCCTTTCTCTAGTTACCCAGCCTAGCTGTGTATTGGCCCTTCATAGGTCCCTAAGTACGCTGACACCAACCTTGGGCGTAGCCATGTACCTAAATACTTGTGTCCACTAAGTCTGCTCATCTCGGAGCCCGGGCCATCGGGTCTCCGTAGGTCAAGTACTCACTTGCCTGCCGGTTCCTACCAGTTCGCCTCCGAGCTACCTGTATGGGTGTAGGTTCCGGCTGCCATAGCTCACGTATGCTGGGTCGTTACATTCGGAGCTCTATAGCTCGCCCAATAGCATCTCCCGCAACCCCAGATTCCAGTATTATGCATGGCTTCGCATGACGAACGTTCTGGTCCTTTTTCCTGAACTCCCTCAGGTACATTGTACTGAAAGGTAGGGTAACTCAGCACTTTGGCCAGGGTAAACTGGTCCTGAGAGTAGGGTAACCTTGTTCAGTGGACAAGATAACTTTTCCCTGTTACCCTCTCTAACCCATTGCCAGAGATAAACATTTTTGTCCTTTCTCCAGTTACCCAACCTAGCTGAGTAACTGCCCCTTCTGAGGTCCCTAAGTACACTGACACCACTTCCCCGGTGTACCCAGGTGTCTAAGTACCTGGCTAGCTAACTGGTTTCATCTTGGGGCCCGGGCCATCGGGTCTCTGTTGGTCTAGTACTTACTTGCCTGTCGGTTCCTACCAGTTCACCTCCTGGCTTCTTGTATGGGTGAAGCTTCCGACGGCCATAGCTCATGCATGCTAGGTCGTTACAATAAGGAGTTGAGCATGCTGACTAGAAAAGTGCTAACCATGGAATAGTCAAAAATTGGTTCACCAACACCAGGAAAATAAAAGCTACACCCCGTGTGGACTCATCAATCAAAAGTTCAGAGCTTGTAGAAAGGGAGCTGTTGTTATAAATATAGAACAAGGGAAAGCAGGGAAGTTTAGGCCCTGAAAACATGGGGGTTCAGAATCCCGCCCCAAGGCTAAGAGTAAACCAAACCCATGTGCCACCAGCATCTAAACTTTGGAAGTTGTCGGATCGTGAAGAGGGATGGATCTAACAAGCGGGGGCCCTAAATAAAAACCATGATCTACGTTCTCCTCTAGGGCAATGGCTTATTCAAGAATGTCGGGGAACCGTACTAAGTGAGTTTGGAGCATGAGCCGGACCAGAAGTGCAAAAGGGAATAGAAAAGCATATGTAATGGAGAAAGTTAACCCATATCCGGAGGACGGAATCAAGAATAACTGCTGACCTGGACATAGGATAGTAAGACTTTATATTCCCCTCGGGGTAGAGAAGATTCAAACTCAACATGCATGAAAAGGGGACTATTACCAGAGGCAACCCAGGCCTCCCAATGCTTTCCTCCAAATGTCATGCACGGGAAATTAGTTGGGATGGCACAGGACAACATGAGGATGCTCCCTCAGTCACCAGGATGGCACTACCGGCAATGGCGAGTGGGTCAGCTGCAGGTTGCGCGGCAAGACAAAAGACCATGTGCTCCCCTTAAATTCTACGTAAGGGCAGGAGTCGAACAACTAAGGCCATATTAGAAAGGTCTCTCTCTCATCTATGTACTGGTGGCATGGACCGGCATGAGTAAATATCGTCATTAAGGCGAAAGAGAGCTCGCAAGAAAATGAACATACCTGGGACCCAGTTTGTCTGAGGATGCCTGAATGGCCGAAATTGTCCGAGAGCAATAACAAACATCCCAGATTACTGAATGCCCCAAACGAAAATGTCTATTAAACAAAGACAGGATAACCCTGCAGAGGAACCAAAGCGACAGAAAACTCAAGTCCCAATACCTATATATTATGAGTCCCTACAAGACATGTCCCACCTAAGAGTACAAGGAGAACGAGTACTGTTTCACCAGTTATTAGACTCAGGCTTGCAGATCTTAGTCATACAAGAAGTGCTCATCCAAAGATTAGCCCTAGCACCAATACAATAAGGCAACCTGATTGGAATAACAGGGTTTGACATGGCACATTCTCAAAATACAGGAAGATGCTATACGACCCCTATCATGCTTCAGATTGGGGCTAACTAGTATTGTGCAGAAATTACATGTGAAGTCATGAGTCAGGGGATCCATAACTTGCTAATATCATTTAGCTAGTAGTATTACCAAGAGCCGCTATTATTCGTAGAAGATGCAGGCAAATAGATGTTTCAGGGAGAGCACTGTAGGCAATACCTGGAACCAGAAGGTAGAGGAATCTGCATTGAGTGGAACAAGACAGTGGTCTCAGACCCTACAGTAAGATACGTGGGCCCAATTGCAGGCCCAGAAGACTCAAAAGCAGTTGTTATGGAAACCCTGCAAAAACCCTACCAGGAGTACGCTGACCTCTTCCTGCCGCAGGCAGTAGAATGGCTTCCAAACCATAACACCTTTGGTCATGAGATCAAGGTGATCGAAGGTAAGAAGCCCCCATAGGGGCCAATATACCCATTATCTGAAATGGAATCATATGCGTTGCAAGAGTGCCTTGACAAGATGCTACGAGAAGGAAAGATAACACCAGGCTAGTCCCCCACAGATATAGCAATACTGTTTGTGCCAAAGCGAGATGGGCGACTGAGACTGTGTGTGGACTACCTTGGGCTTAACAAGATTACAATTGGCAACAAGTACTCTCTACTACTCATGAGTGAACTGACAGATTGCCTGGTCGGGTCACATATCTTTATCAAGTTGGACCTTCAGGATGGGTACCACTTGATATGTATTAAAAAGGGGGATGAGTGGAAAACTGCCTTCAGTACTCATTATGGTTATTGTGGGTACCCAGTAATACCATTAAGGGTAGTGACCACACTCACTACCTTTCAGGACCTGATGTACATGGTTCTAAGAAGGTTCCTAGACTTGGGAGTAGTTACATACATCGACCACATCCTAATCTACTCCTGGAGTGAAGAATACCACATCAAACTAGTTAAAGAGGTAACAGCTGAGTTGTAGAAATACCGGCTGGCAGCTTCTATCACTAAATCAGTATTCCATATCAAGATGGTGGAATTTCTGGGATACATGGTGAAGATGGATAGGATCACTATGAGTGATCAAAAGGTCAAAGCTATAATAGAATAGAAGAGACCTGAGCGCATAAAGGACATAGAAATCTTTATGGGGTTTGCAAATTTCTAGCGAAGATTGATTAGCAATTTCTTGATGACTTGTAAACTCATAATGGAGTTGTTGAAAGGCGACCTAAAGGGGTTCCCTGGGGAAAGGGTCAGGGGGAGGCTTTTGAATTCCTGCAGAAACAGTTTATGATAGCGTCTATTTTGGCACCTTTCTAGGCAGACCGAAATATGGTAGTAGAAACAGATGGCAGTGATTTTACGCTATAGTATATACTGTCACAGTACATCACAATAAGACTACACCCAATAGTATTTCACTCCCAAAAGCTCAACTTGGCAGAATATAACCACAATGTTAATGATAAAGAGTTGCATGCCATAGTTGCCGCATTCAAGAAATGGCATCACTACCTTGCAGGAACAAAGGAACCCATCACAGTATTCACGGATTATCAGAATATACAATACTTCCTCATGACCAAGGCATGGAGTGCCAAAGAGATAAGGTGGGCACAGAAGTCCATAGATTTTGACTTCAAAAGTGTGTACTTATCAGGGTCGAGGGGCAGAAAGCCGGAGTCATTAGAAAGACGACTATAGTACCCTGCCAAGGGGGGAGCTGTGCAAAGTGAAAAGCTCTCAATCTTAAACCCTGCACATTTTAACCAGGTTATAGTTATAGTGGTAGGAAAGGAGGAGGAATCTGGTCCAGATCAGAAAACACCAGAGCCAGAATGCACCTGAGCCATGAAAATACCCCCAGAAGCTCAGATTCTGCCAACCGGCTCAAGCGAAGGAGCAGGACATAATATCTATGCCGTGGAAGAGGGGGTAGTACTTGCTTGCAGACAAGTAACAGTGGTTACCGGGATAGCCTTAGCATTACCACTAGGAACTTATAGCTGAGTAGCCCCTAGGAGTGGCCTTGCCATCTATCATGGGATCATAATCAGGGCAGGGGCTATCGACAGAGACTACCAAGGGGAGGTGAAGGTATTGCGATTCAATCTGCAGGACCAGGACTACCATGTGGGGAAGAGCAAAGGGGTTGCACAACTCATAGTAGAAACGATTGACGATGAGAGGCTTGAGGAAGAAAGGTAGCTAGATGATACTGAGAGGGGTCTGGGAGGATTTGGGAGCACAGGAACCAGTGTGGTTGAAACTCTAACCAAAGCCAGTGAGCTGAGAGAAGAAAAGAGGTTCAATCAACACTGCGATAAATTCGATCAGGGGAGGCATAAGGCCCTGACGATTGCAGAAACTGGGCTAACCAGTGGAGTAGTTATTAAAGCCATGGCACAGAAATTTGACACCCAATTCGGAAGACAGGTGGAGGAAAAAGAGGGGATGGGCTGGGACCGCAAAATAACAAGAGATGAGTTGGTAAGGCTCCAGGATAAGGGAAAGCAAATTCCGATGAATTGGACTCTAGCAGATAACCTTCTCTAGTACAAGGGACCGCTATTCATCCTAAAGAATAAAGCACTACAAATGCACATTGTTCTGAGCAGCTATGACTTCCGAGTTGCAGGGCATTTCGGTCAGGAAAAAATAGTAGGAAGCATAACAGGAGACCTCTACTAGAAAGGGCTTGTGGAATAGATGAATGACTACATCTGATCCAGTGGGGAGTGTCAACATAACAAAGCACTACGATATGCACAAGTATAGGTTTCTAGAGCCATTGGAGATACCCTACATAGTGTGAACATGTATCTCAGCTAGCTTCATAACGCAACTACCAAAGTCACAAGATAACACTCCAACCAGGGTAGTAGTCGACCGCTTCACAAGGATGGCCCATTTCATAGGGCTCAAGGAAAAGGCAATCGTAAAGGGTAGAGCCCAGACATTTCTCCAGGAAGTATAGAAGTGGCATGGTCTACCAACAGAGATCATTGTAGACATGGATGCAAACTTCACTGGTAAATTTTGGGAATGCCTCTGCAAACTTTTAGGTATCAAGCGAAAAATGTCAATGGTATACCATGCTTGAATGGACGGGCAAAGGGAGAGAACAAAGAAAGCTCTGGCAGGATATCGCCAAAGCTTTGTCAACCATGATCAGGATGACTGGTACCAACTGCTTCTACTGGCAGAACATGCCTGCAATAACTCCCTTATGAGTGCGCATAGAATAACCCTCTTCTACAGGAACTATGGATATGACGCGGAGAATGAATGGATGTAGGAGTGGGAAACACGAAATCTAGGGGCCACTGCATATACCTACTGGATGAAAGGGGTACATGGACAAGTAATAGCAATACAATGGGCAACCAGAGAAGTAATGGGACAGTGCCATGACAAGAAAGCTAGGGCGTAGCTAAACCTTCAAACTAGTGACTTGGTTATGCTAAACAGCAAGAATGTTTGTACCAAATGACCGTCTAAAAAGCTTGCCCTAAAGTTGTACCGATTATTCAAAGTCCTGGAGCCACGGGACAACCAAGCATTTAAGGTAGAAATCTCGGAATGCTGAAAGATCCATCCTGTCTTCCATCAATCATTATTGGAGTCTTATCTGATGTCAGTTCGACCAGGTTGAGAACAGGCTCCCAGGAGCTACAGAAGAGATGGATAGCGACCTGGGATAGGAGGTTGAAGAGATAGTAAAGAGCGAGATTATTTCCAATACTCGCAGGGTTCACGGGCACAACAGGAGTATCTATGAAGTGCGGTACTTTGTGAAGTGGTGTGGGTGTTTGGAGGATGAAAACAGCTAGAAACCACTAGAACGTTTGGACAATGTGGTAGAATTGGTAGAAGGATTTCACAGGGAGAACGAGGAGATGCTGCAGATATAGAGGAAGGAGGACAAGAAAAGGTTTTCCTGGGCATGGCCAAGTAAACACGCTAAGGTTTTTCACCCTATTTTGCCAAGTCCTTAAAGGAATTTAATTAGCACAGTAGTAGAGATATGCATTATAGAGATTCAGGCCAAAGACTTAGAGAGGGGAGCTTGGGTCAAAGATAAGATGAACTGGCATAACGGAATATGCATATCACATGATCATTAGCAAAAGGTCAAGTGTTCAATCCCCGCGTCCATTAGAGTATTTGGAGAATGAGTTGCTTCCTACCAATGTGACGCAGGCACAACACCCGCATAGACACCACCACTGAAGATCGCTGACTGCGAGGTTTTTGCTTGGTCTTTGAGAAAGGACTCCCAGCTATCCGGACCAGGTCAAATGAACTAAATTGGTCAGTTGGCAGTTGAGATAAATGCATGCAAAGTGTTAGGCGGTAGCTGACTCTAAGGACAAGCGAGTGTGAACTAAGGCGCGATATGTGACGAAGTGATTGCTAGGAAGGCTCACTTGGGATGTCAAAGTAGTAGTAGAATAAGGAAGTGTATCATATAACAAATATATTGATAAGATCTCTTCTCCATCGCTGATGATTTCTCTAAAGCATGGGAGGCACCGCGATATTTATATTGCGCTTCTGGGTGTTCGCGGCCTATCTATTCCTCTCTTTTTTTTCTCTGTACAAACTTCGTAGACCCTAGAAACCTTCACCCCGCTTGGCACTGATTTCCCCGCACTGCATCCACGCTAATCATAGTCACTCGAACCCTTTCACCTTGGCAAGTGTTTACTGGGCCTTTCTCAGCATATGGAGTCATCAGCTCGGATGACAGACTTACCAATGCAGGCCGATTTCTTATCTATCTGCGTCAACCCGTAGGAAGCATATTCATGTCTTATTGCGCCAATGGCGGTTAGGGCTCGCTGCCTTCCTGGTTGACCTTTCACGTGGTAGGCCTTCATCTGGCTCTACCTTATCATATTTCTGGGCTTGGGCGAACAATCGTCTCTTAGGCGTTGTTCCCTTATCAGGAGTGGTCTTTGCATGTGTTTATTTCTGTAACCAACAGACCGATTTAGTTCATTCGACCTTGCCAGGGTAGCTGAGGGTCTTCTCTTAAAGACTCAGTGAAAACCCCTCTGTCAGCAACCTTTGGTAGTGGTTCAAACAAGGGTTTTATATGAGTGTTGTATTGGTAGAAATTAACTCCTTCTCCACATACTCCGACGGACCATGGGATCAAGCACGTGACCTTTTGCCAATGATCACGTGACATGCCCATTACACCATCCTAGTTCATTTTATGTGTAACATGAGCTCCCCTCTCTAAGAGTTTGGCTCGAATCTCAATAATCTAGTTTTCTAGTAGTATACAAATTTAATTCCTTTAAGGACTCGCCAAGATAGGGTGAAAAACCTTTGCGTGTTTACTTGGCCACGCCTAGGAAAACCTTTCCTTGTCATCCTTTGTCTATATCTATGGCATCTCCATGTTTTCTCGCTGAAACCCTTCCACCAATTCCGCCATGTGCTCCAAATGTTCCCGCAGCTCCTAGGTCTTTTCATCCTCCGAACACCCCCGCCACTTCACCAGGTACATGAGTTCACGGATCCTCCTTGTGCGCCTGTGAACCATATGAGTATAAGAAATAACCTCCCTCTTTACTATCTTTTTAACCTCCCATTCCAAGTTACCAACTATCTCCTTGGATCCTCTGGGAGTCTGTTCGCAAGCTGTCTGAACTGATGTCCTGTACAGCTCTAACAGTGATACATGGAACACAGGGTGGATCTTCCAGTGTTCTGAGATTTCGAGCTTAAATGCTAGGTTGCCACGTGGCTCCAGAATTTTGAAGGGCCCATAAAGTGTTCAGCTAAGCTTTCTGGGGGGTGGTTTGGTAAGAATGTTTTTGGCATTAAGCATGACCAAGTCGCTTATCTGAAAGTTTGGCTGTGGTCTTGCTTTCCTGTCACGGTACCGCCCCATTACTTCCCTGGTTGCCTTCAGTGTGGCCATCACCTGTCCCTGTATTTCCTTCATCCAGTGCACATATGTGGTGGCTCCTGGATTCTGAGCTTCTCACTCCTTCATCCACTCCGTCTGCGGGTGGTATCCATAGTTCGCATAGAAAGGGGTTAGTCCATGCACACTCGTAATGGAGTGGTTGTAGCCATGTTCCGCTCGTGGAAGCAGTTGGTGCCAGTCATCCTGATTGTAGTTAACGAAGCTTTAAAGATAGCCTTCCAGCACTTGGTTGGTTCTCTCCATTTGCCCATCTGTCTGTGGATGGTATGCTATTGACATTTTTCCCTTAATGTCTAAGAGTTTGCAGAGGGATTCCCAAAATTCTCCCGTGAACTTCACAACCATGCGTGAGATGATTTCTCGTGGTAGCCCATGCACTTTCCATATTTCCCACAGAAATGTCTGTGCTATGTCCTTCGCTCTTACATTTTCCTTGAGCCCTACAAAATGGGCCATTTTTGTGAAGTGGTCAACTACTCCCATAATCTGAGTGTTCTCTTCCGACTTCAGTAGTTATGGTATGAAGTCAGTGGAGATAGAGGTCCATGCTGCGTAGGGTATTTCCAATGCCTGTAGGAACCCGTACTTTGTATGTCATGGTGCCTTGTTATGTTAACACTCATCACATGACCATACCTAGTCGTTTACCCATTCTGCGAGCCCCTTCCAGTAGAAGTCTTTTGTTATGATTTCTACTGGTTTTTTCCTGACGGAAATGCTGAGTGATCTTCGAGTCATGGCTGCTTTGTGCAATTAGTGTTTGTAGGGCCCCATTCTTTGGGATGAACAGCCATCCCTTGTAGTAGAGTAAGCTATCCACTAGTGTCCAATACGTTGGGATTTCCTTTCCCTCATCTCGGAGCCTCTCCAACACCTCTTTCCTCCACTTTTAGTCCAGGTCTGTTCCTCCCCTTTCCTTTACCTGTCTCTGGAATTGGGCATCAAACTTCTGCAACGTCGCCTTAAAAACTACTGCATTGGTTAGCACTGTTTCTTCGGTTGTCATCGCCCTGTGGTGTCCCTTATCGAACTCGTCAAAGTATTGATTTAGTGCAGTTTCTTGTCTGAACTGGCTGGCTATGGCCTTGGTTTCGACCACCCTGGTTCCTGTCCTTCCGAATCCTTCTTGGCACCTCTCGGTATCATCCAGCTCCATTTCTTTGTGGAGCTCTTCCTCGTGAATACTCTCTGCTACAAGTTGCGCAACTAGTTCGCCCTTCCCCACATGGTAGTCCTGGTCCTTCAGGTTGAATAGCAACACCTGCACTGCTCCTTGGTCGTCTCTGTCAATAACTCCTGCCCCGACCATTATCCCATGTCGGATGGCAAGGCCACTTCTTGGAGTTACTCGACTATAGGTTCCCACTGGTAACGCTAAGGCTATTCCGGTGTCTACTATCGGTTGTCTGCAAGCAGGCACCATTGCTCCTTCCAGTGCGTAGATGTCATGTCCAGCTACTTTGCTTAAGCCCATTGTCGGAATCCGAGCTTCGCGGTGTAACCCCATATCTCGGGTATATTCCGGCTTGGGTGTGTTCTGACTTGGACCAGGTCCCTCTTCTCTTCCCACCCCTGTAACCATAACCTGTCTAAAATGTGCGGAGTTTAAGATTGAGAGCTTCTCACTTTGTGCAGCCCCCCCCCTCAGGATGGTACTCCAGCCATCTGCTTAATCCATTCGGTTTCCCACCACTTGATCCTGGTCGGTACACGATTTTGAAGTTAAAGTCCACTAACTTCTGTGCCCATCTTATTTGCCTGGCACTCCAGGTCTTGGTTGTGAGGAAGTATTGTAGATTCTAATCGTTCATAAATACCATTATGGATTGCTTTGTCCCTGCCAGATAGTGATGCCATTCCTGGAATGCTTCAACTATGGCGAGCAACTCGTTATCATGAACATCGCAGTTGTATTCTGCCGAGTTGAGCTTTCGCAAGTGAAATGCAATTGGGTGTAGCCTTTGCTCTATATACTGTGACAGTATACACCCTAGCGTGAAGTCACTTGCATCCGTTTCCACCACTATATTCTGGTCTCGCTGGAAATGTGCCAAAATAGGCGCTGTCAGCAACTGCCCCTTTAGGAACTCGAACACCTCCTCCTGCTCCTTTACCTAGATGAATCCTTTGGGCTTCGCCTTTCCGTAACTCCGCTATATGTTTACAAGTTCCCCAGAAATTCTTAATGAATCTTCGGTAGAAGTTTGCACATCCCATAAAAATTTGTATGTCCTTTACAGACTCAGGTCTCTTCCATTCTCTTCTGGCTTTGACCTTTCGATCACTGATCGTGATCCCATCAGTCTTCACTACATATCCCCACAATTCCACTATCTTGGTCTAAAATACTGACTTAGTGATAGACTCTACCAACCGATATTTCCACAACTGGCCTAATATCTACTAGGCTAGTGTGACGTGGTCTTCCTCGGTCTTGAGGAAGATTAGAACGTTGTCTATGTATGTGACGACTCCTAAGTCTAAGAATCTCCTTAGGACCATGTGCATTAGGTCCTGAAAGGTAGCGGGCACGTTTACTAGACCAAATGGCATTATGCGATATTGGTAATGACCATACTGGGTGCGGAAGGCCGTTTTCCACTCATCTCCCTTTTTAATGTGTATCTGGTGGTACCGATCCTTTAGGTCCAACTTGGTGAAGATACGTGGTCCGACTACCCAATCCCTGAGCTCGCTCACGACCAATAGGAGGTATTTGTTAGCGATTATAAGCTTGTTCAGCCCATGGTAATCCACACATAGCATCAGCCGTCCAACAGGTTTTGGCACAGAAGGTATTGGTGCACCTGCGGGTGACTGGCTTGGTGTGACTTTCCCTTCGTGTAGCATCTTGTCAAGGTACTCTAGCAATGCCCGTAATTCCTTTTCGGACAATGGGTATATTGGCCCCCACGGGGGCTTCTCGCCTTTGCCAACCTTGATCTCATGATCACAGGTGTGGTGATTTGGGAGCCGTTCCGCTGCCTGGGGCAGGAATAGATCAGCATACTTCGGGTAAGGTCTTGGCAAAGTCTGCATCACTACCACCTCTGGGTCCTCTGGGCCTGCAATTCGGCCCACATATCTTGCTGCAGGGTCTGAGGCAACTGTTTCGTCACACTCAATACAGATCCCTGCATCTTCTGATTCTAGGTGTTGCTTACACTGCTCTGCCTGGAACCTCCATCTCTCTGCATCCTCAATAAATGATAAGTGGTGTTGGCGATGCCACCAACCGAATGGTATTATTAAGTCGTCGATCCCCTGGCTCATGACTTCACATGTCATATCCGAACAATGTCGGTTAACCCCAATCTCAAGTATGATGGGGGTCGTATAGCACCTTCCCGAGTTTTGGGATTTTGTGCCCTTGAACCCGGTTATACTAACTGCGGTGTCTCGCTGTATCATATCTGGTTCCGGTTTTTGGACCAGCGCTTCTCGTATGACAAAGATCTGCGAGCCCGGGTCTAATAACATGCAAATCGTTACTCATTCTCCCTGTATTCTTAGGTAGGCCGTGCCTTGTAGGGACTGGAAATGTGTAGGTGTTGGGACTTGAGTCTTCTGTCGCTTTTGTTCCCTCGTAGGGTTACCCTGTCTTCATTTAATGGACATTTGTCTTTCGGGGTATTTAATAATCATGAGTGTTTGTTATTGTGCCCCCACAATTTTGGCCATTTAGGCCTCTTCAAACAAACTTAGTCCCTTGTGTGCGTCTCCTTTCATGCCTTCTTTCTACTCAATGCCGATATTTGATCATAGTGGTCTATGCCCCCAGTGCGCACTTGAGGGAGCGACCTTTCTAACTTGGCCTTAGGTGTTCGATTCCTGCCGTTGCGTACAATTTGAGGTAAGCAAGCCGTCCTTTGTCTTGCCTAGCAACGCACAGCCTACCCACTTGCCGTCGCCGGTGGTGCCATCCTGAAACTGGGGGAGCGCCTTCAGCTGGTCCTGCACTATCACGACTCCTTTCCCGTGTATGACCTTTGGAGGAAAGAGTTGGGGTGCCCTCAGTTGCCCCCCACAACAGTCCCATCTCCATACGTGTCGGGTTGGAACCTTCTCTATCCCGGGAGGAATATAAAGTCTTGCCATTCTCATGTCCAGGTCAGGGGTCATTCTTGATTGCATCCCCCTGGGATGGGTTAACTTTCTCCGTTATACATGCTTATCTCCTGCCCTTCACACCTCTGTCCCTGCCCACGCTGAGAACCCAGTCAGTGCGGTTCTCTGACATTCTTGAATAAGCCATTGCCCTAGCTCAGAACGTAGGTCGCGGTTTTTGTACTGGGCTCCCGCTTGTCCGACCCATCCCTCTTCTTGATCGGACAACTCCCAAAGTCTAGGTGCTGGTGGCACATGGGTTTGGTTCACCGCTGGCCTTGGGGCAGTATTCCGAACCTCTATGTTTTGGGGCCTAGACTTCACTGCTCTCCTCTGCCCTATCATTGCAACAACGGCTCCCTTCCGACAAGCTCCCCACTTGTAGGTGGTGAGTCCGCACTGGGTGCAGCTTTTATTTTCCCGCCATTGGTCGACCAGGTTTTGGGGTATTCCTCCACGAGCCTTCTTCCAATCGGTATGCTCTACCCCTGAGACCTTGGTCAGTTTGTTGGCCTGGGCAAACCTTCCTGACTTGAATGTTCCTGCTGCCGTTTTCCTTTGAAACTTGTTTGGTCGCTCTTCCTCCTTTCCTCCCTTCAGCGCCTTTTCTCTGTCCTCATGTCGTCGTTTTAATGGCCCAGAAGAACACGATGAGGGGGACAGAATGTTTCGTCAGTGCCTTTCGCTATTGTGGAAAGCCTCTACCTGGTTGCTGACTAGTTGAAGGTGCTCACGCCATTGGGCATCAGTCTCGTATCGCTTGTGAGACAGCCACTGCAGTATCGACTCCGGCAGTCGGTCCTCAACTATCTTCCTCCATGCCGTTCCCTGAAGCTTCGCCTTGATATTCAAGTTTTCTATCTGGAGAACGTACTAGTCGATGCCATCCTAGTACTTGATTTTTCCCATCTGTGTGCGGGCTTTCCAGTTCTCGTAGATCACCGAGAATCGCATCATTATCTCATGCTGGAACTGTTCCCACATTAGCAATTCAGGGCGAGCAGCCTACCTTTCGCACCCATCCATGCTCTTCCTATACCAGTTGCTGAAGGGTGTCACGTCTGCACCCTTCGTCCTTCCCAAGGCATGTATAATCCTGTCTTTATCCTCCATCCACAGCCTGGGATTTCGTCTAAAGTAGTTGTGGCACACGTGTAGCCAGGGTTTTATATGCTGGTAGGACTTTGCTTCATATATGAATATAGGGTCAGGAGGGATTCTTCTGATGTAAATCAGTTTGTTGGGCCCATCCCTTGGCCAACTGCAACATCATCTGGTGCTCCCCCTCTTCTTTCGCCACCCTTGGCCTTCCTGTGGGCAACACGTCCGGCCGGCGGCTTGGTCCTTCCCCATCATTGTCTGATGCGTCACCTCCTGGGTCTGGATCTCCTACTCCTCCAGCTACAGTGGTAGGTGCCATGGTCCTTTCCTGGCCACTTTGGATGGTCTCTGGCCACATGTCTCTTTCTGCTGGCCCCTTCCCTTTGTCTTGTTCAGATGGACCTAACCGTCCTCTCCTGGTTTCAGCGTCTTGGGTCAATTCCCCCTGATGCGATACTAATGCTGTCCGGACCAGCGCTGTAATTTCCCTCGTTGACTGGGCAAATGTCAGGGTCATGTTTTGCTTCATGTCGCGGGGCCCCATGATTACCTTCTTATTGAGGGTTCGTAGCTCCATAAGAACTGCAGTTTCTGGGTCCGACTATGTTGTCGTTCCTCACCTAACTCCTTCCGGAGTCTGTCCAAGCCCATGTAGAGTTCTTGGTCTCTACTCACCAATTCTTGGATGGTGCGTCCTAGACCCTGGTGCAGTTGTCCCCTTACTGCTGCTTGTTTTTCTGATTGCTTGTACATGCGAGCAAGCGCAGCTTCAATCACATCTTTAAATCTGGTAATCTCGGCCACTCCCTCTCCTTCCAGTTTCCTACCCTTATTTTACCACAGTGCCAATTCCTCCCCAACCAGCTTCTCCCCATTCCGAGGTCGCTCTCTTGCTTGAGCTAGGCCTTCTGCCATCTCTTTCGCTTCATCAGACAGGGACCCATATGCAACCATTTGGTCATTCTGCATTTGGGTGATGCTGCGGTCCAATTGGCCAATCAGTGTCCCAAGGTATGCAGCGAAGGCACCCACGTTGGTCGTGCCCGAGTGGGTTGGGGTCTCACAGCATGACCTCTGCCCGCTTCGTCTCTTTGTGACACTTTGGGTCTGGCCCCTGGGTATGAGTGGCCCTGACAGGTCTCTAGATGTGGGTGTAGAACCTAGTCGTAGTGGTGGGATGTCACCTCCTGGAGGCGGCACTGGTAGTAGAAAGGGGCTATCTTGGCCTGGCCCCCATGCGCCGATCAGTCTTTGCTGTCTCTCAGTTTGCAGCATGTTAGTGTCACTAGAGTCCTCCAACCCCTCTTCAACTGTTGGTTGTGACATCTGGCCCTTTCATTCTATAAGCGTGACGGTTTTGAGGGCCCACTTGCTCCCATAATCAGTGAACCAAGAAGGAATGTTTTCATCTTCACAGACTTCGCTTATGCTGAGATCAAACTAGATCTCATAGACATGTGGGTTTCATTGGAGGTAGATTTGACATAAATGGTGGAGGGTACTAGATAAGCGATCCTCCAGGATCCTTGAATGAGGTGATGGTGAGCCTCAGTAGTGCAGCAGTTATCAATATACTGTTAGGCAGTAGCTGGCTCTAAGGACAAGCGAGTCTGGACTAAGTCCCGATATATGATGAAGTGATTGCTAGGAAGGCGCACTCAAGATGTCCAAGTAGTAGTAGAATAAAGAAGTGTATCGTACGACAAATATATTGATAAGATCTCTTCTCCATCGCTGATGATTTCTCTAAAGCATGGAAGGCACCTCCATATTTATATTCCACGTCTGGGTGTTCATGGCCTATCGATTCCTCCCACCTTTCTCTGTGCGAACTTCATAGACCCTGAAAACCTTTACCCCGCTTTACTCAAATTTCCCCAAACACGGGGGAGGGTTTCCTACCCCTCCCCTCACGGCATCTGCACTAATCATAGTCACTCAAACCCTTTCACTATAGCGAGTGGTTACTTGTCCTTTTTCTGCATACGGAGTGATTACTTCTGATAACAGACTGATTAATACAGGTGGATTTCTTATCCATCTGGGTCAACCCGCAGGAAGCATATTTCCGTCTTATCACGCCAATGAAGGTTAGACCTCATTGCATTCCTGGTTGACCTTTCACGCGGTAGGCCTTCATCTGGTTCTACCTTATCATGTCTCTGGGCGTGTCTGAACGATCGTCTCTTGGGCATTGTCCCCTCATC
Source organism: Tuber magnatum (assembly GCA_003182015.1). Classification (NCBI taxonomy): domain Eukaryota; kingdom Fungi; phylum Ascomycota; class Pezizomycetes; order Pezizales; family Tuberaceae; genus Tuber; species Tuber magnatum. The sequence continues at coordinate 1,204,027 of PYWC01000006.1, forward strand.
GGGCGTGGTCTTTGCCTGCGTTTATCTGCATAACCAACCCTCCGATTTAGTTTATTCGACCTTGCCAGGGTAGCTGAGAGTCTCTCCCAGAGAGTCAGGGAAAACCCCACGGTCAGTGACCTTTGGTGGTGGTGCAAATGAGCATTTTGTGCCGGTATTGTAGTGGTAGAAATTAACTCATTCTCCACATACCCGGACGGACCCTGGGATTGCGCACGTGACCTTTTGCCAATGATCATGTGACATGCCCATTACACTATGCCAGTTCGTCTTATATGTAACACAAAGATCCTGCAGCTGTGCCAACAGATGGATGCCAACCCAGGGAAGGTCGCCTACTCTGCTAGGAGTCCTAGGCTACCCTACAGGCAGTAAGACAGAATTTGCAGTCTGTGGGGAAAGGAATAGAGAGGAAAATCCTCGCAAAGGGACGATACCCCAGAGGAAATCGTTCATCCACCTTCAGTGCTATGATAAGGTAAAGCCAAATGACGGCCTATTGCGTGAAAGGTTAATCATAAGCATTAAGAGGCCTAAACACCATTGGCACGATAAAGAAGAAGCATGCCTCCTGCACCTTGATGCGGGCGAGCAGTATACCCAGCTCCCTTGATAAGTCTGTCATCAGAGGTGCTCACCCACTGTGCATAGGAAGAGCCTGTAACGGTTTGCCACTATGAAGTGGTTCCAGTAACTATGAATAGAGAGAACAATGCAAGGAGAGGGGTGACAATACCCTCACCACTGTCTAGACAATTTACCGTCAAGCACGGTAAAGGTTTTCCGGGTCCAGGAAGTTTACACCAGAACCGAAAGGGAAAATTGGATCGCATACGAACACCCTGACACAGAATATAAATCTTGAGATGCCTCTCCCGCTTTTACAGAATTATCAGAAATGGAGAAGAGATCTTATCAGTATATTCCTTATAGAATACAGTTCTTATAATACTTCTGTCCTGACATTTCAAATATGACTTGCTCGCAATCACTTCATCATGTATCCGGCCTTAGTACAGACTCGCTTGTCCTTTTGAGTCGGCTACTGACTAGCAGCCACTCCGTAATCCTGGCTTCCAGCTACACTGGGGGTGACCACCTTATGCAACACCTTTTTCACAATAGTATGGCTATTGTTCCCCATTTTGGACATCCTGCACTTTTAATCACCTTTGCAGCAAATCCAAAATGGGTAAGGATCACCAGAGAGCTTTTGCCTAGTCAAAGTGCTTTGGATTGACCAGATTTAATTGCACAAGTCTTCCATTTAAAAAAGCAAGCTCTGCTAAAGAAACTCAAGAAGGAAAATATATTTGGCGAATTTTGTGGCTGTATCTGGACAATTGAGTATTAGAAGCGAAGGCTGCCATATATGTATCTATTATTGTTTGTCAAGACTGATGAGCAATTTCTTACTCCAGAAAATATTGACAGAATAATTAGTACTGAGTTGCCTTGGGCAGATTCAACCAATGGTCGAAAGCTTTCTGATATTATTCAATAATGCATGGTTCATGGACCATGGTGCTTGGAGTTTCCAAATACCTCTTACTATATAAGTAAAGGCAATAATGGACCCAAGTCCTACTCAAACCGCTTTCCAAAAGTATTCATTAAGGAGACAATATTGCTAGAGAATGGGTATCCTGAGTATCATCGATGAAACAATGGTCTTTCTTTCGAAATTCCTATTAGGAATAGACCTCCTGGTTCCACCTTCACAGTTGATAAACACTAGGTTGTACTACACAATATACATCTTTTCTAGAAATACAAAGCATATATTAATCTTGAAGTATATGTATTGGTTCAAGCTATCAAGTATATATACAAGTATATATATAAGGGTTCAAATCAAACAATGTTACAGATTAATAGAATTCCAGATGAGATCAAACAGTATTTCCAAGAATAATATATTGGCCCAACAGAAGCAGTATGGAGACTTTTTGGGTTTCGCATACATGAAGAATGGCCTCCTATCACATATCTTGTACTCCTTCCTCCTCAAGAACAACCTGTCCACTTTGAATCCAATATCCAGAATCAGGAGTTCCAGGAGACAATATCGGCAGCACACTCAACATCGATAGCATATTTTGATTATAATACACAAAATGAGGATGGCCATCAATATCTCTATCAGGAATTTCGCATACATTTTCTGTTCACATCTAAAGAACGAGCATAGAAGCCATGACAAAGAGGTATAGCAATTGGCCGCATATATACATGCAATCCATTTGCAGGTAAAAGATACTACTTACAACCTTTACTCACAATTGTTCCAGGTGCCAAATCCTTTTAAGATATTAGAACAGCTGCCAGCCTGGAATATCCTACATTTAAGGAAGCCTGTGCAGTGCTTGGTTTTTGGATAATGATCAAGACTGGGTTTCTTGCTTTACAGAAGCAGTTATCTTTGCAACTAGATATAGACTTCAAATCCACTTTTCCACAGCACTTATGTATTATGAGATTTCTGATCCTGCAGTATTGTAAACCCACTTTGTAGAATATCTCTGCGATACTCTTAAGCATCAATTAAACCTCTGTCTCCCATATGGTGAGAATATACTACAGGATATATTAAACATTCACTTTGATTACAGACTATTTCTGATATTTGAATACATGGCAGCAGGACAAAAAACTCTGAAAGAATATGGTTTACCAATACCATTTTCGGAATGAAGAGAATAGAACCATAATAATGACCTGATTGCTAAAGAATTGAGATATGATCTCAATATCGAGTTGTTGAATATAGAATCCTTAGTTTCAAGCCTGTTAGCCATCGATTATGGACTTCTTGAAAGAACTAAAGGCTGCTCAGTTCTTTCTTCAAGGACCGGCAGGCACTGGCAAGACCTTCCTTTACCGCTGTCTTTGCAGCAGTTAATATACACAAGTTAAAGTTGTACTATGTGTTGCTTCCTCTGGAATTGCAGCTCAACTCCTACCCAGTGGATATACCTCATATTCCTGGTTCAAAATCCCTCCGACTATTAATGAAGACTCTATCTTCTCTATTACCAAAACCTCACAGCTTGCAGAATTGATTTGTTCAACAAGTTTGATCATTTGGAATAAGGTACCGATGCAGCATAAGTATTGCTTTGAACCAGTTAGCAAAGTATTTAATAATACATGCAGTGCAGGGAGTAGCGAGCAATTTGGAAACATTCTGGTAGTCTTGAGTAGTGACTTTACTCAAATCTTACCAGTTGTGAGGCATGGCAATTGTGGAGCAATTGTGAATACCTACATTTAGCACTCTTATCTCTGGTCTGGTTTGCACCTGCTTCATCTTAAGCAAAATATGTGAGTTATTCAAGATCTTGCCAATGAAGAATTTGTCAATTTCCTTGCTACTATGTCTTACGATCAGGCCAAGCATGGTATAATTCGACTACCCAACTATATTCAGCAATTTTATTTATTAGAAGAATTCTGCAATCACATTTTTCTACTCACACTACTTAATAGAGGTCATCTTGACTATACCTCATTTGATAATCGAGCAATTCTCTCCTTTCACAATGAGACTGTCACAGAATTTAACAACCTTCTGATTACCAATCTTAGAGGAACTGTGTATATCTTTAATACCATGAACTCTGTAGCAACTGATGAGTCTTTTCCAGGAGCTGAACACCTTCCAGCTGAATATCTACAAAGTCTGAACTGTTCTTCACTCTCTTCTTCAAAGTTGTTCCTTAAAATTGAAGCTCTAATAATTCTCCTACGCAATCTTAGTCTAAAGGAAGAACTATGTAATGGAACAAGAATGATTGTCACAGAACTGGGAACATCATGGATTGGAGCAAAGATTTTGGAGGACAATTTAATGGAGAATTTTGACTCCTACCATGTCTTAAGTTGACCACTTTATAAGATGATCTTTCATTTATTCTGACTCGAAAACAATTTCTAGTATGACTTTACTTTACCATAACTGTCAACAAACCTCAAGGTCAGTCACTTGGTACCATTGAACGAGATCTTAAAATGTCAACTTTTACTCCTAAACTCCTTTATGTTGCACTTTCCTCTGTTACTTTTATGAATTGCCCAACTCTTTTCTTTTCTAAAAGTAATTTGTCTGAAATAACAGATAATGTTATTTATCCTAAAGTTCTCTTACAATCTGCAATCGCTTAAGTTGTTCTTTATTTAAAATACTTTGCTGTATAGATAGAGTACTTTTATATAATTGATATTAGACTTACTAGAAATCTTCTTGATCTAAAAATACAATTCCCAAAACCATTAATATTGTCTTTCTATATAGTTCTGTTATTGCTTCATTGAGTACCAGTAGCTTTGATAGATACAGAATTAGTTATATCTACTGCAAGTGTAAATTGATTTAGATACTGTCTACCTAATTCTGAATTCCTATCTTTCTTTCTGCTATCATCCATATTTTTATATCATTAGTAGTGAAATGAACTACAAGTATCTTGATCTATCCATATCAAGTAATGTTTGAATATGTTTTCTACAATATTTGACTTGAAAGAACTTTTAAACTGAGGTAAATAAATAGTGTATAATTACATTTACATATTTGTAGTATTAGTTGTATATAGTATTTGTAATTTGAGAATAAATCAAGGTACCCAAAGTCTGCAATCCTCGAGCAGAACTACCCATCAACAAAAGCTAACTTTATAGGTATGATGCAAAAAGTAAAATGATTGCTCAGGTCAAATCCTGAAACTTTCTATCTACTGTTACTTCTATTATACCATTTCTTATATTTGTAACAAGAGAATCAGGGTACTTAAAGTGTGAAATCATCAAGTAAAACTATTTGTCCATAAGAACTCACTTTATAGGTATCATGTATAAAGTAAAGTAATGTCTCAGCCCAAATCCTAGAACTTTCCATCTATTGTAGCTAGTGTTATTACATTTTATATCCTAATTACAATAGAATTAAGATACTTAAAGTCTGCAATACTCAAGTAAACCACCTGTCTACAACAGCTAACTTGATAGAGATCAACAGAAATGCAAACAGTTTACTTAGCCAAAATTCTAAAACTTTTTCATCTGCTGCAAATAATGTTGTTGTATCTAATATCCTGGTAATAAGGGAATCAAGATTACTTTTTTTTTTTTAACTTCAGATGTTTATTGTTTATGGCACAAAAACACGTATGCACCTCGCGGTATGACGTACAAAAAGCCTTAATTCCAAAACACCCTCCTCGCCCCAGGGAAAAATCGCCCCAAGTCCCTCTGGTCTGGGACCAACCGCACAATCCCTCCCCAACGCCCAAGCCCACAGCAAGCCACAAGACAAACTAAGAAACCCAAGCAACAGGAAGAGCAGGAAGCTACAAAAAACCCACTAGCGACATCTCAACAAAAAATAAAAATCCCCCAAAAAGGTGCTCTCACAGGCGGGCATGGCAACACAAGTCCGCAGTGAGACCTATGGAAGGGTCCTGGCCGAACGGCCTAATTGATCGCCCGAAGGTGGAGAGGGCTGGGGGGGGCGGCCCAAGAGGTAGTGGGGGGGGAAGGCGAGGTACACCAATCTGAGCGAAGTAATAGAGGAGGATGACACCGTGAACAGCATCAGAGCCAGACTGAGAAGAGGCCAGCCGAGGCTGGCGGGGAGTGAGCAGATAGAAGAGCTGCGGCATGGAGAGGAGGTAGGGCCCCGAGGACCCGGGCAGTAGGGTTCCAGCCGACCCGAAGCGAAGAAAAGATGGGAGACCCAAACCAGGTGAGGCGCGGCCAACGATACGGCAGCAGGCTGCAACCGGGGTCACAGGAGCCATCCCCCCCCCAGGCAAAGTACAGTGTTTTACCGCTTCTCTCATGTAGTCCCTTGTTCTCCAAGAGAAACTGTCACTTAGTGGATGGGATACCATAACCGTGCTATGCCAGGAGGAAGGAACAGGCCCCCGATAGCCCAGAGTACCACCAAGCAGACAGACCGTCCGACCAACCCCTCCCAGAAAAAAGCCGACTGTGCAAATGCTAAGTGAGCCTAGCGAGAGCGGGGAAGTGCAGAAGGGGAACCACCGCGAGGCAGTTCCTGACAGAAGGGAGCGTCCCCAAGAGGATTAACTCAGGGGGAAGGAAGGTAGAGGCCATAAGTAATGCCTGGCCAACCGAGGAGGGAAAAGAAGTAGTCTAGTACCCCCCAGCAGGGGGGGTGCAAGACCGTAAAAGTGGTGATAGTTCTCTGGTGTTGAGTCGTTCCCGATTATGAAATAAATTTCAATAACAGGAGTTGTAATGGAGACGGAGGATGGGAATCAAGATACTTAAAGTCTATGATTCTGAAGGAAAACCACTGGTCCATAAGAACTAACTTGATCGATATAAACAGAAAAGTAAAGTAATTACTTAGCCAAAATTTTAAAGCTTTTCACATGTTACAGGTAATGCTATTGTATTTAATATTCTGGTAATATGTGAATCAAGATACTTAAAGTCTGCAATTCTCAAGTAAAACCACCTGTCCATAAAAGCTAACTTAATAGGTATAAACAGAAAAGCAAAGTAATTACTGGGCCAAAATTCTAAAACCTTTTATTTGCTGCCAGTAACATTATTGTATTTGATATCCTAGTAGTAAGAGATTCAAGATACTTAAAGTCTGCAATCCGGAAGTAAAACCATTTCTCCATAACAACTAACTTCATAGGTATGAACAGAAAAGCAAAGTAATTACTAAGCCAAAATTCAGAAGCTTTTTATCTGCTACAGATAATGTTATAGTATGGTGCAGTGTGTCTAAAATGTGGACCTAGATAGATGCAACATGGGACACTCAACCCTATAAGCAATTAGGGTTATACTACAAAACTTCTATTATAATTTCTCAAGACTCTATGTTCAATCCATATTATGAAAGTGTTTTTTAATATTTTAATCTAATATTAATATTAAATCAAAGTTAATAAGTCATTATAACTTCAAATTAAGTTGTTGATGATATATTTGCCAATAATTGTACATGTATGATATACTAGGAATAGTGACATGGTATTTATATAAAAGTATGTTACAATCTGGCTAGAGGAGTGCAGGTCAGGTAATGGAAGCAAGAAACAGGTTTTATGCATAACCTTATTTGGAGGTCATAAAGTTAAGTTATGTTTTCATGCATATGACCTCGTTACCAGGTTATGGGGCTTGGTTATGTTGATTGCATTTCGCCTATGATGTACGGTTAACCTCATAGGGAGAGTCTAGAAAGGTTGGTAAGACTTACTGGCAAGGCAGACTCATTTATATTTTGCGCATAACCTCATTAGTAGATCATGTGGTTTGTTTATATGTTTAATTTATATTGTGTTTGATTTATATTGTATTTGAGTTATCTTGCATTTCATTTATGTTTTCGCACATCACCTCATTTAAAGGTCCTGGGATGTTTGATGCTTTAGGCACATGACTGAATTGAGGTATACGATATTGTAAATGATTTCGCGCCTAGCCTCCCTTGAGGATCAGGGCAAGCTGATAGTTGCAAGAAGAGGCCTATATAAAGGCCCAGTTTTCACAAATGGGTTAGCTGTTCACGCAATCATCTACTCTTATTTCCTATCTACCACTTTACACTCTTTAAAATACAAAAACATTCACAGTCCAAACCTTTCCACTACACAGACAAGACCTAGAGTCAAGAACTTATCCTCTATGCAGATTAACTGGACTATATAAAGACCGAAACCGCGGCACTGGTGAGAAACCAATTCTTACATGGAAATACTAAGATAGGGCCAAGACACTCGAGGAGCTCTGCGACACAGTGCAGCGTATTTTGGAAGAGAACAAGCAAAAGGTCATTGTCTGTCATGAGTATAACGAGTAGTGGGAAACTGTAACATTTGGTTGTGTCTCCTGTGACACCTAATAACAATAAACAAGTAGCTCCGATGAGCCCAGAGTTCACGCGAGACACTGAAGGACATATTGATCTCACGGATGACACCCTCGACCTATGATGAATACAAGCCACACAAGTTGAAGCAGCAAGCTGACTCTCCAGAGTAGCGAGCCCAGTCATACTCCAGCAAACCTCACCACCAGAAAGTTCCCCAGAAGGAATGCCAAGACCTAGGAGAATGGCTGGAATAACAGTGCCAGCACAACCAAGAGGGCCCACCGCCTAGGTCCTGATGCTGACCGAGAATCAGATGATGAGGTGCCTAGGGGCAATCAACGTCTACTCGGAATCCAGACTGGAAGCAAGAGAACCAGATGTCTTTGAAGGAGACCGTGAAAAGTTAAGCCAGTTCCTATATCAATTAGAATAGTACTTCAAGGTCAAGTGGTGTGGTGAAGGAAAAGATACGATGAAGGTCGACTGTGCAGAGTCTCTCTTGAGAGAAGCCACAGGGCAATAGATAATGCTCTATGTGGAAGGCAAGCGAGACCAATTATGACCATCTGGAGAAGAATTCAAGGAAACTCTCTATACTCAGTTTAGAGACAGAAATACTAACAAGACAGCACAACTCATGCTGGAGAGGATAAGACAAGGAAAAAACAGCTTTTCCGACTTCTGGCACAAGTTCCACATAATAGCAGTTGAAGTGGAATATGACAAAGGCACTAAGTACCACACCCTCTTAGGCAGCACCAATGAAAAATTGCAAGAATCCTGGCAGCACTAAGACCAGACCTACTGAACAGCCAATGACTTGGTTGCATGGGCCATCAATAAGGAAGACAAGATCAAACTGGTCGGATACCTTCAGAACAAGACAAGGGAAAACGACCTCTCAGACACCGCCACACAACGACAACCGTGTATACTGACTAACAAGCTCGCCTAGACTACCACCCACTAGAGGGCTGATGGACCTGAGTATGGCAGGAAGGAAGAACAGATGGTTGCAAAGTCTATCTGACCAGGAATGCCAGAAGAGAAGAAAGAAAAACGCATGCCTTCGATACTGATTGAAGCGGCATTTGATCAAAAACTGTCAACAAAAGGAAATGAAGGTCCAAGAAACAGATACTAGGAAGAGAATGAGCAGGCAGGAGACCTTAAATGAATAAAGTCCCCAATACAGAGCAGTCTACGGGATGACAGATGAAGCAAACCTACCTGCATCGCACACATATTAACAAAGAAAAACAACAAGAGCATGATCAGCAATACAAATGGCTACAATAACAACAATGAATATCTTTTGATTAAGATAAAGCAATGCACAACAAACAAGGACATGGAGATGAACGTGAGGCTTGATTCCAGGGCAACCGGAGATTTCATCAATAGAGATTTCAGTGAAACCCGCGGATTACCCCGGAAGTAGATAAAGAAACCAAGAGACATGTAGGTGATCAACAGGGAGAAAAGCAAAGCAGGACCAATTACGCACGTAGTGCAAGCAGTAATGGAGATAGTGTCACATCACAAAGCTGTAATATTTCAGGTAATACATTTGCAAAAGCATAAGACTATAAGCGGGCTAACAGGGTTTTCAGCCACCTCTAGTTTTCGGCCATCACAACAGCGCCCGGTATCATGAACTCCCAACTTTGAAATTAAGTCTACAGGAGCAATAAAAATTGAAAAACAGAATAAATCCTATAACATTGAATATATTTACATTTACCACTCGAACATACAGGACTCCATTTTCACTTTCTCCAGTACCCAGGACTTTTGTAGCACTTCTGCCTCTGCTGCAGGACGTTTCTTTATCAAAGCCTGCTCAGCCCTGGCTGCCTCATCCAACACTTTCTTAATAGTTTCTGCATTGGCGAAAAGGGTATTGGGGTCCGTAGCCACCTTCCTTTTAGTTTTTTTACTCTGTAGTTCCTCTAGCCGTACTAAGAGTCGACGGTTACTCGCTTGAACCAATACTTTCTCTGTCGCAAGCTTGCCTATTGCCTTACTAGCCTTTTGCAATACTGTCCGCTGGTTTCGACTCATATCGCTAAACCCTCCCATAATTGAGTGAAGGTCCCGTGGATGCTTGAGAGTAGGAAATATTGTATCACTCTTGTTCAACTCACATCTGGTATGCTTTGGTGTAGTAGGTGGTAGAGGGTTAGTTGTGATATAGATTTGTGTAAAATTGAGGGCTTTAGATGGGTTCCAGGGATAGAGGCTGCTGGTGGACCATCCTGGTCTTAGTAGACGAGGGGTAAAGGTCTCTGCTCGTGCTTTCTGATAACAGTGAACAAAGCACCGCTTTTTGACTGGCGCTGCATTATCCAATAAAGCAAGATCTGTATTCTCTCTTCGATAATGTGACTTAAGCGTAGAGAATCTCCCCAGGTCAAGAGGCTGGAGGACATGGCTTGAATGCGCAGGAAGAAAGAGAAGAGACACCTCATTTTGTTTGCATTCCCACATAAACGCGATATGGACATAGCTACCATGTCCATCCAGGATGAGAAGATGTGGTACGCTCCTTCCAGTAGAATCAATCCGCACTGTTTCTCAGAGAAATATTTCCTTTAGCCAGTGGAGAGCAATACAGTTTGCAGTCCAGCCTTTAAACAAGGTGGCGATTAGCCAATCTGGGATATCTTGATCGGTAAACCATGATGTCTGAATGGCGTTGCCTTTAAAGATGACAAGTCGAGAGAGAAAGTGACCTGCGGTACTAATACACTCAAGTATAGATACCCACTCACGGTTTTCAGGTGATTGGATATATGTTTGATGTTTTCCGCTCGCTCCTAGTATTCTCGAGTTGTAGCAAACACCAAGACCAATTCCATGTTCATCCATATTCTAGACATCCTCCTGTTGTATTTTTTTCTGATGGTGTATTGCATCGAAGTTCTCGAAGAACTTTTGGATTTGCTCTGGCTGGGTACCACGGATACGGGATGACTCAATTTGCTTGGCCAGCAGGGTACTAATATGGGGGTCGCGCTTGAGAAAGTTGAGAACTCATCATTTGCCGAGAGGCTCCATCTCTCTGGATGCACTCAGAATCAGGATAGCTATTTCCCAAACCTGTTTATGTGAGGGAGCATAGCCACGAACTTCCTGTTCTGTTATCCAATGTGATAAATCCTCCTCTTGCCCTAGCGAAAGACGCTTCTGATATGAGTGACCAGAATGTATATGTGAGGTAATGGTATGTCAGCTATTTAAGGTAGACCGTGGAATTCCGAAATCTTTTGCTGCTTTTCATTCAGAATCACCTTTTTCTATTCCTTGGAGTACTTGTTCAATGGCAGCTTCACGGGTATACATCGTATTGGCATGATGGTTGAAAGGGGTATGCTTGTGGGGAAGTAGGAGCAAAGATGTGGTTGATAGCGGCTGAAAACTAGGAGTGGCCGAAAACCCTGTCAGCCAGCATACTGGGCACACCTTAGCTAAAATAACACAATCTGAACATTGATTGGGAGAAAGGCTAAATCAACTTCAACAGTGAACCATGTACACAGTTGTGTCTAGAAATCTCCCCAACCATTGAGACAATCCCCAAAGAACAAGCAATACAAGAGAACCTGAGAACTCAAATCCTCTACATGGACACCAAACAAGAAGAAACGATCCCTCATGATGAAGGCATAAGAGTGCAAGTGTTATACTCGAATGCCAAGAAACCAACTTGAGGATCCAGGAAGGCTGTGGGTCATAACCTGTAGAGCATAAAAGACATAATAGTTCCTGCTAGAGGACAAACGACGATACCCACAGGAATTGTAGTAGGACTACCTGACTGCACCTATGCAAGAATCACTCCACAAAGTAGTATGGCTACCCGACATCCGATTACCATAGGTGCTGGAGTGATCAATACGGACTATAGGGGTGAGATGCAAGTGCTACCAATAAACCTCAAGGATGAGGACTATATAATGCAAAAAGGGGATTGTATAGCTGAGATGATTATTGAGTATAATGATACCAGGGAGCTGTGAGAAGTGCAAGACCTGGACAAGAGCAAAAAGAGGCAAGAAAGGATTCGGAAGCACCAGATAGAGAACTCTGAAAGACGACCTCCCCGCCAAAATGACATAAGACAAACCACTGAGGATATCCTTCATACTAACAAAGGCCTTCAGTCAACTCTACCATAGAGGGGAACAGATGGGAATCCTCAAATGGGACAAAGAAGAAGACAGACCAACAATCACAGGAGCCTCAACAATTAGCACCCAACTCCCAGTAAAGGATGAAGCCAAGAACAAAAAGATAACTCTGAGGCAACTGGTCCCAAAAGAATGTTATGATTACCTCAACGCATTTGCAGAAAACGAGAGAACAGATCTTGCTGAACACAAGAGCGCAGATTACCAGATCAAGCTACAGGAAGAAAAGGCAGCTCCTTTCATGAAGCTCTGACTGTTAAGGAAAGAGGAATTGAAGGTGCCAAGGGAATAGATCCAACAGAATCTGGAATAACAGTGGATTAGACTATCATCCTCCTCAGCGGGGGTACCCATCCCATTCATTAAGCAGCAGGATAGGAAACTGGGACTCTATGTAGATTTCCGGATACTGAACGCAGTATCACTAAAGGACCAGTATGCTCTACTATTGATCAACAAATGTTTGGACCGACTTGTATGGGCCAAATACTACATGAAGCTTAATATCAAAGATGTGCAGCACAACATAAGGATAGTGGCAGGGGACGAGTGGAAAATGGCATTCAGAATACAATACAGACTATTCAAATATTTAGTCATGCCCTTTGGATTATCAAATGCACCCCCAACCTTCCAACAGTGGATTAAGTCCTAGTTGAGCAAATACCTAGATATATGCTTTATCATCTATCTAGACAATATACTCATCTATTCAGATGATATGGAGAAATACCACCTTGACACCTAGAACATTCTGCAGGTATTGCCAGAAGCCAAGGTCAAAATGAAGCCTTCGAAATGCAACTTTCATACGAACCAGGTCGAATACAAAGGATTTACCATCAACCCCGAAGGAGTATAAGCTGACCGAGTCAATAAGGCTACTATCGATAACTCGAAGGCATCCAAGAGTGTTAAAGGAGTGCAAACCTTCGTGGGCTTCTGCAACTTCTGCTAAATATTTATTGTGATATTTAGCCAAGTGACTAGGCCCCTGTACAACACAACTAGGAAAGGAATCAAATGGGAGTGGGGAGAGAAAAAACAATAAGCATTCAACGATATAACAAAGTGACTTACTACGACACCGATGTTACAACACTTCAACACCCTGCCATCTATCATGATTGAAATCCATCTATCGCACTGTATATGCTCCAGTATTCTCGCACAACAAGGCAAGAACAGATGATGGAGACAGGTTGCGTTTCGATCAAACAATGTCAACAGCACAGCAAAACTATGACATTCACAACAAGGAACTATTAACCCTTGTTCAAGCACTCAAAGACTAGCAGAAGTATATACTAGGAAATCAACGCGTGATCCATATCATCACAGACTACAAGAACTTACCAGCATTTACTACCACCAAGGAACTCAATAGATGATGGCTCAGATGGAGCCAGACACTAAGACGATACCTCTCCAAATTGAATACCAACCAGGCAAAGAAGGAGTCAAGCCGGACATATTAATAGGAGGAATAGAGGATTTCTCTGATAAAGGGGAAACACAGTCGTAACGACAAGGAATCCTTCTTCCAAATGAAAAGTATTTCCAGCAGGAAGACAATGAAGACAGTGGATACAAATCTCTTAACGAAATAACCACAGAGACTATCAACAACAAAGTATATGAAGAATAGATAAGAAGGGGCACAGCCAGTGATCAGGAAATCAACGAGATACAGAAGGCCTTAAGGGGAGGGCTAAAGCAAATAAAAAACATAGCTCTCAGGCTATGCCAGTAGGACAGTAGATACCTATAGTACAACAACAAGATAAGGCTCCCTGATGAGGAAGCTCTATGAACAGAAATGATAAGAAGGAATCATGGCATCCCACAAGTGGGGCCCAGAGGAATGGCAAAAATTGCAGCATTAATTCAAGGATCATACTACTGGCTGTTACTGTACGATGATATTGAAAGATATGTGAAGAATTGCGACACATGTCCATAAACGACAACAGTTAAACACCCACCCTAAAGGCCCCTCAAACTGCGCAAAACTCCAGGAAGACCATGGCAATCCCTAGCTATAGATTTCATCACAGGACTACCCGAATCAAGCGGTCATGATGCCATATGCATCGTTATCAACCGACTTACGAAAACAGCATACTTTATACTGTGCAGAACAGATATGACAGTATCACAATTCTTCACCTTATTTAAAGGCCAGGTCTTTAGACTCCAGGGCCTACCGAAAGATACTACTTTCGATAGAGGATTACTATTCACGTCGGACGTATGGAAGGAAATCGCTCAACAATTAAGTGTTAGCCAACACTAGAGCATGACATTCCATCAAGAAATGGATGGACAAACCGTATGAACAAATACGATATTAGAACAATATCTGTGAGCCTATGTCAACTATCAGTAAAATGACTGGACAGAATTGCTGCCCATGACGGAATTTGCATACCATAACGGATGACAAGATGTGATAAGAACGACACTCTTCTTTGTGAATTATGGATATGACCCATCATTTGATCTGGCAGAATACCAAATGGCGAGAAAGATAACGAAGGCTGACTGTAACGTGTTCGGACCAGGCCCTAGTCACATAGCGGTACGATAGGAGCAGATGGCTTTGTGGTCAACACGAAGTGAGCGCTGCTAGCTAAAGGAGGCTTCGAACGGGGTGTAATCGGAGATCAAAGAAGTAACCGTTCAACCAAGTATATTTTAAGAATACTGTCTGTCAAAGTCTGCTGTTTCCATTGCGGGCATCAGCGGTCTTTAAATACAGCATATCGCTTATCTCCAGTATGAGCGATATTGCAAAACAATGTGTATATCAAGCGATAGCACATGAAACAATACAAGTATCAAACGATACTGTGAAACCAAACATAAAACAATGTGTGTATCAAATGATAGCACACGAAACAATACAAGTATCAAATGATAGTTTGAAACCAAACATAAAACAATGTGCGTATCAAGCGATAGCACATGAAATAATACAAGTATCAAACGATACTGTGAAACCAAACATAAAACAACCTAGTACCCGTGCCGGTTACACTCCTGAAATAAAATAACAATTTCACCAAATAAAACAACTTAATGAAATCCTAATAGTTGGTAAATTGACTATTCTCCTGAAAATCCCCCCAGTACCCATCCTCATCATCATCGCTATCGTGCAGCAATCTTAAGTCGTCCTGCAACATCCATTCCGCACCTTCCAACCATCTCTCCAAACACTCTCCACATGGCGCTCCGCACACAAAGCAACCTGACTCCCAGTAGTGTGGCAGGTCCACGAAGTTCCGTACTATTCGGTCCTCCCCTTCCTCCATCTGGACATCGATTAGTCCGCAATCTTCGCAGTGATCGATATAAAATATCTTCCAGTATGCGTCTTCTGGAATGATGTCTCGGTAAAGCAGGTACCCCAAAATGAGGTCTCGTCCCTTTATGCTGACTTCTGCGTAGGTGGACATTTGTTTTTCGTAATGGTAATTTTGTTATAGGGGGAAGGTTTTGTAAGAGGTTAAAGGTTTGGAGGTCTGGTAGTGCGGTCTCTTTTCTTTGGCGGTTTAGAGGGGTGGTGGCCGGTATTTATGTTTCAGTGGTGACCTCGCTTAGGTGTCGGCCTCGCTTAGGTGTTCTTGGGAAGGAGGGTGCTGCTTAATTTCGGTTTCTCCCATTTCCATGCAACCATTACATTTTTCTGTGCTCAGGTAGCACCCGCTACCAAAGCGGAAAACATCTGACACTGTTTCTCCCCACATTCGTCCCGTCGATCCTGTTGTTATTTCCAAGCATTTGTTGCAAATGTGTATGAATAGTCGGTATGTAAGGTATCGTCTAGGGATAATATCATGGTTCACCAACACTCCCATTAGCTGATGGCGCAGTCTCCAAGGTACTTCCTCATAGTTTGACATCGTAAGGCTGTTGGATGGAGTGTTCTTTCCTTTTGCTATTGCCAGTATTCTGCCTCCGCCAGGTGGGCTAGGTATGCTGCTTCATCTTCCATTACCCGATTTTCATCTTCACTGCTTTCGAACTCGCTCTCGAAGTGGGCTAACCAAAATCCATCCTGTATCCCTTGATCCGTGTCCGGGCGCAGGTGTTGGATTTCTGGCAGGGTTGGGCTCCATGCTACTGTTACATGGTTTATCATCGGGGGTAGCTCGTCCTCCGGTTTGTTGTCTTCCCACCATTTATTAACCGCTTCCATCGCACTTTCCAATCCCTCAAGGGGTTCCCAGCTATTTTCTATTTCCGGGTACCCCACCCATTTCACTAGGAATTGGTCGCGGTCATATCGTCTTCTGTGGTCTCGTATGGTTTCCACTTCCTATTCCGGTTTCTCGTTTACCACCATTGGGGGTGGTCTTGCGTGGCTCCTGGCAGGGAAGGAAACATCATCGTTAGGGCGGTATCTTTTCACCGTAGATGCATGGAATGTCGCTTCTCGGTTTCTATACATTCTGCGATCCATCTCTACCGTGTAATTTTGTGTATGCTCATCGTAACCGATTACCCTGAATGGTCCACGCCAGCGCGGTTGTAATTTCTTGCTGCGTCCCAATTCTGTTGCGAATAAACTTCCGTATACCAGTAACAGATTACCATTTCCTATCGGTGTATGATGTCTGCGTCATTTTGCTGCCGTTCTCGTACTTCTAAATCGTGCCATTTTAATCCACTTGAATACCGCATTCCGGATTGCTTGGTGCCTATTTAGTAACTCGTCGGCCGCCGGTACTGCTGAGTTCTTGAAGTTTGCCAGGGGCAGTAGTGGGTAATTCTTTCCGAAGATGGCTTTATATGGTAACATGCCCGGAGTTTCTGACCATCCCGCATTCAGGTATGCTGCAGTCTCTGGTATGGCTTCAAACCAATTATTTTGTCTGGCATTGACTAGGTTTCGGAGAGCTGTTTTCAATTCTCGAATTTTCCTTTCGACTTGTCCATTCGTTTCATGATGGCCTGGTGCCGCCTTGATGTGTTCAATGCCTAACGATCGACACTGTTGTCTCCACACATGTGACTCAAATCTTGGGTCCGAATCGCTCACTAGAGATGTTGGGTAGCCATGGGGTGTAAATATTTTGTTGCGTAGCAGTTCCCAGGTTGCTATTACTGTCACTTGCTTCCTTGTAGGTATAAGCCACGTGAATCCTGAAAATCTATCCATCGCCACTAGGATCATGTCGTATCCCTATGAATTGTGGAAGGGCCCCCCAAAGTCAATGGGTATTGATTCGAAGATTTCCGACGGCAGGGTAATTGTCTGAGCCTTTCCTTCTGGCAACTTTGTAGGTTCTTTATTTACCTGGCATGTGTAGCACTGGGCTACATACGCTCTAAAGTCTTTCTGCATTTCAGGTCAAAATAGGTACTCCGTTGCGTACCATAAGTTTCGTTCCACACTGTGGTGGCCTTTGTTGTGAATTTCGCTAATGACATACTCTCTTAACATCTTATTTCCATATGTGGGGCCTTTCGGAATATACAGGCAGTCTTCCCCGTATCTGGTTGTTGCGTATAGCATTCCGTCTGCAACCTTGTAAGAGGATAAATCTGCTGTGGAGTCCGTATTCTCATTTACCTTCTTCCAAATTGGCTCTTTCCGGTATGCTGCTACCATGCGTGCTCGGAACGTTCCGATCATTTCATTGACTGTCTGTAAGGTGTCGCGTTCGTCTTCTATCTTGCTTCCTCTGGTTGTCTCAGGTAGGTCATTTTCCTCGTTGTCTTCTAAGACATCATAAAGCGCGCGCCGGTATTCTGTCATTGTCGGAGGTATTACTGAGACTATTGTCTCGTTGGTAAGACTGTCTAGCCATTCCGCTCGTCTAATCGGTGTTGGGCTATCAGGTCCTGGCATTCGGAATGCCGCTATTGTCTCGGTCGTAAGGTTTTCTATTGGTTCTGGCTCAGGTATCTGGAATGCCGGGGCTTCCGGGTTTAGTAGTGCCGGAATTGCATAAGACCTGGGTGTTGGCTGGGCAAGGGTGGACGGTCCTTCTCCCACACTAATTGGTCTTTCGCCCATGGTTTGTTGCCATTCCCAGTCATTGAATTTGGGGGACTCCGGAGGGCGCGGGTCGATTTCTGTACTTGGGGGGCTCGGTCCTTCACTAAGTGGGTAAGGGGTCGATTTTCCCCGTCGTCTAGGATGGTTGTCCGTGAATTTGATCTCAGTTTGATGATATGGGCAATGATCCACATAACAGTGTGAGTAGTGTAGGGCGCTATGTTGGAGTTCTTCTGGTGGCGTGCTTTGCAGGGTACACTGGTCACCTCAATCGTTTTCTGCAGTGATTGAGCAGGGGCTTTCAAGGGGTACAGGGGCCTCGTCGGGGTACTCAGTGTAGGAGAAAGGAGGGGAAGTAGGGGAGGACTCATGCATGGGCTCCATTGTGTTTGATTCTTGCTCGTAGACCGTATTATCCGAGATGTCATCTGATTCTTTCGTATGATCGTGGACATAGAGTAGATTCAAGTCTGATTCTCCATCGTAAATTCGGGAAAGGGCATCAGCTAAATAGTTCGTGCTTCCTGGTACATAGACTGTTTTCGCATCGTATTTTCCCAAGGCACTTAGCCATCTCACTTGTTCCCTGCTAGGGTTCTTGGCCGTTCGCAGGTGTGTTAAGAGTTGGTGGTCTATAACTATAGTGAAGGAATTTCCCATTAGTACATTGTGGAACCGATTAAGCGCTTCCACTATCGCTAAGGCCGCTTTGTCAGTGGTCCCATAGTTCATCTGAGCATTGGTGATCTTTCTGCTGCGTAACACGGCTGGTCATGCCGTCTTGTAAGTGGGTCCTTGTCCCATCCATGCTCCAACTCCTAAATCTGAGGTGTCTGTAACCAACCAAATTTGTTCCTTGCTTCGTATGTCTATTGGTCACATGACTTGGTGATCAATAATCCGCTTTCAGACCATATCAAATGCGGTCTGGTGGGTCGTTGTCTATACGAATTCGGCGTTTCCCGTTAAGTCAGTTAGTGGTGCGGTCAATGTAGCATGGTGTGGGAGGAAGTGGGCCACATAATTCACTATTCCCAGGAATCATTGCAATTCCTTCTTGTTTTTCAGTGTTTCCCATTCTGCAATGGATGATATTTTCTGGGGAGAGGCATGGATCCCCTCGTTGTCCACTATGTGTCCTAAAACTTCTAGTTTGTCCGCAAAAAGTACTAACTTCTTTTTGCTCGCAAAGGAATTTGCTTTTCTGAGCCGGTGTGTAACGACCCAACGTACATGAGCTATGGCAGAGGGAACCTATACCTATACAGGTAGCCAGGAGGCGAAATGGGAGGAACCAGCAGGCAAGTAAGTACTTGACCTACAGAGACCCGATGGCCCGGGCTCCGAGAAGGAACAGAAGTGGCTGGTCCGGTACCTAGGTACCTGGATACAACCAGGAGCGGTGTCAGCGTACTTAGGGACCTCTGAAGGGGCAGTTGCTCGGTTAGGCAGGGTAACTGGAGAAAGGTCAGAAGTGTCTATCCCCGGCAACGGAATAGACCGGGTAACTAGGGAGAGTCTTCTGGTACATCGGACAAGGTTACCCTACCCTCAGTACTAGGGAACCCTGCCATGAGGCTTGGGTTACCCTGCGCAAAGTCCTGAGTTACCCTACCTTTCAATACGAAGTCCCTCTGGGAGTTCGGGAAAATTGACAGGAATGTTTGTCACGCGAAGCCATGCATAACACTGGAATCTGGGACTCCGGGAGATGCTATTGGGCGAGCTACGCAGCTCCGAAGAAGCTGGAAATTGGAGATGTTATTCCTATCATACCCCTCCGGCCCCGCCTTGAGGCCCGGACGTCATGGGCGAACGGTTGTGTAGTTGTGTCCAGTCTAGAAAAGAGGAATCTTTGCAGACCTGCTTGCAACACAGGATATGTCGCTGCCGTCCGGTTGACCGTAAGCTGTTCGCGGGATATATAAGGGGACATAGGGTGGAAGGTGGAATACCTCCTCCAAGTTGTTCAGAGTAAAACGTACCAAAACTGACGGTGTTAACGGGAGTTAACCGTGGGGGTCCCGAAGGTAGTCCCGGGTGGTGCCGGGACGACTGGGAAAGTTTTACACCT